>WEIV01014402.1:112531-139807 GCA_013390005.1 Calyptomena viridis | reverse complement strand
TGAGCCAGCAGTGTGCCCAGGTGGCCAAGAAGGCCAATGGCATCCTGGCCTGTATCAGGAATAGTGTGGCCAGCAGGACCAGGGAAGTGATTCTTCCCTTGTACTCAGCACTGGTGAGGCTGCACCTCCAGTACTGTGTCTAGTTCTGGGCCTCTCAGTTTAGGAAAGATGTTGAGATGCTTGAGTGTGTCCAGAGAAGGGCAACAAGGCTGGTGAGGGGTCTGGAACACAATCCCTATGGGGAGCGGCTGAGGGAGCTGCAGTTGTTTAACCTGGATAAGAGGAGGCTTGGGGAGACTTCATCTCTCTCTACAAGTGCCTGACAGGAGGTTGCAGCCAGGTGGGGGTCGGTCTCTTCTCCCAGGCAACCAGTGACAGAGTGAGAAGACAGTCTCAAGCTGCACTGAGGGAATTTTAAGCTAGATATGAGGAAAAAATTCTTCAGAGTGATTTGCCAATGGAAAGGGCTGCCCAGGGAGATGGTGAAGTCACCGTCCCTGAAGGTGTTTAAAAAAAAGACTGAATGTGGCACTTAGTGCCATGGTTTAGTTGATGAGATGGAATCTGATAATGTAATCTAATGTTAACTTTGAAGTTGCTTTTATTTGCTGTTCAGAGAAGAGATAGCTGCTTTGCTGGCAAAACCTGCCATGAGTAGAAATTTTTGACCTAGGATAAAAGATTATTTGAACTAAATTAGCATTTAGTGGTCAGGCAATGAATCCACATGCAAAATCTGTATCAATATTGTTCCTTCCTTTTGTGAAATTTCCTTTACAGCTAAAGCAAGTGGCTGTCATGCCCAGCAATGCTTTCTGATTTCACTGCAGTTTGTTCTTCTGCTGTCATGCCCATCGTGTTTCTCCAGCTTTCAGGGCATTAGGCTGTTGCCAGCTCTCAAAGATTCTTGGGAACAAATCCTCAACCCTTAGCACTGGTTTTTAAATGGGAAGAATTTGGAACATAGACTGGTGCTGTGTGAAACCCATTGTGGGCTCAGGCTTAGGACCAAGTTCTTGACAACATGGTGTCACATTGACCTTCTGGTAGGAGAAAAGGACATTGCAGGTAATCTAGTGATGTTTGTCTGGGGAGTCAGATTGCATAGATACACTGGCATCTGCCTGCTCAGGGTCACTTAATGCTCCTCTGGGCTGAATGGATGGTCTGTAGAGCTGTGTCACTGGTCCAGACTCAAACTTAGCCCAAAGTGCCTCTGGGCTAAGCAATCTAAGGTGGAACAGCCTGAAGGTCAGCATGACCATCTTGCCAAAGCAAATATGTGATGCTACTTCATGGTGTGGGATATGCTTCACGCTGATGCAACCTAGTCAGGTTGGCTGATCTTGCACTGGTGGGATGTGCCAATGGCAACATGCCCAAGAAACTGCTGTTTCCAGCCTCTGCAGGGAGTCAAGCAAAATCAAGTCCATTGTAGACAATTTTGTGTGTTCTTGTCCACTGCACAAGCTTTTAAAGACATGTGTTTGTTTAATTTAATTAACAAAGAAACCTCCACTTCTACATGTAATGACTGGCTTTATCTTTTCCCTGCTTTTCCCACCATGTCCTCCCAATGCTTCCCCTTGGTACAGGTTCCGTGTGCTGCTGACAGGGAGCTCTTAACCTCTATTCCAGGGAGAAGAATTGCTCATGGAAACAGACAGCTAAACCCTTTTTCCTGGAAAATCAAGCTAGGGTTTTGAAACAAAACCAATTTATTCAGCAATCCTTTTGTCATAATTCCCTGGCCAGACTTTGCCTCCAGGGCTGAAATGAGAGTATGGCACAGGCTAGAGCAAGCCACATCAAGGTAAAATGTCTCTGGAGTGAGATTTACTTATGTTCATAGTGAGTGAGCATGTATTATTCCATGTATTCAACCAAAGTTGAATTAAATAGGAAAATGAAAGTTCAGAGATATAAAACTTGGGTTTATTTCTTTTTTTCTTGCATGAGTGTCACTAAGGCAAGGTTACATATTCCTTTCTTCTTCACAAAGATTTCACCATGATACTTAATCTTTCATAAAGCTATAATTGCTTTATACAGCTTGAAGAGAATGCTGATCACCGGTTTGCCTATGAATTGCAGAGGCTACTGCAGCTCTTGAGGTTATCTAGCCTATCACTTTATGCTGGGACTGTTAAAATGCAGACCTGTACCTTATGAGGACAATGTAAGATAGTCTTTGAGTCTTTCTGTAACATTAGTAATTATCAATAGACACTGGGAAAGAGTCTGAGGGAAAGAAACTTCTTCTGGACCAATATCTCCAGTTTAAGCATTCATGGAATATTCCTAGTGTTGCTCTGCCCTGTTTTCTGCATCACTCTGACACTTCTGCCTGTGACCTTTCCTGGGCCCTTCATTGCCTTACTAAGGAGTTGAAAAGCCATTGGGATGGATCTTTAGTTCTTTTTTGTTGTTTATATACTACTTTCTTGGTGAGACAAGATGTCTAAAGAGCATTTAGAACATGTACAGCCATTTAACTTGAAAGTTACTGACACTTTTAAGCTTCAGTTAAATAGTTGTTCATGACAGCCCGACTGAGAGGATAGAAACTGGAGTCAATGACAGGACTGGGCAGGAATTCACTGATAAATCAGCTTTTGTTTGCTGTGTGGGGAATGATGTCTTCTCAAAATGGAGGTGTGTGGATAAATGGCAGGTAATCTTCTGGGAGGATCTTTGAGTGTCCCTAAGGATAGCGC
Source organism: Calyptomena viridis (assembly GCA_013390005.1). Lineage (NCBI taxonomy): Eukaryota > Metazoa > Chordata > Aves > Passeriformes > Eurylaimidae > Calyptomena > Calyptomena viridis. The sequence goes on along the minus strand of WEIV01014402.1, from coordinate 137,090 downwards.
CTGGGAGGGTGCTCCTGTGCTGGGAGTGCCATGGCTCCCAAACTCAGCATAGCCAAGCCCCCTTTCAAGGCTTCTGGCTTAGATACAGCTGCTAAATTTTGAACAGAAAAATTCAAAACATTTCATGGATAGTCTCTGCAGCAGTTATGCTTGGTTTGGATTCTCCCTTCCATAGGGAACTACTGCATTCCAAAACTGAACAAAAATGTAGATTCACAAGCACAGTTCCCTAAACAAAAGAGCACATATCCCAGCTGTTTAATGCAGTGGTGCCTATTTCTGAAGAAAATGTTAGAAAATACGTGATAAGAGTGGAAGAAATAAGACATCTTGATTTTATTAATACATAAATCATATAGAAGTTGATGAAATAACTTATTTGATTGAGCAAACTGGCCTGTATCCTAGCAGAGGTAATCTATCAGTAACCAGATACATTATTGTGACAGCCAGCAACTGTAGCTGTTGATCTAGCCAGGTAAATACTGGATCCAGTAACCAGATTGTTTCCATGCAGAAGCCATACATGTGAATTACCAAGGATATGTGTTTAACAGTACAATAGCCTGCATAATTTGGACTACTCTAAAACTGAATCATCTGTAATCAAGTATGAAGTCTCTAAAGTAACTAAACAACACCCAGCTGCAATGCTGATGTTCAATATAAAACACAGTGTTCAGTATGTCACAGGATACTAATGTCCTCCATATGAAGATGACAACCTCAGTTTGCATAGGCATTGATTTTTACTGTAAGCAGATTGGGGTGCTACATAGGCTGCAGTAAAAGATTTGGAAATAATAATCTGTGGAATAAAATCTCCAGTTTAACAATTTTTAAATGAACAAGGTTCAAAGGACCAGCATGTGGTAAGTAATGAGTGTGCAAGGGTCATGCTTTGAGAGCGAGAATGTAATTGTCTTGTGAAAATAAAATCTGGTTTGTTGCTGTCCATCTGATCAGATGTGAACTTGTATTTGTTTAAGCAAATCATCCAGAAAGTTCAAAGCTGGAGCTCAGCCAGCCTGTGCTTCCAAGGAAGGTAAGTGCATAAGAACATTCAGAAAGAGGAAATGGGAACTTGAGTATAGCAATAAAGTTGCTAGGTAGGTTTTGAACATATCTTAAAGTAAATGGTTATGTAATGCACTGCATTCAATCAGTGTAAACCAGGACCATTGAGAGTTTTGAAAAAATCTGAGAGTAAATTCATATGAAGCTTGCATTTCTGCTATGAGATACGCATGGCTGTGATTTCATTCAAGATCAACTGATTATTCAGCTTCACCTATTGCAAGCTATTTGTCAGCCAATCAAATGTTCTGATAGTATTTTCAGAATACTTTGGATTGTTAACCTGACCAAAATGCCAACTTTTTTTCCTGAGGGATGACAAAAAAGCTAATATTTTGGGAGTAATAGCAGACTACTGGAAGCAAGCTTTGCTTTAATCCACCGTGAGGCAGTCATGGTTTACTTACTGTGTGATTTGTTTTAATCTCTTTAACATGTATGCAGGGATGAAATGGAATTTTTGCAACATGTACCATTATCCCGGGGAGAATTGTGGTTTGAAACTTTTTCATTAAGTGTTACATCTATTTGGTAGTATTGAATATAAGTTTCTGTCCATTTTATTAGGGAAGTCTGTTAACCACATTTTCCCTCACTCACTTGTGAGGAAATATTGATTATGTGTGCCTGGTTAGTGAATTACTACTTACAGTACGCTTTCATTTGAAAAAGACATCTGAGAGGGAGCATAAAAAATGCTTCACTGAAGTGTTGGTCACTGTGGAGCTCTGCTTTCTGGGGGTGTATGGCTACAGAATGTGTTGCTTCAAAGTAGGTCTTTGAAGGTACGTAAGGGAGACAGCTCTTGGCACAATTGCTGAAGAATAGCTGGCATGGAAGTAGTGTATGGTTTTTCTCTGTCCCACAGCACAAGACAGTCTTTTTTAGAAAAAGAGTCAAAAGTGTTTAACAGAGAGACTTAGAGGGACAAACACAGTTTTCTGTAGGTAAACTTTGACCTTTTGGTAGAGGGTCAGTATTAGCATCCTACTTGAATAGAAATATTAATAGAAGAAGCTGTATGTGCTTCTCAGAAGAATGGGGCTAGAAGAATCTTCATCTAAAAGCTACGGCTAAAAACCAGCAATGCACTCTGACTTGTTTACTTGCTGTAGTTTAATTTTGTCAGAAAAGAGTGGTCTGTCACTTGCTGCAAACTCACAAAGCATCCTTTAGCGCTGTGCCTTGTTCACATTAGGCTTTGTCTTAATGTGTGTCAGCACATATTAAGGGTTGCCTGGGTTTACTGCTGCAAAGAGACTCTTTTGTTACACAGCCCTGGTTTGGGTGCAAGTGCTCATATCGCTCTCGCTTCACTCTCAGTTGCAGAGTTTAAGACCTGTGGTTGGACTTTGTCCAGGAATTCAGCTATTCATATTTTAAGGATGGACGTTCAAATATGTGCAAGCTGGAAATTATTGTTGAAATCTTTTCTCAATGAGAAAGAAATGGATGCAGCATAAGGTTATTTGCTTGCAAAAGAAATGCAGCATTCAACTGGACAATTTCTAAAACTACCAACTTGTTTTACATATTAATTTGAATAGTTTTAAGTTGGCCAAGTTTGAACTATGTCAGATTGTTGCCTTGTATTAAAAATATCCATGGCATGAGACGGATGGATATATTTTCATGAGACCATATGTCTGACTGTTTGCAGCTTCCAAGTTGAGATCTGTTTATGCTCTGGCACCTCACTGAGAAGTGTGCAGTTGCCCTCTGTGCTCATGTTGCGCTGTCTTCAAATAATAGTGTTTCTGGGCAAGCAAAATTTCCCTGGCACTGTGCACAATATGGAGTTGAGGTCTTCAATTGCCAGTTTTCCGGAGGAGAGACCTATTCCTTCTATTAATATCTAAGGCATCTGTTGACATAAAGTGGCTGATAAAGCACTGCATTTTACAAGAGGACCTGGTTACTCAGATCTAGACCTGGGACCTTGTGATGTTGTGCAAACAATGTGAGCTGGTTCCTGCATTAAGTATTTGTAATCAAATATTAGAAAGATAGAGCAAGTTAGGAGGATATCCACTCACAAGTGTGATTCTTTTATTGCTGGAACACTAAAAGAAATATCCTTAAAACTCTGTGATTTAACAGTGCTTGGCATAATGAAGCATTCTAAAGAATCTGCTGTTCTGGCTATAAAAGTCAGCTCCGTGTTTTGAAGTACCACAGTGCTGTGACTTGTGAAACATATCTGTTTTATTAATACCTCATTCTAGTAAAGTGGAAAACTGTCAGAGGGTCAAATGGCTGGATAGCTGTCATATTGTTTATTGATATTTATTCACTTGACTCTGAGATGTTGTACTTCTAATTGGCAGGCAGATGCATTGGCAATAGCTCTTTCTGCAATGTTCTCAGCAGCATGCAAGGGAACAGGAGAGGGAAGGAGAACCTCTAATAGTATCATGCCTAGGGGAAAATAACAGTACAGAAATTCCAGAAATCAGAGCTGAAAGAATAAAGGAAACTTCAGAGGAGGAAAAACTATGTGTGTGGAAAGTTCCATTGCACTGATAGCAGCTTGAGAGCATGAATTGGAAACAACCTTTGCCGTTCCCCAGCAGACTGAGTTTTATAATCTCTTCTGTGCAGGGATCTCTCATGGAAAGCAATGAGGAGCTCTCTGCATGAAAAAAATGGCTCTAAGCCTGGAGCTACAACTGGTTCAAGTTCAAAACAACAAAAGTTTGTTTGATTTTGAGTTTTACATTGTCCTCAGGGCTACGGCAGACCCATGCCTGCCTTGTCTTTTTCTTACACTTGGATTAATGTGGAGCATAAAGAATCCTCTAGGCTAACATAGTAGAAGATAGTCAGGTTCTCTTTCATGTGCATAGATACATCTCCGTGTCTCCTAATTAAGCTGCTTTTGACTTTTGAGATACATCTTTCAGTAATCACACTAAAATTGAAGGTGAGAATTTGATAGTACTGGGATACAGTCTTGGACCCAGAATACAAATTGCTTCTTAAATTTGAAAAGAGAGAACTGGCAGCATTTAGTAGTTGTCTTCTATATCTTAATGAGCCTTGGAGCATGGAGAGATTTAACATGAATGCAGCTGGTGTCCACTGGGACACTCAGTCACTCGAGCACTGAAGAGATTTAATGGTACCTAGCCTTTATTCCTGGAAGGAAAAACAAAGAAAAACTAGTTCTTCTGGTGATACTGACTGCTTTAAGACAGAAAAGAGCATACAGGAAGTAATTGGATATTTCACTGTGGGTAAGAAGATTAAAAATCCAAACCGAACAAACAGGGAAATACAAGAAGGTTTTTAGGGACTTTCCTAAATTTCAGTCAACAACCAGAAATGCAGATGTATAACAGCACTGGATCCACATGTTAAGGAAAATGTTTCTTAAAGAAAAAGTGGGAAAAAGATGCTTTAAATTGGTCTCCTCAAATCATAGTAAATGTTCAACTTTTTGAATGCTGGCTCCAGCACTTGAAGATGACTGCTAAAACCTCGTACTGTCTGTCCATTATGATGGTTGCTGCTATTAACCATTCTCTTTTTCCTTACCCTTTACCTCAGACAGAAGAAAAAAGCTGTTTCAATAGTGAAATTTGATGTATTCTTTTGAGAAGCAGTAAGCAGAGGTTGTATGGCAAGTAGGATGGGGGGAGACTGCTGTATTTACTGCCTCAGATGCTGGTGCTTGCTTATTTCATGACTAACAGACTTCCAAAAGGAAAGCAGGGCTTAAGGAAAGAAATAACTCTACACAGACGTAACAGGCCCCAGAAGATTACCCTGAGTTACTTTAAATTTGATTGAACTCATGCCAGTACATTGCTTTTAGATACTCTGTTCAAGGGGAAAGTGCTTTAAAAAGTGTAAGAAGTTTAGGACACCAATTAACTTTTTTCTCTCCACTGTTCTCCTTCCTCTCTTGTTAATAATTTGTAGCATGATTTTGAGAACTCACTATGTACAACAACTGCAGGAATGGCCCATATTAAAATCTGGTGTCTCTTCTGTGCAAGACACAACACTGTTTGTGATATTATTTTTGCTTTATCTCAGTCACCAGCTGTGTAACCTCTATGAGAGACTCTTACTGAACATAAATCTACAGGTGATGTGCTCATTTCCACTGCTGTTCTTCCCTGATTTTTCCCAGTATGAGCATCACTACAATAGAGATCTATATAATGTCAGCTGCCATTTTAAGTCTTAACAATGTATACTCAAAAAAATGTATTTTATTCCAATCTTCTAGTATCTTCTTGTAAAAAGCTTGGAATTTGATTCTCTAAATCATCCCCTAAGCTGTAGTAGGAAAATGCGTATGATATAATATGAAGTCACCCAATATATCTTTTATTCTGCCAATACTCCTCCAGAAAAATTGGACAAGAATAGGCTAGGTGAGCCCAGCTGAGTTTAAAGTGTAGATTTGTGGCAGAGCATAAACTAAGCTCAAGTCTCTCATAACAGAACAAAATATGCTTGTTTTCTAGATTTTTAACAAAGTTTCAGAATTGCTTCTTGTTTTTAAAAGTTGTACCTTGGGTGGTTTCTATTAGGCAAAAGCATAAACTGGTGTTAGTGTGGGAGGGAGTGTAAGAAAAGGAAGAAACAAAAGACTTTTTCATAATCTCTGGAAAGCTTTCAAAAAAGAAAATAGTAATGCACAAGGGGGAAAAGTATGAAGAAAGCACACACAGCTGCTATCAAGAAAATGATGCAGGGCTGATCGCATGACAAATGTTGGAATATGCTTCAGGAACTGTAACTACATTGCCAAAGGAAATCTGGTAGAAGCTCCATAAGTAAGCAGGAGACTTTGCTGATGAAAAACTGTCCTGCTGATGTACTTTTAGTTATAAAATGATGTTCAAGCTCTCCATGCTGCTGGATCCTCACCTAGGGAAGTTCTTACTGGAATTTAGAGGAGTTTCTAGCATTAAAGAAAACTGCAAGTAACACTGTTTGTATATTCTGTCTTACAATTTTGCTGCCCATTTATGTGCAGAATCTCTAGATCCTGGGAATCTGGGTAATTCAAGTCCTGTCATTCTGCCATGGAGTAAAGGGCTTTGTAAAAGCACTTCTACATATCCACTAAGCAAAGGGAAGGGCTGAGGAAACCATGGCTTATCTGTGGACAGACGGATCACTGCCACAGCTGTTCAGAGGTGGGGCTGGAGTTAGCTGTTGTGACAGCTCTGCAGCAGTGCCCTGAGAGGGAATTTGAGTGTTTCTCAGGGATAATGTGGTTTTTCTCAGTGTTGTTGTGTACAGCCTTCAATGCCCTTCCAATAGTCACCTCTCCAATGTCAAGGTCCATAGGAGGAATAAACAGGATTTTTTTTTTTTGTAAGCTTTGACTTGTTGAATTAACTTATCTAAAAGAAAGTCAGGAGACAGTGGGCACAAACTGAAAAAGCAACTATTCCATTTAAACATAATACAAGTACTTTTTATGGTGAAGATGGTCAAGCAGTGGAACAGGTTGATCACAGAGGCTGTACAGTTTCCATCTTTGTAAAAATATCCAAAACCTGTCCTGACCAATTTGCTGTAGCTGACTCTGCTTTCAGCAGGGAGGTTGGACTAGATGATCTCCAGAAGTTACTTTTCAGTGTAGCAATTCTGTGGTTTTTTGTGAAGTAGTATAAGGCCTAAACACTTAGCATGTCGATCATCTATTGAACAGCCAGTTCTAGTGATATTTCAACGTGTTGGTAAGTGGAAATAAATAAGAATGGCTATTGGCCAGTTTCCGAATGTCTATATATTGAGGTTAACAGAAACATATCTGCCTTAAAGTCTCTCTCTCCACTGATAGGTTCTGCAAATTGAGTTTACAGGAAATAGAAAAGTGCCAATAATTCAAGATTCTTGGAGTAAGTATTTTGACATCAAAAGTAGGCTGTCTTTGCCTAGATCAAAGACAGCAAGATAGACAGTCCACACTCCTTAGCTGGCTTGCTAGAAATGTGTAAATCTATAGAAGTTCCTTCCTGTTTGGTCCTAAAGCTGTGCACATAAAGTTGAATGTGTACACATCCCCCCACATAGCCGAGCATGGAGAACTGGGTCCCTTGTGACAACCTGGGGCCTTTATAATCATACTGAGGTAGAGTTCGTGACTGAAAACTCCTGAGATGTTGGCTCCCCTCACTGAGCTCAGAGCACAGGTGAACACAAGACACCCAGCTGCTCATGCTGTGCTCATTTGAAAAAGCAGAAACGGAAGCAATGTTCACTGCTTTCATAGTGACTTGGCAGCTATTTGCAACTCCTCCCTAGGAAGTGATAGTTCTAGTTCAGCTGTTTCTGCAGTCTATCTCTTTCCAGCCACAGCTCTAATTTACAAACTGGGATACTGTCCAAGCTGGACATGGAATGAGGCTTAGTTTTGCTGCAAGAAAGTGATGAGATCAAATTATGGCCGAGAAAAGGCAACACAATGAAAGATTGTACAAGTTTTGAGAGCAGTAGGAAAGTGTTTCAGGTTTTGCCCAGGAAAACATAGGCTATGATTCTGGTAACTAGAGGCAGAAGAACCTTTTGATAGCAGTGAGAGAAGAGATCCTCTTTCCCGTGCTAGTTCTTGTCTGGTGACAAATGCAACCCATGTGGCATTGAGCTTTGCAATTTCCACTCACTGTCACAGTAATCATGGTCATAAGCTGTCTTGTTACATCATTCACCTGTTGATTACCTTGTTAGAACAAACAGACACTTTAGCCTGACGTTTCTGCTGCACACACTGGCAATGGAATAATTAAGACTGTATCATAACAACAATAATCAGCACCCCATAGCCATGTGAAAGTGTAGAGAAGCAGGTCTTGCTATACTGAACCATTGTGCTGGCTGGAATGGTTGTAGTTTTGGCCTGTTACTGACTTTCAGCTGCGTTTTGGTGGGTTATCTGTTATAGCAATAGAAGCTGCATATTCTTCATATAAATTAACATCAGAGTATAGATTTTGTGTATTAGATTTCATCAGTAAACTGTTCTCAGTCTTCTGCATTGTTTGAAGGACACCTGGCTGATGGGTGCCTGGTCCAGAACTGAATTTTCCAGGAAGATTGCAATCAGGTCAGCAGTTCTGTTTTCAGGCAGAAAACTAGGTGACATAGGAGAAGGTTATCCTTCACTGCTTTCCTACAGTGCAATGACTACTGATAAATCGGTTAATGACAGCACAATGGTAATCTCTTCATCAGGTAGGTAGGCTGAATTCAGTATTTCTGTACATCTTATGTCTCCCTTTAATTGAAATAAAAAACCAAACCAAGAAACCCCAAAGAAACATTCTTAGATTTTTTTTTTAATTGTTGACATTCTTGAAGGAAGATGAATAAAGTTGTGCCTAGGCATTGCTTAAGGCTTCTCCATATACATCTATAAAAACTGTCTAATTCAAGGCAGTCTGCAGTATCCACCGTTGTGTTTTAGGGCCGACTTGTAAGTATGGTATTGTAGCAGTGTGTATGTCTAGATATCAGATCTGGCTGGGATTTTAGGTAAGAGAATGAAAGCAGCTATCTCTTTGAAGGCAAGAAAGCACCAGTGATTTAAAAGGAGACTGTGACTATAAAAGGAGACTGTATGAAATAGCATCAGACCAAGCCTGCCTTGTGAGAGAAACAAAGTCTGACCTGTGGGTCATTCAGTAATATCAAAAAAAGCTGTGTGCTTAAGCTGTGTGCTTACTTATGCGAGACTACAGCTTATAAAAACAAGGTACAGTTTAGGCTTTACTTTTTTTTTTTACAGTCAATGCTAGCTTGCAATGACTATAGAATTAGGTCAATCACTTTGTGGTATCCTGGTGGAATTCATTTTACCGTGTGTGTTCATCTGATGACCATCATCTCTGTTACCCACCTCTGTTCTCCCTGCCTCCTGGACGAGCCGGACACAACATCACTGAATAGCAGAACCACAGAGCCAAATACACTAATTTTTTGCATCTTAAAGTAAGATTTAACAGGCTTCTTTCCTGTGCCATAGGCAAATTTTTCATTTCTAACCTGATCTTAGAAATTGTGTATTGTAATTTTCTTTTTTTCTCTATGGGGTTTTACAAAGCTGAACACTTGCAAGCTGCAAGAGTGATTTGGATGGGACATGAGTTAAATGCATACTTATGTTAAAACAATGAAATTAAAAAGTCACTTCAAAACTGATTATTGAAGATTTTTTTGCTTTTTTTCAGAAGCTGATGGGCCTGATATAGGGCAGCAATTCTTGTGTATGCGAGTTCTTTAATTATAAATGCAACTTTTCATTTTGCACTCTAAATGGACACCACTGTCTGTGCAATACTCAGAATAGAAAGCAGTCTGATTTTATAGAATCATAGAATGGTTTGGGTTGGAAGAGACCTTAAAGACAATGTAGTTCCAACCCTCCTACTGTGGGCAGGGACACCTTCCACTAGATCAGGTTGTTGGAATTCCCAAAACCTGGCCTTGAACACTTCCAGGGATGCGGCATCCATAACTTCTCTGGACAGCCTGTTCCAGTGCCTCACCACCCTCACAGTAATGAATGTCTTCCTAATATCTAATCTAAACCTACTCTCAGTTTGGATCCATCCTCCCTTGTTCTGTCACTACATGCTCTTATAAAAAGTTCTTCTCCATCTTTCTTCTAAACCCTTTTTAAGTACTGGGAAGCTGCTATGCAATTCTATGAGTCAGATGCCTTGATAATATAATACAGAATGAAAACTGAGCCTGGATAAAGCTGTAATTGTAACACAGAACAAATCCCATACACTTTCCTGAGTGCTCCTAATGTAAAATATTGCAGACAACTTGGAAGTTTCAAATTCACCCAATGGTGGAGAAGCGAAAACGAAACTACAGTGTTTTGTTACCACTGCATATGCAATTTTTTAAATGAAGACTCTGTTAAAATATGTTATGTTAAAGTAAATGGTTCAGCATATATCTATGAAAAATAAACAGAAAATGACAAATTTGTGAAGGCTATTTTGCACTTAGTGGCAAGCTTAAAGCTGGATGGCAAGATGTGGATAAAAGAATTTTGATAGTCTTTTATCTAGCACTGTTTTGAGCATCGTTGAGCAAGGGTATTTATAAGAATGACTGACATCAACTTTTACAAACATGGAAGCTGGGCGTGAAAGTTATAGGAAGATCATATGCCATCAGTGACAGAACAAGGAGTGAAACTTGTATCACAAATTCTGGACCAAAGCTGGAAAATCTGACAGTTACAACTCAGAATCTTCTTTTTATTTGGGGTGTGGAGAGGTTAATTTTTTTTTAACAGATGGTGAACTCTGGTTTCTTGCCTATGTGATAAAGTGGATAACGAACTGCAGAGGTTTTGCATCCAGTTATTCCTAATATTTATAACTTCAAAAGAAGTAACTATTAGGGATGAGCAAGTACCCATTTGTTTAGGAGGTCTGGTACCATTCACATCTTTTTGTTATGGCAGAGGGAATTTTTCATGCTCTAGTGGATTTGGTCAATCAGAATTAGCCATGAAGTCATATTGAATGTGATGAATAGTTTCTGTTCTCTCTCAAAAAAAAGTTATACATAATTCTAGAAAGGACTGAATTTTCAATTTTAAGTTTGGGGGTTTTTATTTTGTTTCAGGAATATATTTAATATAAAGCACCAAAGAAAACCAAACTTGTCAAAATTAATAAAAGGTTATATACTCATTCCCAAAATAATTTCTTTAAATTTCAATATAGCAGTAAATCCCAGATGAACTTTTTTGTCCCCTACCTCTAACTTAAAGATTTGACCCACTACTCTATAAAAAAAGCCAAGGACCCCAGTAGTGAATGTTCTGACATTTACATCCTTTTGTAAATCAAAACCAGACTTCTCCAAGCTCTAGCTGGCTTGGAAAATACTTTTCTTCAGCATCTAGCACCAGCGGGGCCTCTTGCAGTAGAGTTGCTCTAATTAGAGTCCATCCTGGAGGGTTTGGACCACCTTTACTTGAAGCAGTGCAAAACAGGGAACACATTTTCTGTGTTTGTGGACAAGATTTTTCTGATTCACATTAGTGTTGCCTCCTCCACCTGCAACAAGGTCATATCAGGAAGAAATGCAACATCTCTGGTTGACTTCACTGGGTAATCTTACTGGGTTTGCAGAATTACTTAGAGAACTAAGGGCTTTAGTCTTTTAGGCGGACTAGTGTGGCTAGTAAAAGTAATAACATTGTTAAATGTATTACCAGAGAAAAAACACACCAGATAACTTCAAATAGGCTGTTGGTTTCTTGAGACAGGGCCAAGCTTCTTTTGATACTGAATATCCTGCCAGTTACCCACCCTTTATACATGCATATATAAAAAGTTCCTTTTTAGCCTGAACTGTGAAGACATGTGAGCTCACTGTCTGTTTATCCATTCCCATTCTTTTGCCTCTCACAGCTTTTTAGGCCCACTACTCAATTTCCACCAACTTTGAAAGAAGGTTTCAATGATCATTAAACTCTTACTAATTTGGGGGACACAAGGAACTGAGTTGTGGAAGGAGCTTTTGCTATTACCTCTCTGCCAGGAGAGTAGGAACAGCCCATGACCCTGCAGCAGCAGGCCAGTGGACTTGCTGGTCACCTAGAAGGTGACTGGGCAAAGTGTGGCCTGCCTATCACCACATGGGTGGTGGGTGAATGCTGGAGGAAGCTTGGTTGTTGCCAGGAAAGGTGGTTGAGAAGTAATGCTTGCAGTGTGTCAGCAGGAAACCAGGCTTTGCTAGCTGTGCTGCTTGCAGAACAGCTTCCAGTGAGACTGGCTATAGATATGCACTGCTTGGTCATTTACTGTGCCTGCTTTGCCACTTCTGGCTGTGTGCAGGGCTGCACTATCTTGCTGTTCAAGTAGCTCTTATACTCTGAAATAACAGCAAAAACAATCTGGGTCATACAGAAACCAACAGCAAAACTCTGGCCTTCCCATTGTGTATTGGAGGGCTGCTTGCTTATTTTGTTAAGGCCATAAGCCTTTGAAATCATTAGATAATGTGAACCCTCCTGTGACAAGAATCACATTTGTCAAGGATTTGTCTTTAAGGGGCTTCATGTTCTGATGAAGAGGTCTGAGAAGGGAAGGTTTTGGGGGATGATGAACTGGCCAAGGGAAGGTTTTTTTGGTAGAAATCACAGGATCTTGTTTGGTTTTGCTCCCTCCTATTCCTTATGCATATGATGATCCACTTCAATATGTTAAATTCTGTTCTGTAAAAGTTACAGGCCACAGGGTTTCTCTTCAAAGATGTACAACTTCACTATGCCTTCGAGTTTTTGATTGTGGCTTATTCCTACTAGATGTTGCCACCAGAAATTCTCTGAAGACAGATCATTTTCTGTTGAAGGTCCTGTTTGTGAAACGGGGCTCTAGAGCTGGTCTAGCAATGGGTTTGTACCATTCAGGGCAAATGATGGGGTGAAGAGATGATGCATCTTGCCTGATATTACTTATCAGACTCATCATCTGTCGAGGAGAACCTACTAAGGTGATATTGCCTTCCTTGAGTTTCTAGACATATATTTGTATGGGTTTAAATTTTCTATACACTTTTAACTTTTTAATATATACAAACATCATTTCTTCATTCTCTGGGAGCAGAAGTACCACGAGCCAACCAGAAATTTTCTTTTTCTTGTTGAGGTGTTTATATGACTTGCAGTCTTACTGTAAGTGGGGTGGAAAGACACGTGTTGAAGTGATTATGTGTAAAGAACCTTTTCCAGCATGTAATCCCTATGTTCCTTTTATAAACCAACAATAATTCATGTGTTCTGTCTTATGGAAACTACTGGTTAGGATTTAACAGGATTTTTGTGGAAAAAGTGAGTGGAAATCTAAGAGAGAAACTGTAAAGGAGCTAGATCCTGATGAATTAACATGAGAGAAAACAAATGCATCATGAAATGTTTGTTGAAAGAACCATCTTGCTAACTAAAATGACTAGATACATTACCCAGGCAGTCTCGACATTGGCCTGAAACTTTGAATTAAAAATACACACATATGCTTTGAAATGAAGATATTTTCTTTGTCACGACTAAGCCTGCAGTTATAATACCATAGAAATAGTCTGCTGTAACTGGTAGAAATGGCTGTAAATTGGTAATTCCATACAGAGGGAACCTTCTGTTTCAGCACTTTCATCTGTCTGTGCCTTGGCTTAGGCTGACCACACACAGCACCTCTGTGTGCCCCAAAGAGTCATACCACAGCATTGGTCTTTTTTTTTGGCAAGTGCAGGGACACGACGCCCAAAGTATACTTAGGATGCATTATCCCTTTCAAAAGAAAGTTAGAGACCTTAAAATGAACAATATGAAATATTTAATTTCTAAAATTAAAAATTTTCTCAACAATAAGAGAATATTACTAAGAGGACTATTATCTTTCAATGTATTTGGAGACACACTGTGATATTTTATGAAGGTTAATTTTTTTTTTTTAAGTCTTCAAAGGGTCTTTCTGAGCACACGGGAGGACTGTGCCAGTACTGTCACTGTGTCAAAGGTGACCTGTGGAAAAAAATAAGATATTCAAGAAGTAACATCCTGGCATTTAAATTTCCAGGCAGCTGTGTGAGCTGCTGTTTCTTCCTACATCAGCAGCGTCTCATGGGAAATGGCTGGGACAAGCTGCTGGGTGTTTTTACGTCACTGTAGTGAATCTGCTCTTCCTGAAAAGCTGGAACCTATTTATTTCTAACAGTCCCACTTATTTCCCATGGGTCTGCATGTTTTCACATACTGCATTTTAAAAACTTCTGAGGCAGAAATAATGATTAGACCTCATCCTTTCACAATGGAAGATTTTGTTTGCTGTCAGCTCCCTTGCCTCCTTTCAGGGTGGTAAGCCATAAGGTTTTGAGACAAGAATACCGTAAGTGATATATTTTCACTTTTTGACACCCCCTCCATTTTTATTATAATCATATCCTGGTTCTAGTACCCTATTGTTTGAGCTAACTTGGCAATAAAAGTTAGACACTCGCACATGTAAGTACATGGATAGCCGGTGCAGGTAGTCTACTTGAGTATTGTTTCAGGGCTTCCAGGCTTGTCCCTTCATCTCTTATGTGCTAATTGATTTCTCTTGCAACTGGTAGTCCTCCTTCTTCCCCTGGCACAGAGCTTGCTGGCTGGCTCTCCTGTTGAGGGCACAGGCTGCTGTGGCATGTGAGGAAGGATGTAGCTGAGGCATAGGCTGTAGAAGAAAAGAGGGTTAAAGTTACCCAAACTACTCTTCCATGGAACACAGCAACTGATCAAAGGCAATAAAATGAAACTGAATGGAATGTGCTAGGTTGCTCTCTTAAGTGACTGCTTTTGCAGTTTGTTTATGAGCAAATCTGAAGCTGAAGTTGTTTGTTGTAATATGCAACAAAAACACGTGAGGATTTTCCTTAAGACTGGAATTCTAGTTCCTAACCAGCTCTAATAGCAACTCTTCCGCTCCTTCTGTGCAGCATATTCTTGACATGTTAAGTGTGGGCTTAAGTTAAGTGCAGAGATGTGTTATCAGTGTTGGTGCTGCTATTCCAATATGTAGGGATATTTCTGTGAAACTGTGAAAGCATATGATGGTCACTGTTTTTCCTCTGTCTACAACTATGGGAACTAGAGCTTCAGCAAAGCACAATGTTTCCTAAGACCATAATGAGGGATCCATTGAAGCCTGCTATGGAAAGAAGAACTCTTCATTTAAACAAAGAAGTAGCATGTAACTTTCCTGATACTGTCATTGCCATCTTTCTTCTGAAAAATCTTCATTCTATTTAGGTGTAAATAGTTTCAATGGGACTTTCAAGACTTGAGTACAACAGTTACTACTACTCACAGAAACAGCTTTTATATATAAATCTTACTAGGAGAGTTCTAAATATTTTCTCATTCCAATTAATTGTTCTTAGGACTATATTCAGGATCTATTCCCTTACTGTAGATATATTAGGACATTAGATGACTATTCCAGAAGTGCAAATAAAAGTGATTCTAAAGATCTATTGGCTATTTAAAATCATTTGTGGCTAAAGTGAATTAGGAGATGAGTATTAGTAAAAGTGGGAACTGTTTATATATTTAAGAGTTCCTCTACTGTAAATGTCAGGCTTTTGAAATGAGTCGCACTGCAACCCAGATAATGGGTTGCTTTTAATTTATTACTTCAGGTAAAGAGCTAACCGAAGTACTTTGTTGCAGCAAGTAAATTGAAGGGTTTTTTTTTAATTCAATACATACATCCTGGCTGGATATCTAGAGGGAATTGACAACCCCCCTAAAATGTTCTGTTCCTAAAGCAGTCAAGTGTGGAGTAAAACCTGGAGTGGATCATTTAGGCTTAGTCTTTGCTTGGGTTGTTCTAAAAGCTTTTCTGGAGCAGAGATTTTTTTAATTATGATTATTTTGTTAAAAAATAAACAGTGGTAAAAGACAGGGACAAATGCTCCTATTTTTGTTTTTCTAGCTTGGTAAAACACCAAAATGAGTTAGTTCAAAGACATTAGCATACAATCATCATAAGAACACAGAGGAGTTACATTGCTAATGTAAAGTCCCTGCCCAGTGACTCTTTTCCAGGAAAGTCAAGAACCCAAGGTAAATACCTCATTGAAAGATACTATTGATTACAGACTTCTCAAAATGTGAGCTGGCTTTGAACTGGTTTGTAAAGAAATGTCTTAATTGTAATCACATAACAGCTACCATAATATCCCTGGTCAGGAAGAACATGCGCCTAATAAGTACAGTTGGGAAAAATTATGAGGTATGTTTGTAACTCCATCTTTGGGGCTTACTGGTATCAAAACAATAAAGTTATTCTTTGGATAATCAAGATACTCAAAGGAATTTCATGCATGAGGCTGAATGCTGTTTTCATATGCAGCATGAAAAAGCTTCCTTAATTTCACCTCTTCAGGGGTCTTTTATGTGGAATCTTTCACTGGTAATGGCATTTTCAAGGCAATAGGCAAAGTATCCTGCAGGCACAGGTACTGGGTCAAAGTCAAGGCAGTGGCAGAACATTATTCCCATATCCTCCTGTTGCTACCATTGGCATTGTTCTGGTTACAGTACTGTATTACAATAGACTAAGCTTAAACACCCTTGATTGTCACAGTGAAGTACAAATGGTACAGGATAAAGGTAATGTGGGTGGTGAAGATTAATTCATGACACAAGTCATTCATGACTTTGATGAACTTGCACGTGGCAAGGTAGTGTACCAGCTTCCATACTCTAGAATAACTTGACAACTTAGATCGGAATTTCCCACAAAGTTGTATTTTTCTCCCCTAGGAAGAACAGAAGGAAGGCTTGTGCTTTTAAGTAAGAAATGTCTTTTCTTATCACACCTTGCCCCAGACAGTAGAAGCTATCTATATATTGTTTTTTGTCTCCTCTCTTAATAATGAATGAATGGGCAAGATTGTTCTAGGTGTCACTCAACTTCAGTTAACTTCAGTCATCAGGGATTATGCTGGTCCGTTGAGTTTCTCTCAGGTTTGGTAGGCTGCCAAAATGAATCCCAGCAATATGAGGGCTTCTTACAAGTAAGGCTTAAACTCAAATTTGTTTATTTATCTTGCTTTCACTGGGAAATCACACAGTTGCTTACACTGGCACCTGTAAAAAGAATGGTGAGAATCTTCCACAAAGTGTTTCTCTCCATATCTTTCTTGAAAATGTATCCCTCAATTTCCTGATACCCTAATTATTGTGAGAAATGTTCAGCTTAAGTTTTCTGGGTAAAGTTTAGCTTCTTATTTCCCTTCTAGAATAATAACCTTCACAATTAGATTTCTTTTGCTAAATTTAGCTCCAGTTAAAAGTGTTAAAAATCATATATATTATATTTATCAGTAAATAATCTTCATCTTGGAAGCTAGGAGGTTTCAGATCACACAAACCTGGAGACATATTTGAAAATCCCAGGGACAGAAGGCACAGAAAATCCTGGCAAAGCACTGGTTTAGAAAGACCAAATGAGCTGGTAGATCTCATTTGGCTCTCTTGTTACTTTTGGGCTGACACAAGAAAGAAAGGAGAAGGGAGAACAGCAACTAAATCAATATCCCTGGAGCATGAAGTCTTCCCTTACAGAAAAATCAGTAGATGTTGCAGTGCAAACTTTTTTGCTTGATGTGATGCCACAAGGGCACCCTCAAGCTCATTCTCAAGGGAGTTCTCTAGAGGAGAAAAGTACTTGCTCCTGCACCTGTGACCTTGCTGCTTACATTGTTGGGGTTGACTGCAAGCTCAGCCTGTTCTGAGCTAGAGGTGACTGCCTTTAGTCTGAATTGTGGACTTGATGTTGCTCCTAACATAGGTATAGGCCTCAGAACACTAGCTACCTCTTCATCTACCAAAAAATAACACTGCAGATTTCCTTCTGCTGGTGATATTTCTTCCTTAGAAAAATCCAAAACTATCCTTTGAAGTGTCTGTTTGGGGTGTATTAATGGTGTTTGAGCTTTGGCCAGTATTCCTATTATCCTCCCTTTGTCCTGATGTCCAAAATCTCTTACTTCATTCTAGATGCACGTCATCATCGAATACTGGCCTCACTCTATGGTCACAGGGACTATTTTGTTGTGATTAGATAGTTCTAACTAGTATAATCCCTGTGTTTTCTTATGTAAAACCAGTTTAGTGCTTCCAAACTCTTGTCCCTCTTGCAGAAGCATAAATGCAGTGTTGCCTGGTCTTTGTTTATCGGGTGATGGTAGGGAAGAGCTGAGCTCCAACTGCAATTCTGTATAATTTCCAAGCTGCAGAGTCAGAATTTGTGAGCATAGAAAGTTTGGTTACTGCTAGAACTAGCACATGCTATGTGCACTGAAAGTAGGCACAGGTTGAATTTGGAAGGTGATGTACTGAGAAGTTGAAGAAGCAAGTCTGTAGCCTCACTGTGATATTCTGTTGCTGATTGCTGCAGTCCCCGTGCCTGTGACAATGGGCTGCAGCAGCTCAGGGCCACAAGAAATGGAGGGCACGCATCATGTTTTGAAGCCATCAAGTCTTAGTCTTTTATCCCTCACCTGGTGATGCATCTTAATGTATGCTGGCACGTGTGGAGTGGGCAGGCTCTGGTTCACGAATAGAGCTCCAAAGGTATCTCCACAGAACAGGGCACCATGTTCCTCGGTCTCCTTGTGGAGTTGCAGATGTGATATGCTGCATGCAATTCCATCTTGCTGTGGAGCCTATGCATTTGCTGGAAACACATTGCAACTGGACCTGCCTACAATGCGAGGGAGACTATACTGCAGCATTACATGCTTTACATGTAACATTTACATGTTTACACACTTCCTAATATAGCATGAGGTGCAGCCTGAACGAGCCAGCCTTCTCAGTACTGGGTTGGTGAGGTATTTTCAGCGTTGTTTCTCATGGTAATTTGCATATTCAAAGCTGCTCTTTAAGACCATGTAACCAAAACTGCCAAAATAAAATGCTCACCTAAGAAACCAAACAAAAGGAATTAAATGAAATAAGGTTTTGTTGGGAAAGGTCCAGAGAGAACAGGAGGTAATGTAAACAGTATATATAACCTCCTCTCCATCCCACTTTTATTCTTCCTCTTATCAAGAACGGGCTTGTTTGCTTTCCCCTAAAGAAGTTAGTATCTATAGCCTCTCGCCAGATTCAGGATTTCCTGATTCACAGATGCTGTTGGGAGACAGAAGGCAGCTAGATGTCTCCACTCCACTGCAGTTCTCACCAGATTTTTGGACATGCGCTCAGTTTAATTCCATCTCTTAATCCAGTAGATGTGAGGGAGGACTGCACCAAACCACAGTGAAGTCCCTTCTGAAATGTGTTGTTTTCTCTCTCTTGTCCTGTAGATTTAATCTTTTGTCCACCAACCTGTAGTCTCCGTGTGATATGAAGACAATGCATGATTTGTTAGAGTTATTTTTAAGATCTGTGTGCAAATTATACAGATGCAAATGTTCACAAGAGGAGCAGCTGAACTTTTCCATAGGGACACTTTACTTTAGAGGCTAATCTATGCTCAGTGTTCACCAGCTACTGAAATGCCATGTGTTCAGATTTAGAAGGACCATTAAGGTAACTGCTTGACTTCCTGAATAGTGAGCCTAGAGAATCTCAATTGCAAACTTCTACAGCAAGATCATAATCTCTAGAACGGTATACAATCAGTCTTTAGTTAAAGATTCCAGGTGGAATAAACTGTGTCTAGGGAAGCAGTTGTAAAGCCTAATTAGTTTCTCTGAAACACAGAAGACTTTGTTTAGCTTTGCTTTTTCTGGACACTGCATTCCAGTCTGACTCTTTAATATGTGTTATACTGCTTGTTGTTTATAATTGTTTAAATCAGTGTTACATGGAACTGAATCTAAAAGACTTACAGAAGCCTGTCATCTCAAGATGGTTCTCTTTCAAAATATGCATTTATAAACTGGGAGAAAAAAATAATTCAAGTATTGTTTATGTGGCCAGTTAGGCCATTCCTAAAAAACAATAGCATTGATCACCTTGTTATCCTCTATTTTACATAGATATCACATCCTAAAATATTATAGTTCTGCCAGTTGAGCTGTAATAACCACTGTACATACTCTTTATCATTGGCAAATGAGAAGGAATACTGGCTAAGTTGGCCAGCAATGAGAAAGAGGTAAGCTAAATACATTTATTTTTGATTTGTTGTAGTCTTTACCCGTTCGTGTGACAATTATGACAGCTACAGTGGCACGCAATTGATGACTCTGTGTCTACTCCTTTGCCCTTCCACAGTTTTGCCTAGGATCAGTGTCAAACTGAATGACCAGTGGCTACCTCCTGTATAATATTTTATTTTTTTAAAAAATTGGCTTTACAGTAGCTTTTGCCAATAATCTGAAACTTCCAATTGACTTTCCATTGACTTTAGTGCGTTTTGGATCAGATGTTAGAATGAACATCTGGTTGCAAATTCATTAGCCAAGGCTGAACAAGACAGCCTCTGCAAAACAAATGCCTTCAGACTTCTTGCTTTGATACTCTTTGAATGTCTTACTATAAAAATTTGGTGGTCTCAGAAACTGTAACACCGTGGCTCCAACAGCAACGTCAGTGTGGTGCTGACAGTGTGCTCACCTGCTGTTCTCTGATCCTGTTATTTCCTCTTCAGAAACACAGCTCAGCATAGTTCTGGCTGTGTTGCCTAATACACAGGATTTACAACTCAGTTGAGCTGATGTTGGTATTGGAAGGTTACCTTCTTAATTTCTTCCATTCCCTTTTCCACTTAGTCAAGAAATTGTTGACTGCATTTTTCTATAATGATTCCAGGTTCTCGGTGGGCATTAAGGAAGAGAGTTCCCCTGCTCAGAGGGGACAACAGGTCTGCAGCAGACACTGGCACCACCATTTTTATGCACATATTGAGTCCTCTTTCAGAACTTGGAAGGGATCTAAGTGGTATTTTAGGCCTTGAGAGCTCATTTCATCTGCAAAGGAGATATTTAGCTTTCTAAAATTCACCCCGAAATGGGAATCGACCTCAGCTAGGTATGTTCGTATTTATTATAATGCACAGACATGTAAAACCAGGGAAAGTAAAACCTGACCCATTTTATCTATCCTTTTTAAATTTTCTTACAGTAGTTTGCATAAATAGGGAAATATATGAGGACCTAGGGGAAAACATGCCTCTAGAGATGTTGCATTAATCTGGGAAAAAAAAAAAATCCCAGTGTAGACTAAGGCAAATTTGATAATTCATTTAGCAAAGACAACAGTGCCTGTAGACAGAATTTTTACACCTCTGTTGCATTCTACCCTTTAAAAGTTTTTATTGTTGTTGAAACAAATTTATAACTGTTGTTCTTGTTCTTTTTTGAACATTATTAAATAATTTTAAAGTATATGCAGATTATCTAGATTGCTCCTGGTGTTGATTTTTCTGACTTGCAGTGCATTTATAGTTAAGCAAGTGAGGCACTTGGACTGTAGTCATTTTGATTTATAGCAGCAGGAACAAAGCGAGAGAGTACAGACGTCAGTGCTGCTGCTGCTGATCTGGCAACAGAGACTTCCTAATGTACAAATTACGTCTTTCACCACACAATTCCCTCTGTACCCTAACTAGAGACAGGGAAGCATGCTTATTTAATGCAGTGTGTGCAGTCTATACAAAGGTGTATGTACAGTATTCAGTACATACATGTGATGTGATAGCGTTCATTTTAGGCACACATTTTGTATTTCACTGTTTTTTGCATTTTAAAATGAATTCTCCACAGTGGCAAACATGCAGTAATTCACTTTTCTTGCCTCTTCTAGACCGAACAGTCAGGTGTGAGTTAAAGTTGCAAAGGTGGCTGTAGTGCTTCACCCATACAGGCCCCTTTTCACAAGAAACTGCAGCAAAATTATTAATTTTTTGTCTATAGACCACCAAAACACCATGGTGTTTTATCCACATCTGGTTGTGCAGGCCTTTGAATAACTATCCCATAGATGAAAGGCTCTAGATGTTCATGCTCATCTCCCTGTACCACTCAGTGGAAGGAGGACTGTTTTCATAATTAATATCAAATATGGGTGATGGAACAAAGCAAGACTCCAGAGAAGATCTTGTCTCAGTGGAGGTGTTCCAAATTCCAGGGCTGGATGTAACTGTCTATACCTATTTTCTGTACGTAAAGATCCTGACGGTTTTTTTGAAATGGCATGAAGTATTCCAATAACCAAAACCAAGACTTGACTCAGCTGAATAAACCGAAATCTGCTGGCAGTCATCATACCCAGGGACCAGGCATCACACAACTATGGTTAATAGGTGGTTGCATTTCATTAGTGGTTGGAGTGATTCTTGTGCATATAGCATCATAGCCTGTATATCTGCTAAGCCTTTAAAGCACTTCAGGATGAAAATATCTCAATGCAAAATAATGGTCTCAATTTAGCACTGCAATCTGCAGGCAAAGACTTGGAGCAAGTCCCAAGGCAGAGCAAAGGCTGACTGGTTTCAAACCTGCTTCTTTGAAGGCTGATCTAGTGAGGGCAGTGCTGTGTTCTGCGCAAAAGGCAGTCACAGCCCCCCTCTGCTATGCTGACAGGAAAGTGTGACTATTTCTGCATAGACAGCAGTCCCCTTCCCGCTCCACGGGCATCATTCCACCTTCAGTATCACACAGCATACACTGGCAATAGCTACCCTTGTTCTCACAAGGTCAGCTTTTAATGTGGAGAAATGAACAGTAAAGACACTCTCATTAATGTGTACTAATGCATGGTATTTTTCGCATCTCCTATTTACATACTTGGATACTGAGCGTTGCATCATTCATAACATGAAAAACACGTGCAAATGCATCCTAAGGTTGGTTTTGCTACACTGAAATAAGAGTATAAAAAATCTTATTAGAAAGTGAAGTCACTGTAGTAGAAAGTAAATGACCCTGGGTGAAGGCAGGCTGCTTGCCATCCTTGGGACTCTGCGGGAGCTTTTCTGAATGCCTGCCTTTCCTCATGTGTCCTGTGACTGGGGCAGATTGCTGAGCCACTTGCATGTTTGGATCATATCTAGTATGGCAAGCCTGGGCTTGGCTGAGACCCTGAAAACCTCTGTCCTGCATAGCTTTTTTTTTTTTTATCTGTTAAATGGACATTTATTGAGAATCCTCACTGACACAATTAAGTAAAACATAGCTGAACAAAGAGGTAATGTAAATGCAGTTTTATGTATAAGCCTAGGATTAAAATGCGAAAGCACATTCCTGTTGTTGTGAGGATCCCCATTGGCATCCAACACTGTTTTTATGATACTGAATTTGTTTCTCCTTTATTTTGGGGGGAGGGGGTGTAAAAAATGCAAATAATAAGTTTCGAATGCACAGCGAAACTCTTGCTGTGCACAAGTTATTTGGTTGTTAGATTCCTTTCTCTCTTCAGAAATTTGGTTCACAGTCTAATTGCATACCCTTTTTTTTTTTCCTTGTATTTTGAAGCAAAGTGGTTATTCGAAGTAGTTGGGTCTACAGAGCCAAACTGTCTGAAACTGTTGGGTTTTGGATTGATAGGAAGAAAAGGATTTGCTATCATATTGTTAGTACACGCAGCCCTGAGCTGGAAGGAAGCAGGGGTAAGCGAAGCTGGAAGGATGCAGAAATGGCTGTGCCTCGTACCACTGGGACTTGGACAGCACCAGGCTCGTTTGCAGTATAAATCAGTATAGTCTTCAGGCTTCTCTAATTTTTCCAGCCATTCTCGACCTCAAAGAACCTTTATCTGCTGGGGAGGTGCCAGGAGGTGGAAGCTAGTTTCGGGTTCCTTGCATGGCGGCAGCAGGGAGGTGCAGGATCTGTTCCAGCTGTTTAACGTCACCGAGGATTCCTGTATGAGAGGGCAGCACTGCGCCAACATAACAAGCCAGCTTCGCAGCAGCTTGGCACAGCTGCAGTTAAGCTGAATTGAAACGGGGCAGGGTTCGGCCAGAGCATGTGCATGCTCTGCCAGCCAAATCCGGTGACGCTTGAATTCACTGATTGCCATTGACTTTAATAGGACCGGGATATTGCCCTCTCTGCCGAGCTAAGCACAGATACATTCTAAAGTAGGGCAAGGCCTGACCCCACAGAAATTCGGGGAGCTTTGCCACCAGATTCTCCAGAGGAAAGGAAAACAGGTGGAAGGAGACAGTCGGGAAGAAAATGAAAATAAATATGTTTTGGGTTTAACTGTGCCCTCAAGCCTTCCCTATGACCTTGAGGTGCAGGAGAGGAATACAGACAAGAGGCTGAGGTTACGTGTGCAACTGAGGACATGCACAGAGCAACCATTTTATAAACCGTTATTCTTTAGAGCCCAGGACCTGATGATTAATGGAGGGGGGGGATGGGTAGAAGGGATGGTGAAGGCAGTGGGAAGAGAAGAAATAACAGTGGGTGTGCACATAATGCAAAAATGCTGAATGAGTGGGCTGGTAAACAGGAGAGGAAAAAAAAGGTTGCTTTTCTGGGAAGAGAGGGAAATCCGTTATAATATAGTAAGTGAAGAGTGTGCTGGTATAGCCTCCTGTTTCCAATCTCCCTCTGTGCTGCAGTGACAGGGAGGTGGGGGAGGGAAAAGCGTGCATGGGGGTCGGCAAATGAGGGGACCCGTCCCTATATGACACGAGACCTGCATGGAATAAATAAAATAGTAATTATTCCTCAAATTATTACCTTTAAAAATTAAAAAACGGGAAGGGGGGAGGATGAGGGAGGAAGGATGGAAATCCCCTCACACAAAGGAACTGTTAACCGTAAATGCGCCAGCAGCACCTGCTTTATGTGCGGGATCATAAAAATAAATAATTAAATCCCATTAAGGCGTCTCATTGAGGGGGGGAAAAAAAAAGAGGCACTAAAAAAGAAAAAGAAAAAAACCAGCCACGGGAGCAGAAGGGGGTGGGGGTGTGGGAGCGCTGGGCCCCGGTGCGTGTCGCTGAGGCAGCATTGACGCAGGCAGCTCTGACGGCAG
>WEIV01014402.1:88021-102281 GCA_013390005.1 Calyptomena viridis | reverse complement strand
AAGACCGACCGACGGACTGCGAGAGTACTGACTTCACGGCGGAGTTTGCAAGGTGCGAGTTATCGGTGACTGTTGCCAGCCGGCTGCGGCTCCCAGCAGCACCGCTCCGCCGCCGCTCCCGCNTTTTTTTTTTTAAACCAAAAGGAATCACAACAGAGGAAAATAATATCAATCAGCTCCCTCCTTCTTCCCTCCCCCCCCATAAAAAAACCCCAAAACACCACTTGCTAACATTTGGAAAAACAACAGAGGACTATTACCTTTAATTTTCACACACACACAGATGAATGAGCAAGGAAGGGGGAGACCTCAACAGCCCCTTTAGACGTGGGGCTGAACTGATGGGATTGTGATTTGTAGGATTTCTCCACTTAGTCCCTGCCTCCTACTTGCTCTCCAGCCACTCCAAAGTCTCTTCCCCTCTCTTTAAGCAGCGATTTCTTTCAATCTCTCTCTCTCTCCCTCCCTGTGTCTCTCTCCCTCACACTCTCCCTCTCTCTCTACATACACTCATCTCCCCGGAGAGAGAGAGGAGAAACTCAACTCCCAAACACCGACCAGATGTCGAAGAAACGCAAAGCCCTGGAGGGCGGCGGAGCCCGGCTCCCCCCCGAGGACCCCAGAGCCTGCTTTGGGGCCGGCGAGGAGCAAGGTAGGGTGGCAGAGGCCTGCAGGTGGCCGGGCGGTTGGCACCTGGGAGCCCACTGCAGGGACGTGTCGGCCTTGCTGGCCTCCTGCAGCCCACCAACACTGGGGTGACTCTGGTGTTTAGGCCAGGCTGCTCCCACCACCGGGATTAAAAACTGCAGGGCTGATCTCACCGCATCGTCACTGAACTTGTGAGAGGGGAAGGGTTAAGGGGGGCAAGGAGAAGGAGGTGTGGGAGGGTAGCTGAGGGGAATGGCAGGTCTGCCAAGCGGTCCAGACTCCCTTCCCCACTGCAGTTTCTCACTGGCATGGGCATAGCCACACTGCCTCATTGATTTGTAGCTTGTGTAAATCTGTTTGCAGTGCGCTCCTGGCTTGCACAGCGAATGAGCTATAGGCACCTAATATATACGTCGTGGTTTTGCGTGGGTCCAGCTTCCTTTAGCAAGTCTCCATGCCTGGTATGATTTCAGTTGCGTCATGTTGGGGCTTCAAACACTGCACTTGTAGCGCACTTTGCATCCAGCTAAAGTTGGTTTTGCTGTAATTTTCAAGTTCCAAGTATTTGTGGTGAAAGCTGTTCTGTACTTTTTGACAAGATAATATGAATGTAACAGCCGAGTGGTGTAAAATCAGCTATGCACACAAGTGTGAGGGAGTTCTGCAGCCAAATTTCTTGTTGTTCAGCCAGCCCAGTGGGTTCCCTTCCTTTGTGTTTATTTTAACTAAGTGGGCCCACATGAACCAAGCTGAGCTACAGGGCTCTGGGCTTGTAGCTCTAATGCAGAGAGAAGAAGAAAATACCAGTTGTATTCAGAGCAGTGTTTCAGGCTGGTGTGAATGGCTCTGGTGGAAGATGGTGGGTGTGTGGTGGGTTCAGATGACGATGTAAGTATGTCTCTGTGCATGCTTGAATTGAGAAACATGGTGCTTTTGCCTGGGCAGGTGTATACAGAGCAGAGAGGGATGGAATGAGTGTGTTCTCCAACATGGAGTCTGTGGTCCTTTTTGTAAAAGATGTAAAAGATCCTAACGTCACAAGTCACCTAGATCATGAAATTCCCTTGCCACCATGGATGTTTCTGCTTTTTGCAAGGAAATGTTTCCAGCACAGTGGCTGGTGTGCTCTTCTGGTTTCATTAGAAAGGAGCACTGGTAGTAATTCACCATGTCTCTCAAAAGGTATGGTTTAGGGTTTATGTGGTTGTTGGTTTTAAATTGCTTGGCTCTCACACAAAAAAATAACACTCACGTTCATATTTTTTTGTAATTTCTCTGCTTAAGACTAATCTTGACATGGGAGGGACGTTTTCAGACCCTGTGAATGACTTTGTATGCATGACAGCATTCAATGTTTTTGCAATGTGGAATTTTACTGTTACTAACCTGGAAAATCTTACCCTCTTTGTCAGCAGTGGAGGAAGTTAAATACAGAAAGGGCATTCAACATAGATCTGAAAGTTTGGTATAGATTACATGTAATTTTAATTTAAATATATGCCAATAGTGTGTAGAAGCACCTTACACATTATTGTGATGCAGTGATGTGCACCTGTTTTTCATTTTTTTTAAAATGCCTTTTTTTTTTTTTCTAACTACCCAGTAATATTTTCTATAACAGTTCTGGTTATGTAACAAGAAACAGAAAACAAAATATAACTTTATCACAGGATTGCTTCTGTCTTGATTTCAGTGTGTACAGAACAAATTAAATGGAAAGTGAAATAATATTTAATAAAGCATTGATGTGCATATGGTGAGAGTAAATAAGGTATAATTTTCCTCGTAAGGGGACACAAGGTATTTTGAAAACCTGTGTTTGCACCTAGATAATCCAGGCTTGTGTCTTTTTTGGTACAGTAAATGATGAAATTAGATTGAAGGTATATTTTTATTTCTGAGCTCAAGTTTATTTTTGTGAACTTTTATTCTGTTTATTTTCTCTTCTCCTATTTTACTGGAAGGAATGTTGCTTGTTAATTACATTGTCAGTGACTATGTAACTGTAGAAACCATTAAGAATGTGCAATGTATCACAGTGTTGTGGGGAATGTATTTTTGTGTGAGATGGTGGATGCGAGGCTTTCTTAAGGCATGAGATGTATAGGTAATTTTTTGGATTAATCTGAAGCACTGTACTCTGAAGCATTATGCTCTTACGGCAGGTTTACTACCTCTGTGGACAAGGCATACTTATTAGTTTGGAGGGCAAGTGTGTAGTATTTGCCCAGAAGTATGGAAAAGCCATGTAATACCTGGGTTTTAGCGTCAAAATATGTGTGCATTGGGAGCACAGAAACAGAGAAGGGGAAATGGGCATTAGTAAACCTAAGGAAGAAAAAAATTGAGAGCTCAGATTTCTGGAGGCTGCCAAATCCTGTGTTCCTGCAGAAGTCTAATGCGGAAGCCCTGCTGTCCTTGGCTAATGAGGTGACTTCTTTTGGTGACAGAAAAATGAATGCGTGAGAGCCTGGATTCAGGTCTGCCATCTTATGTTCCTATGTCACCTGGTCAGCTAACAGCAAGTGTTGCTAACAGATGAATCTCAGACCCTTTTGAGGGTCTGCACTTCCGTTTTTAAATCTTAAGAGAGCGTGGACTAATTCTTAGTTGCTCCAGACTGTGTTGGATATTTGGCCAACAGAAATGTGCGCTTGCGAAGTTTCATTCATCTCTCGTTTATCCTCACTTGGCAAAGCTGTGGGTGGACAGACACTTTGTAGGCCACAATACAGATTTTTTTCAAACTTCCTTGATGTGTTTGGTTTTTTTTTTTTTTTTAATTCTCCTTCCAAGTATCTCATGAAGGACTCTGTAATCCATACTGTAGCTTTGCCTTTTGTTACGAGGTCTGATGCTGTACGTTTCAAGCCTCACTGGTGTGGAGAGGAGGTAAGGGATGAGAATACTCCACATCTCCCACCTTCTCAGCAGCGAGAGCCTAAACCTATCTAATTCAAGCCACTTCACTGCTTCACATTATTAGGAGGTAAGCTCGTAAGACTTATTCCCATAAACTCCGAAGACACAGTTGCATTTCCATGGAGAATTCAGGTTTTTACATGAATTGAGTTGCCTCTCAGAGGTGCCTTTTTCTTTCCATTGATTGTGCATGAAACTTGGGGTAACTACACTGGTTTATTTGTACCAATCACAGTAGCAGAAATTCCAGCAAAGCTGATAAGGTCTTAGTGGAGAAACCAGATATGGTTGCTCAGTGTGATACACAGCATGGAGAAGGTGGGATTGTCTGTTCAAACTCAGCTCTCTGTATCCCTTTATAGTCAGGAAGCAGAACATTTCTAGGGATCAATTCATCTCTTCCTGAAGTGGATGTCTACATTTAGTCAGCAGAATCAGATCTGAAAAGGGCTGTTTCTGCCAATTGAGTGTAAAAGTAGTCCAAACATCTAGCATGGGTGTAGACAGCTGTATTTCAGCAGATTACTCCTGACTTTTGACCAGATCTTTCAGGCTTCAGTGCAAGTCAAATGGCAAAGATATTTTTCAGTTGAATTTGAAGCAGAGGTCTTTCCTTCTGGCTCAAAGAGGTCCTTCTTTTGGCTCAAAATTGTAGCACCAAAAAATGGATTTGGTTTTCTATTTCTGTGAATTTCTGTGAATGTGTTGAAAGCTGGTGTGGGAGATGTGAAAATGGAGAGTGTTGGTTTAAAAACAAACAAATAAAATGTGAACTTATCGGGTTCAAATGTAATGTGATATTGCGCCTAAATTATACAATAATGCTGCTCAGAATTATTCAGCAGTTTCTGGATATAGTGCATTACAGTGTTTTGGAAATTTTCTTGCAGAGATTTTTGAGCTTGATGGATTAAGGGAAGTAGAAATCTAAATTCTTATTGAACTGCTCTTTTTCTATTTGGATTGTGTATGAAGATAAAGAAATACATTTCTTCTTCCACTTCCCCTGTGGTTCAGATGGTCTCAACTGTCACAAATATGAGTGATAGTTCAGAGTTTTCTGCGCTTTACAAAATTGGTCTCCAAAGGGTGAACTGTTGTGAAACTCTTCCAGAGGCAAAGTTGAACTCCTGTCTGCCCAAGAGTAACTTTCAAGACATGATTATTTTTTTTTTAATTCAAAGAGACTGACCATGTTCATAAAAATTAATCATATGCATAAGGAAGCATTTTCAAGATTTTTGTGGTCATAATTGTTATTAATAAAAGCCTTGTTGAAGGTCACTTCCATGGAAAGAATACTTCCTTACTACTTATTAGGGGGAGCAGTTTATACTAAACTATTCTGGCTAACATTTGATGATTTGTGTGAGTACTTAGCATTCTAGTTTGTCTTGAAATTTAGTGTTAAGTTACTGATTACTATTAAATCTTGCTTTGGGATCATCAGACACAAGAAACCAAGTTCTATCCTGTTAGTGAAGGCTTACATTGATGTAATAGGAATCAGAAAGAACCCAGATTCTGAATTAGTTTTCCACATACTTGGTCTTTGTCAATACAATTCGTTACAGTATTTACTCCATTTGTTGTTTTATCATGCAAGTGAATATTGGGATTCCTTGGA
Source organism: Calyptomena viridis (assembly GCA_013390005.1). Classification (NCBI taxonomy): domain Eukaryota; kingdom Metazoa; phylum Chordata; class Aves; order Passeriformes; family Eurylaimidae; genus Calyptomena; species Calyptomena viridis. The sequence continues at coordinate 97,084 of WEIV01014402.1, read as the reverse complement.
GCTCTGAATGCTGTTGTTGATCTTCGTTTTCTCTGATGCAGGTAGAAAAGCAAAGCAGTTCTCCCTTGACAGTTCTTAATTTGTGTGTGTAGTTTGAGGCTTCAATGTCTCCCATACTTACTTTTCTCCATTCTCTGTCCTGACCATTCTTTTCTCTCTGCTTAGCTTCTGATCCCTGAAACAAACAATCCCTCCCTGTCTCTTGATCACACTGTGGAAGATCTGGCTAATCGGAGTTAAGGTATTTAGCAACAGAGGCTTCTGCATTTGTGAGGGAATGGGAAAGAGAAAGGAATTATTGTACAGCTTGGGGTTTATGGTGATACTGTAATAACACAGAGAAAAAATGATCCTCTCAATTCAGTTCACATGAAAAAGTTTGTGTCACCAGCAAAAAAACACACCCCACCCCAAACTGCATCATCAGCTTTTTAAGGGTTTTGTTAATGGAAAAGAAACCATGTTTTCCAAAGCTGATTAGTTCAATGGTTACTGATAGCTTCCTGTGTTACTTTCTATTTATTTATTTGTTAGTTTGTTTATTTTTACCTCTTTCTTCTGACACAGTCAAGGATCTGCCTTCCAGATGCTGTGAACAAAATACAGGGTCTAATTTTTGGTTTCAGAGGATTGAATTTGACATGCCAGAAAAGATGACAGTTTTACCAACCCACTTCAATTTGTGTGAAGCTGCAAACTGATAATACTGGAAAGTTGTAAAGATAAGGAGAATTCAAAATGTTTGAGAAGAGAGATAAGGGGCAAGGTATATATGCTGTTGTTGAAATAGCATTGTGAAAGCTCTCTGGAAGAGATATCTTCCTTGGGTTTTGTTGCTGACATGCCTTCCCATCTACTGTCTCATAAAGACTGTTGAGGAGCTTTTCTGTTCTTACTTTTTCTGTTTCCAACATAGAAAGATATGCTGATGTGTGCCTAGGTATAAGTTTATGAGCTTTGTTTGAAGTAAAATACAAAGGCTAATTCTTGAGCATTACACTTGAGTCAGTGTTTCCATGTAGGAGAGGACTTTTCTGTCCAACAGTGCGGTACTGCCTAGTACATCTTGGTCGTGAGCTGCTGCTAGCAAGATGTGAAGTCACTACCTGCATTCTAGAGGGAAAAAGCTATCCCAGATGATGTGAGAGGCAGAGCCATAGGGACAGAAGTGATGTTTTAGGTACCCAACATAGTTGCTTTTGTTGGAAAGTGTGACTTTGGGTGAATTACTGACTTGCCCTATAAATAAACTTCTCCAAATTTTTGAAAAATAGGAATGACTTTTTAAGTTTTTGTGGGCACTTAGATATTTCAGCTATGCTGGTCATGTAGCATGAATAGTAATGCTATAAAAATGCCCTGTGAGAAATTACAATTCCAGCTAAAAGCAAAGAAGTCTTCTTATTAACTATTAAAAATGGCTTTTTGGTTAAATAACCAGCATTTCCAGGAAAAAAACATATCTTAAAGCTTTGTGATAACTGTTTGAGATTGCCTTGGGCTCCATGAAGTTGAAGGTTAGTTAATGCAAAGATGGTGCTGTAGCCCAATTTCCATCTGGCTGTGAGTGCAAGATGTTAGTCCATCCTGGCTGTCCTCAGCCTGCAGATGGTGATACTCCAGAGTATTAGTAAATGTTAATTCAAGGTAGCAACTGCTATTAAATGGAGTCAAGTTGTGCTGTTGTCTGAGTCCATGCCCGGTGGTTGCTTGTCTCCCTGCCTAGAGAGTCAGTGAGGAAAGAACAGTTCTGAAAATGACCTTCAATGAATAAATCCTTCTGACTGCACAATGAGCCTGAGTGGCTTCCCAGAGTGGACTGGGACTAGTCTTTGGAGAGCCCAGTTCTCACTTGGCCACAGGTGCTCCTGTGACTGGTGCAGTTGCTGCCTGGGAAGTGGAGAGTCTGGCTGACAAAGAAGGAAGACCCTTGATTTAGGATGCCTTCTAAAAGTTACAGAAAAAACTAAATAGGGAGGGCAGTCACAGTGGTGAGAGATTTATAAAAGAAGTGAAGTAAAAAATGTGAAAAATTTGCAGGTTTCCTTTAATATCTGGTGGAATGAAAATCTGTGTGAATCTCTGGGATTTATTAGCAATGTGTTGCATTGCTTCTGTTCATTTTTTTTATAGCCACTTTCCTCATTCTGCAAATAAATAAATAAGGGAAGCTGCTTCCCTATTCCTGGTCAGATAGGAAATGCATATCTACCCATACTATGAAACGCATAAGAGTCCTGTTCTCCCTGTTATGGTGTTCACATTCACCTTATCACACTGTTGGTAGGAGGCTGCATTTTATTGATGATACCACCTTGCCATGGTTTCTTAACAAATGAGTCCAGTGCTTCTCTGTGGGAAAGGAGGAGAAATGCACAAGGCAAGTGGCATGAAAATGCAGATGTATTTATTTTTTGAAGGCAATGCGTTGTTAATATGCAAAAATAGAGACTCTAATCTCTAATGAGGCATTTGTTTATTAATGAAGTTGCTTTGTATTTTCACCCTGTGGCCTTAAAGGTTTTCTACTATTTGAGCATAGTCCTGTTTTTAAGTTACTAGAGATAATGCAGAAATGTTGGCTACTCAGTGAGCAACAGTTGTGGCTTTATGCTGGAGGAGGAGAAGAGGGATACTGTCTGGGTTTAATCGGCTAGAATACAGTTACTTTTTGTGTTTATCACTTCACTCGCAGTGTGATGGCTAATAATGTTGACATTTAAGGTGTGCCCACAAGTTGAGCAATTGAGCTTGTGCTCCTAAGCTCATTTCTTAGTATGTCTGCTTACCATGTGGAATGAGCAGCTGTATTTCAGGTGTCAAGCTATATTAAAGCCATCCACACTGTGTTTTAGTCAAGTACTGTATCTCAGCTGAGGGGCAGCTGGTAATAGATTGATTCTTACATTGTTTTTCAGTCAGTGTTGGGCTCAGATATAATACAGGAAAGTTAAAACAAATACAACACAGATCAGAGATGGAGGAGTCATACATGATAGCAGTATGAAATGATAATTACAACAAATGAAAGAGAAAACAAAGAAAATCCTCAGATAGTACTTGAAAAGCACTGCTAGACATCCAGCCTTCAGGGGAAGGCTTACTTAAGTTTAGAGATGAAGGTAGAAAAATGACAGAGTGAAGTTGTCAAGGCACCTGGAGAAGGCAACCTCTGTATGAGTAGAGGCTAAATGTCAGAACACTGTCTTCAAGAATAGCCCTTTTCATAGTCATGATTATGGATTTGTCTTAAACTTTATGTAACTGTTAGGTTAGCATAACAAATTAATATCTATGCAAGATAAACAGTCTGTTCTGTTTGTGATCAGGCCTTTCTAGGCCTTGCCCATGGAAAGTCTGTTTTATTTTTCTCTTACTGTTTATTTGCCTGCATAATTTTTCTGTCATATTTCCTTTAGTATGGATACAGCCAAGATAGGCTTATGCTGTCTAATTATTATTCAGGTTTTGCAGATCTGCTCTGTATGTTGTTAATCACTTTCTGATGTTATGTTTTGGAACTAAAGATTGCAAATGAGTAAGTTCAGATGGTAGGTCTCTATTTTAGCTGCCCATGCAAGTTCTCCAGCTGTCTTTGGGGGGAAAAAGTTAATAACTTACAGGTGGCTTCAACTTTGTGTGACCTTGCCAGAAATGGGACTGAGAGCATTCACACCTAGAAGCTGTGTAGAAACAGTTGAGTAAGTGGCCTTTCTCCTGCTTTTCAGCTCTTTTGTGCCATCTGTATAAGACTGCATGAGTATTTCTGGGCTCTTTCAAAGCCAAAACAAAAAACAGGTTCAAAGAGTCGCATCATGGCTTGTCTCGGAAGTGGTAACTAGCAGTTGAACATGCCAGCAGAGCATGAAGTGTGTCCTCAGTTGTGTGGAATGAGCTGTGTGGGAGCTGTTCTGTCTTCTTCGTTGATCTTCCTGGATTTCTTAAGAACCTCAGTAACTCCTTGGAAACGAAATGTTGTGCAGGCCAATTTTTGCATTTGTTAACTCAAAGCCCTTGCCTTCAGTGTTTTGGAGGTGTTGGTGAACATTTTTTGTTTTGCTTTCTTCTCTTTACAGTATGTGAAGAACTGCAGCATTTTCTTGCAATGGAATTTCTGATTGCAGGAGATGGTGCTGTGGCCTGTTGTAGGGGTTTGAGACAAATAATGTGGATTGCATTAGGTTCTAGTCATGGTACCTGAAATAGACTAATTCTTAAGATCCAGAAGATCCTGTTTGAATGCTGGTTGTTATTGTGTTACTTGTTCTTTGACTTCCGTAGTCTGTTAGTTTCAAATTATGTATGCTTACCTTAGCATGAGGAAGTTTGAAATGCTTGGGATTTCAGTGTCATATGCAAGAACCACATGCTGAGATTTAGACAAGGAGTTGAAGGTGCACGTGAGACACAAGTATTTTACTAGATGAAAGACCTATAGTTGGCACATTGCTGCCATTGTCAGATTTAAAACTACACAGGAAGATGACTGTGACCTAGCCACACACCTTCCTTTGCCACATCTTGGGGAAGGAGACACCCACTGAAGTTAGTCCGCAAAGACAGTGAAAAAGCAACAGGTTGTTATCTTTTCCTCTTTACTCTGTGGAATACAAAGCCACAGTCCTGACTAGTGGTATCTAGTACTTCCAAAGAAACCTAAATATACACCTCTGCTAATGCTGCACATGCCGCTTTGGAGATTTTCATGATGTGAAGTTGCTGGATTCAAGGAACTGGTAGATTAACACTGGGAAGAGACCAATGTAGTTTTACATATGTATCCTGTATATAACATTTTTATTAGGTTTTGAAGGGCCAAAGCATCTAGAGAATTTTTTATCTAGCCCTCTGAAGCTAATAATGTAAGTGGCTTCTAGTATGCTACTGTCACATTCTCACAGAATGGTTTTGATAGACATCATTCATTCTGTGACTGCAACCCAGGTGTTCCCAAGATTTTCCTTGGCAGGACTAGGTCTTCTTGCGTTCGCCTTGTAGCACCCCCAAGTGATACAAGGGCAGTAATTAGAAATTAGTGCCCGGGTAAATGGGCAGTAATTAGAAAAAGGCTGTGCCTCAGTGGTTTTTAAAGGCAGAAGATATCTCACACCTAAACTTTTCTAAATCATTAAAGAGTTATAGCAGTCATTTTTTAGCTGGGAAACTGCAGTATAAGCAGCACTAATCCTAAAGCATTATATATTTTTAATTTGGGATCATAATAGTCTATGAAGAAAGGAAGAAGAAAAAAATGTGAAGCTTAACATGAAGGAATATTTAATTTTATTCAGGATACTTTTTGGCAAAAATCCCCTGGATCTGCAGAGAACCTACAGATTTAAGATGTCTTTGCACAGCCAGAGGCTGAGATCATGGCTGTCTAACTACAGTTGGATAGTCTCATATCTGCCAAGTTTAGCCTTAAATAAATAAATGAAAAAAGAGTCATACTTCATGCTTTGTTCAAACTCTTGAAATGTTTCTAATTTAATATTCTAGAGGATAGTGACCTCTTTTTGAAGATTCTGTTCCCCTGCTTAAAATCCTGCATGGAACCAAGAAAGTAGCTGTTTAAGGTGTTAAATGTCTGAAGGTGCTTTCTGGAATCCCTTAAAATGACCCTGGTTCAAGAAATGTGCCCTACTTACTGCCAGGAGTGCAGTAAAGTCAATCACTGGAAATCTATTAGTTGTGGGCAATTGCAAGCACGTTACCCAACATTAACCCACAAAAAAGAAAATTAACACAGTTAAGAGTAGTTCTTGCCAGAGGAAGATGAACAAATAGGAGCAGAAGCTGAGTGGGAAGCTTCTAACAGCAGGAGGGGGGAACTGTAAAGATCATCTGTTCAGACGAGCTTTTTCACTTCTCCCCCTGCAACTCCCCAGGTATATCTCTGTCTCTCCCTCTGTTTTAAAGACACAGATGCAAATATACCTAATTGCTACTGTGAAATCTGTAATAAGAGTCAACAAGCCAAGGGGCAGTTTTCAAGGACCACTGTGATCAAGGGTAATGTTTTTACAATGAGGTCATATCCAAACGCTGCTTCAGCTGATGGCAAGCTTGTACTTGAGCACTGAATAAGCACCTTGTCTTGCATGGTCCCTGCTCAAGAAAGCCTGCAATCTAATAAATCTGGCACACACATACAAGGCTGTATTTTTAAAATTGCTCATTTTATGTTTTTTTGGGGTATGGTTTTTGTGTGTTTGAAGTCATTGAACTCTTCCTTCTTTGTCTCCCTTTATTTACTTTTCTCTTCTCTTGGTACTTTAGTGAGACAGTTTTGTGCAAAGTGATGGGGTTTTTTTAACCCACAGAAATACTATCAAGTCATGTGAAAACAAACATGAGATCAACAGAAGGGAAGCAGCAAACAGGGAAAAGTGTGTTTTCTGATAGGTCCGCAAAGAGAATCAGAGGTTATTCCGAGTTGGAAGAGACCCACAAGGATCATTGAGTCCAATTCTTGAGTGAATGGCCTGTACAAGGATTGAACTCCTGACTGTGNGAATATTTAATTTTATTCAGGATACTTTTTGGCAAAAATCCCCTGGATCTGCAGAGAACCTACAGATTTAAGATGTCTTTGCACAGCCAGAGGCTGAGATCATGGCTGTCTAACTACAGTTGGATAGTCTCATATCTGCCAAGTTTAGCCTTAAATAAATAAATGAAAAAAGAGTCATACTTCATGCTTTGTTCAAACTCTTGAAATGTTTCTAATTTAATATTCTAGAGGATAGTGACCTCTTTTTGAAGATTCTGTTCCCCTGCTTAAAATCCTGCATGGAACCAAGAAAGTAGCTGTTTAAGGTGTTAAATGTCTGAAGGTGCTTTCTGGAATCCCTTAAAATGACCCTGGTTCAAGAAATGTGCCCTACTTACTGCCAGGAGTGCAGTAAAGTCAATCACTGGAAATCTATTAGTTGTGGGCAATTGCAAGCACGTTACCCAACATTAACCCACAAAAAAGAAAATTAACACAGTTAAGAGTAGTTCTTGCCAGAGGAAGATGAACAAATAGGAGCAGAAGCTGAGTGGGAAGCTTCTAACAGCAGGAGAGGGGAACTGTAAAGATCATCTGTTCAGACGAGCTTTTTCACTTCTCCCCCTGCAACTCCCCAGGTATATCTCTGTCTCTCCCTCTGTTTTAAAGACACAGATGCAAATATACCTAATTGCTACTGTGAAATCTGTAATAAGAGTCAACAAGCCAAGGGGCAGTTTTCAAGGACCACTGTGATCAAGGGTAATGTTTTTACAATGAGGTCATATCCAAACGCTGCTTCAGCTGATGGCAAGCTTGTACTTGAGCACTGAATAAGCACCTTGTCTTGCATGGTCCCTGCTCAAGAAAGCCTGCAATCTAATAAATCTGGCACACACATACAAGGCTGTATTTTTAAAATTGCTCATTTTATGTTTTTTTGGGGTATGGTTTTTGTGTGTTTGAAGTCATTGAACTCTTCCTTCTTTGTCTCCCTTTATTTACTTTTCTCTTCTCTTGGTACTTTAGTGAGACAGTTTTGTGCAAAGTGATGGGGTTTTTTTAACCCACAGAAATACTATCAAGTCATGTGAAAACAAACATGAGATCAACAGAAGGGAAGCAGCAAACAGGGAAAAGTGTGNCTTCAAAATACAGAAAGGCCTTTTCAAAGCTTCACCCATATGGAATTCTTTGTATCATCTAACAGGTTATTCCGAGTTGGAAGAGACCCACAAGGATCATTGAGTCCAATTCTTGAGTGAATGGCCTGTACAAGGATTGAACTCCTGACTGTGGTGGTGTTAGCACCATTCTCTAGCCAACACGAAGTCTGGTCTGCTTACTCTCACCTTTCCCTTTATTTACCGTTTTCTGATACTATTTCCCTTTTCCTCAGAAATGCCTATCTCTGTGAAAGTCAGCTGTATCTGTGCTGTGTGACAATGTTGCTGTTCAAAGGGCAAGATGAAATGGAGCATGTAGGTGAGATGAAAGTACTCAAAGTCAAAGAAACTCAAGCAGGATTTGTCCAGAATGTTTTGCATCAAGACTTCTAAGCCAAAAAGCTAAGTAAAAATGTCTTGCCTGGTTGAGCTGTGTTCAGTTAGGGCAAACTATGTAATGTCTCGTGTGGCATTTTGTGACATCTGAAGCAATGGCCTCTCCCAATACATACAGACTGCTCATGTCTTTTCAAGCTTGTCATGACTCAGCTGGAATGACTCCAGTTAGTTTATGTAAATTAAAATGTGAAATACCTCATGGTTCATTCTGATATGGTAAGATGACCCTTTGCACTATGTTACCATTTGAGGGTGACTCTTCGCTGAGTCTTAATACCCCATCTCCTTTTACTAAAACGAAAAGTCAGTATTTTTAAAAGTAATTATATTATGCAGGCAGAAATCCTTGTTTTGTTGTCCTTTCTGTTTGAAAATACATTTCTTTAAAAGTAACTAAATGTTCTTAGTATTTTACTCTGCTGTGAGAAGTTTCTCTATTACCGTCAAAAAAGAGGAGAGGTCGTTCATTCATTAAAACACCTTTCTGGGGGTATTTAGAGACACCTTTTTTTACCATCAGGTAGTATTGTTTTAGGGTGGTTGCATTTTTTGTTTATTTTCTGCTGCCCACTAAACATAGTGGAAGGGAAACAAAACCCACTTCACAACTATATCAACAAGAATAGTTTCCTGGTAGATTTTGTTTTTTCCTCGTGGATTTTTTCTTTTCCTGTAAGTTGTAAAAAAGAAGTCACAAAAATTTTGTAAACTTTTATAAATTCCATGCAAAGGAATTTAGAAAAGCTAATGAGCTTGGGTAAGTGTTACTNNNTATTTCAGGTCTTTCAAGTTGAATTATTTCTTTTTAGTTTTTCTGTCTAAAATGATCCTTCAAATTCTGTTATGGGACCGTACTTTCCTCCTCTCTAATTGTTGATGCTTAATTTAGAAAGTTTGAATAGATGCTACAGTAACATGTAAGCCAATGATTTCTTTAACTGTTTTCTTCTATCCTCCAACTGTATCTGGAATACCACATGGTACAGAAAGTTAATTTTGAAATGA
>WEIV01014402.1:49375-81094 GCA_013390005.1 Calyptomena viridis | reverse complement strand
TTTTTTTTTTTAGTTCATTGTTTTGTACCTTTTCATTATTTTTTTCCTCTTACTTACAAACTTTCTGACCGTGTCTAGTTATTCTGCTGTGATTAGTGACATATGGCCTGGAAGAGTAATATTTATAGTGTTTCTGTCAGATTGATGCCCTATAGGGGTCTGTCTGGTCTCTCTTCTCCCACTGCAAAGTGCGCAAGTTCCTATTCTCCAAGTTTTTAAGAGTAAATTATTAAAATCAGACACCTAAAGGTTTTATCCTAATTACTCCGGCATTTTCTGCTGTACCTTCTCCCTCTTTGTGTTTTTGAAGCAATGCTGTCGTTCTGGTGTAGATCTGAATTTCTGCGAAGTTTGAGGGGAAAGGCTGGTACTTGGCCTGAAAATTGGCAGAGCTTTTACTGAATGACTGTGTCTCCATATTACTCTCTTGAGTCTGTGCCTTCTAGGTGCTTTCAGTGTTTTCTTACTTATACGTCAGCGGTGCTTACAATATGTGGTTGTGAATGTCAATACACAGACTTAATACAAATTGTGTTTGACCCCAGTTTTGAAAATCTAGAAGCTTTTTTCCTCCTTTACCCAGAAATCAGTATTCAAAAACATTCAAAAACCCAAAGTCCTGTTAAAGTATCTTTTTTTAATTCTGAAATGCCTTCCTGGATTGAAGCTGATCTTTCTCTCTGTGTGTTTTTGATAAATGGCGGTTGTATTTACTTAGCTGTCACTCAGTAGTGTTACCTATTTTTCAAATGTCTGATAAATGAGGTTCTCCATCACTTTTATGTTCCAAAGTGTGATAAAACAAATGTTTTCACTTTAAAATTAAGCCAATTTTTTTTTGTCACAATCAGGACTAGTAAAATTTGCTGAAGTAAGACAATGATGACTTTGATTTCAAGTTATATCACAAACTTGTCCCCACTTGAGAGCAGGTACTGGGATCTTGCCAATGTTTAGCCCTTACAAATTATAAGGAAGCACTAAACTGTGTTTTTTCTATCGATCTGTGGAATTATGTTGGAACAACTTTTGAGGAGCCAAACCAGACTAATGGGAGTTTCACATACACCTCCTCTCCTCCTCTCCTATTTTCACAATTATGGCTAACTGATATTTTTTTTTCCTTTAAGGAGGCAACAGAGACTTCTCATAGAATAACATAATATATCAGGATTTTACTGTAGTTACAGTGAATCAATTAGAGCTTTCAAAAATTCAGTCATGCAAAATAGGATGGCATTTCAGGGTAAGACACAAAATATAATAAAGCATTAATGCTGTCAATACAAACTACTACAAAGAATACAGGAAAAAAAATTCCCCAGAATATGAGATTAAAGCTGACTGCCTGAAGATGCTTGAAGATACTCATAAGACTAAAACTCATTCAAAATTATAAGAGCTTGCCCCTGAAGTTTTTGATTTGGCCTTGTAATAGAAAAAGCGTGGGCAAACTTATTGTAAAACCAGACATCTTATGCACATTCTCACATAGGAAACAACTTTCATAGTTCTCAGTTCAAAAGAAAAATAAGATCTGATGGTATTTGGTATGTGTCACTACAGAAATCTTAATGCCCTAAAATAAAACCCAGACTCTGAAATTAGCTAAGAGAATGCCTTGGGAATAAAGACAAGTACTCAGAATAAGCATGTGTGCTTTGGTCTCAATTGTAAAAGAATGAAAACTTCATGCTTGTATAGCTGAAATATTAGAAGTTCCGATAGTGGCTCTGAAACAGCAGTTAAATGTAAAATCTTGGTTTTGATGGTTTTGGTATAGACTAGGATTGGCTTTTCTCCTTCCTCAGTGAAGTTTTTGAACCTAATAAAACTTATTGGTTTTGTTAAGTTTTGATCCAGATTTTCATTGTCCTAGAAACTTAAAACTAAAAGATACTTCGAACATGCATGTTTTTAGTGATGTCTAAGTCAAAACAGCACTTATCTTTGAGTATGTTCCACTGAGACAGGGAAGTACTTACAAAGAGAGGTTGGTTTCTAAACTACCAAACAGATTGCCTGAGAGGTGGTGCTTGGCTCACCATTTCTTGTGTGGAAATACATTTGCCAGTTGTCTCTGCGTCCTTCCACTCCCCTCTTTTCTTGATCTTGATGTGTAGAGTGACTTCCCAGCATGTAGGGCTGGAGGATCTCTGAGATAGTTTCATAGATTTTGTCAACTGTGTGGCAAAACCAGGATTACTTTTTTTAGAATGTATTTGCTTTCATCTTCCATACCCATCTTTGTCTCTGCTGCCAAACAAAGCACATGTAGTAGAAGTTACTCACTGCTTCTGTTCTGTTGCATCTAACCATAGTTTTCTTTGGTAGTGCTCTAATTTTGGGTCATTCTTTGTGCCAGGGAGCTTCCTCTTCTCTGTGCGATGTACCAAACAGATGGATGCTGGATATCTGGGTAACAACAGGGAAGTTTACTTTTAGTATATGTAGGAAAAATGTCATTTCCCATAGGAAAAAGCTACACTGACTTTATTAAACATGTAATCAATACAGTTCTGTAGGTATTATTGGAAAACATTAATTGTTGTTAAGATGACTTTTAAAATTAGTTTAATACTTTGAATTATGCTTCAGTTTTTCAGATAAAAGGGAACAGTCATTCTGCTGAGGTGGAGGGCTGAAAACAGACTTGACTTTTGGTCTACCTGCATTCTTCTTTCCAGCTTAAAGAAAGAGAGAAATGTTTATTAGCTAAAGATTGTTTCTATGGGCCAAAAATTGCCCACAACTTCAACTGTTTCTACCTATTTGTATCACATATCTGGGTTTTTTTGTCAGTGAAAATTTCAGACAGCTCTAAACTGTGGTCTCAAAGCTTTTGCAGTCCATTAAAAAATAAAAAAACCCCACCACCACCAAATAATGTCTATTGACTTGAAGATTTAAGCTCACTCTCCTTGGTCTTAATATATAAGGCTGTCTGAATAGAAATATTCTAGGAAAAAACATCCTATCAACTTCTAATTTGTCGGCTGTCTTTAAAGACAAAGCTATTACATATTGTAATATATACTTGATCATAAAACTGTACCCATCGCATTAGAAGGGAACTGTTTAGGTTAACTGTGTAGCTCAAATTCTAAGTTATTCTAATTTTTATGTGCTATATGAAGGTTTTGTCCACTTTCTCCCACAATTAAGAGATCAGTTACTAGGAAAGTGGTTCATGTCCTGCATGGGCAATATAATAACAAGAAAGGCAAGAACTTTACCATTTTGGGGCACAAGTCACTAATGATGATTCTCATCTCTTGTAATGCATAGATGTCTCACTTTAAGACATTTAATCATAGCTGGTCAGCTTAGGTTGCCTTTGTATTCAGTGAAGAACCAGGCACCACCAGATGGTGATTCATCTAATCTATTTTGGACACCTATTTTAAGACAAGATGAATCACCCAGTGAAGGAGCCTTTCTCATAGCATCATAGAAAAATTTAGATTAGCAGAGCCCTCTAAAGTAGCTGATCCAACCCTTTGCTCAAATCAGGGCTAGCTTTCAAATTAGATCAGATTGCTCAGGGCCTATCCAGTTGAGTTTTGAAAATGTTCAAGGATGAAAAGTTTGTAGCCTCTCTGAGCACCTTGGTGCTGAACCACTTCGGTTAATTTTTTCCTTTTGTTTGATAAGAATTTCTAGCATCACAATTTGTGACCATTGTCTCTTCTTTTGTTGAGCACCTTTATTTGAGAAGACTCTCATGCTGCCTTTTCTACAACTCACCTATAGCTTGTTGAACTCAGCAATTGAATTGTCCATCTCCTTTTCAATCTAAGCTAACCCAGTTCTTTTAGTCTCCTTGCATATCTTCTAGCACCTTCAGCTATTTAAGTAACAGTCATTTATTGCTCCGCTGCAGTACTTTCTCCAGTTTGTCAACACCCTGTTGTATTGAAGTCCTGTTTTTGCAGAGCTGCTAACTTGTCTAACCAGTTGGGCCCCAGCTCATACTGATTTTTTTTTTCTCTCTGCTGACTACAGAAGAAGCCAATGGTGACCAGGTTTAATGATAAAGTTAGGTCACGTAAATAACAGTCTGAAAGCTGATTTCTATGACTAGATTAAATATTAAATTTGGATACGCTGCTATACTTTTAATCTTAAGCCTTGAAATCCTGCCTGCTTATTAAATACTCAGAGTTTGGATGTACCAGATGGATATGTTCTCAATAATGAGTCTACTTGAACTGAGTACCACAGGGATCTGTCCTGTGACCTGTCAATGAATATCTTTGGTAGTGACCTGAAGGAGATGATGGAGGGCTTGCTCTTAGTTTGCAGATGATAGCAATCTGTAGGGACCAGTCAATATGCTTAAAGGCAAAGCCACCACTGAGGGACCTAGACAGGCTGGAGGGATGGGCCAGCAGGAGTTTTATAAAATTTAGCAAGGTCAAATGCCAAGTCCCATACCTGGGAAGAAACCCTGCCTTGGAACAGTACAGGACAGGGAACAGCTTGGCAGAAAAGAACTGGATGGTCCTGGTAGATAAAAATTCAGTATAAGTCAGCAGTGTGCCATGGCAGTGAAGATGGCAGTGAACAGCAGCCAGGATTGTGGTAAAAGAAGTATGGAATGTGAGTAGAGGGATGTGATTATACCCCTCTACTCAGAAATTTTTAGGCTGCCCTTAGAATACTGTGCTCAGTTTTGGATTCCCAAATACAAGGACATTGCAAAATTGTAGTGAATTTAGAGGAGGATTGCCAAGACGATTGGGGCTGGAGCATATGGCAGGTGAGGAGAGACTGAAGGAATTGGGCTTGTTTGGCCTAGAGAACAGGTGATTTCAGGTGGACCTAATGGTAGGCCACCTATTTCTAGAAGAAGTTATTGAGAAGGTGAAGCCAGGCTTTTCAGAGTAGGGAGTGGCAGAAGAACAAGAGACAGCGGACCTAAGTTGAAACGAGGGTTAGGTTGGCTATAATGAAAAGCTTTTTCACTCTGAAGCCAGTCAAGCAGTAAAGCAGGTTGCTCAAAGAGCTTGTTCAACTTCCATCCTTGGAGGTTTTTAAGACCCAACTAATAAAGCCCTGAGCAACCTGGTCTGATCTTAGCCTGACCTTGCTTTGAACTAAAGGTTGGAATAGAGAACTGCAGAGATCCCTCCAACATAAATTATTCTACTATCCTATGAATTGCATTTAGCATCTTCATCTAATCTTTTAAAATTAATTTTTGTTCCCTTTGGGGAGAGGAGGCAGGTGCAGGGATTATATTTTTGTGTGTTTAAAATACTTTGCAAGAAATAAAAATTAATTCTGTGAATTGGCGAAAATACAACATTTAGGCATAAATTTCATTAGTCACATTTCATGTATTTTCATATATTTCAGTTGCTATGTTCCTTTTTTCTATACAATAATAAGGTCTTAAAAAAAAAGCCTCTTCAGAAAGCGGTAGTTAGTAAAGGAATCTCCAGATGAACTGGTTAAGATGTTATTCATACAATTAATGGATATAGACAAAAGTACTGCTTTTCAGCCTAATGAGTTTGTCCTTCATGCAGTCCCAAAACACTCATGAGTACAGTGTTTCTCCATTCTGCGCTTTTCCTTTAGACAAAAATACCACTGGGCTAAATTCAGCTCTGCAGTTACTCTGATTTCAGACAGATCTCTACAATCTTGTTGATTCCGCTTTAGTGGGGTATAAAAAGAAACACAATTGAATAGGTTCTTTAGGCATTAATGGCTAAGACTAGCCAGTTATTTTCAGAACTAACCTTAAAATACTTGAATGTGGAATTGGACAAGTATCATGCTTTAAGATGAAGGTCCAGATGAGTATGTTTCTGTGTTCAGTCTTTTTTCCAAAGGGCACCTCTATATCTAAGGATTTTCATTGCAACACTGTCCATCATCTTAAGCTCAAAGCTGGGTTAGAACAAGTGACAGGGAGGAGTTAAAGGACTGTTTTCACTCTTTTAAGCAACCTGGATCTTTTACCTTGCTCAGGGGATCTGTGAAACTGTATTAAAGGACTAGAATCAGCCCCAGAAGGATTGTTTTGCAGCAGTCACTGTTTAGGGCTTTTGGCAGACCTTGCAATGTTAGAAGGATGTTCATGACTCAGGCAACAAACTTCAAAAGTGGGAAACAGGTTCTTAGGTTCTCTTCAGCCTCAGCTGGTTTGTACTGAGTGTGATTGATTCCGTCCAAGCTGGCTAGAAATTGACGGAGCTGTCACCTTTCCCAAACCTGTGCAGTTCATACAACATGACTCAGCAAAATGGTATCTGTATGCCTGCTCACTTGCATGCGTAAAGACAGCCTGCCTTAGTGATATCTGTATTGTTTATGCCCTACAAAGCTCTATTGTCATCATCTTCAAAACAGTGTTAGCATGCTTGCATCTAGGCTATGGGTCAGGTATGTTATGAGCCTTCTGATGCCCAGATTGAGGGTGTATCCTCTGCTATGGCTCCTTACATGCCTGCATTCCTTAGTTGATTTTCTTGGGGAATTGACGTGTGTGGGGATCCATACCCAGGTCTTACCTCGAGACAGGGGTCAGGACATACTTGGACTGTTTGCTTGCCTCCAGGAAGTGGGAAATTACGTTGTAGATGAGGTTTAGCTGACGTTAACTTTTTGAGGGCAATTATGTTCGCATGTTACTGGCCATTTGGAAAATACATGGCTTCACTATAACGTATGGAAAACTAATGTTAATTATAGCAGGAGGTACATTTACTTGAGAAGCAGAAAGTTTACTGGGATTTTGGGCTTGGGAAAATGGTTGCTGCTGGACTCCAGGACAGTATAGAGATATCTCATGGGGATGGCTCTCTTCTGGCAGTGTAGTAGAATGATTTTACCACATTTGAGAAATTTCCATCCAGTTGTGTTCCAGTTAACACAAAATAGCTTTCCTTGCTAGTGACTTAGACTTTTTTCCATCTCTGTAAAGTAAAAGTACTGGAACTGCCCTGCAAGTTCTTAAGTAACACTGCCTTCCTGGTGCAGAACCTCCTGTGTGATGTGTGAGTGTGTTGACTGCGGACTCTGTACTTGTGAGACTTCTGTACAGGCACACTTGATTTTTTTCCTGTGCCATCTTACATGGGTATTCCATATGTTTTGAAATTTCTCCTACATTGTTCCTGCATGCTGGTTGTTGTTTACAGCATGCTGTACCTTAATTCTGTATCTGGTGTATGTAGCCTAGCTGTTGAGGCTCCTGTGAATTGCCACAATCTGACAAGACCTTTGTATCACAGAGGACATTTTATTTGCTGTTTTTGGTTTTTTCTCCCCTGATAGTTTGCCAGAAGGCCTTTGAGTTAGGAGCTTCATATGTTGTTTAGCATTTGCATAGCATCTAAAAAAAACCATTCAAACCCATGAGCAAAAGGTCACAGGTTCTTCTGGGATACAGGTATGAAATGCTAAAATGCTTGCTTTGCCTTATTTGAAGGGATTTCCTTTTGTCAAGCTTACAGAAGCCCAAGAATACAGAAACCCTCTGTATGTTGACAGATACAAATTCATTGAGGTTGGATGATAATATACTATTTGTAGATACATCCTTTCTGGATATATCTAGTTACTTTTCTTTCCTGATGACATAAGTGTACAATAGTGAAGGTCACATAAATTTTATTAAAATTAGCTGTTTCCCTCCTTCAAGGAGGTAGATTATTGTTTATACTTAACTAGCATTCTGATAGCTAAATCACATTAAGATCTGTTTCATAAAAAGATTTTAATACCACTTATTGCAGTGATACCATAAATATCTCTAGAAAGTACAGTAGTAAGAAAACTCACCCCACCACTCCCATAAAAATAAACCCAAACAAACCCATTTTCCCCTTAAAATAGATTTGATTAATATGAATATTTAAAATATTTGGTCAACATATGAAAAATCAGTATCAGCATGTTATCTTGTTTTTTCTAAAAACATGTAAATTCTTCAGTGAGTTTGAATTTATTTAAATGACATTTTCTTTTAGAGAATTTTCAAAATTAATTTAATTTTTTAACCTGAATTATATTTAATCATAATTATTCTGTCTCTCAATCTTGATAAATGTCATTGGTGCTTGGTACACAGACTATACCGAGAGCTTTAAACCATTTGACATACATGTGTCATAACTGTGCTTGTCTAAAACTTTGATCATGTTCTTCAAGCATCTTTTTTGATTAAAACCCAAAACATCTTTGCGGTCTCTTTGTGATAAAGAAAACTTCAAATGTGAACTGAATATAACCAGAGCAGTGAGGGGTTGCCATACAACAGGCAAGAGTCACTCCATGAGGTGTGAATCAAAGCAACTTGTGGATTTCCTAAAATGTGGCTTTGCACAGGCAAGTCCAAACTATAAAATGTAAGGCTGTCCTAGAAATTTCTGCTTTGATGAGCTTTCACCAAAATCTGAGTTTCTTGCTGGCTTGCTGTCTGCGCTGTGGACTCCAGGGCCTTCACACTCTGTGTACTGGGCAGCTGCTCCATGGATGCCTCTTCAGACTGGTGGGACTCCCTCACACTTCCAGCTGTGGCAGCTGCTAGGAAACCAGCAGATCATGAGATCAACATCTTGATATCAATTTGAGGCTTCTTGCCAACTGCCTGCTAACTCTGGCAACAGCCAGTACACTCGGTCTTTGGGAGGCTTGTTCCTCCAAGAATGAAGTATATTGCAGGGTTTTTGTAACAAATTGTGAGTCCTGACCAGCTGCCCTGGCAACTACCACATACAGCCAAGTTGGATCCTGGAAAAAACTGTTCAGATGTTGACATGTGTCGACATGAACCACTCTTTTCCATATGAAAAAAAAAAAAAAATAAATCAGAAAATGTACCATTACTTGTGAATTGGTTCTGGTTTTCATGCCTGCTAGTGGGGCTATGTTTAACAGTTTTCTCTCCATTTCTGCAGTGTGGGGGTAGGAGGTCAAGGAATGTAATCTGAGATAATACAAAAGTGCAGTGGAAAGTTTTGGGAGCCTCAACAAACTGAGGTGACAGCATTTGAAACAAGTCACAACCAGACATAAACGGGCAGTTGTGGTGGCTTGCGTGTAGAGTGGTTGTGTCCATCAGGTTTTCTACCATGACTGTTTTCTCCAGCAGAGCTTCTCTTTTCCCTGAAGACACTCAGACAGGGGTCCTGGGCACTGCTTACAGTCTTACCTTGCTACTGGGTTCTGTTAGGAGCTGGCAGGGGCGTTTTAGTGCTTCCACCTCAATTGTCTTGTACCTGCAAGTTCGAATGTGCTGTAGACCTGGATGAAGTTTCAGATTATTTCTAAGTGTAGTTAAAAAAAGCACCCACAGATCTTCTCCAAGAACTGTAAGAGCCACATCTGGACTGCAGCAGCAACTTTCCATGCAAACATGGTATATTATTTAATGACTGTGATCATTCCTTGTAGTAGATGGGTGCATGGCAGGAAGAAATTGATTTAACAGCATCCTTCTGGACAATTTTTAAACAGTGAATGTTTTTAGCAACTAAAATATGTGTTGCTGCAGGACAAAAACACTTCTGTGTTCATCCTGCAGTGAAATATAAAATAAAGATACATTCTTTTTTTTATGTAAGGCTGTCCTATTTCTGTATGGATATTGGTCAATTTTGCAAAAACATCAGAAAGATTGTTAATGTGAACTTTTGAAGTCCTTTGAGACATTTAAATGGTGAACAGTAATCTGTAACCCCTGAATATAAGTATTGTACATAAAACAATTATAAATGCTTTAGAACTATGGGGATTTTTTAAAAAATATTTAGTTCTATTTTTACAAGCATGCATTTCAAATTCAGCTTTTCACTTTGTTTTTGTGTGTGTATGTCATTGCCCTCTACTGGGCAGATTTAGAGTAATTTTTTGAGCAATGCTGCCAGCTTGCTTTGAGTCTGTTGTTACTTCAATGTAATAAGAAGAGGGATGCCTTCACACTCCAAGTATTAAACAAACATATGGAAATATCTCTGTAAGGTGGGTAGGTTTGTCTTTGTATTCTGTGTTTTAACCAGTAGTTTTTTATTTTTCATTTCTAGCAAAAAACTTACAAGACTGATGTTTTGAGATCTTTATTTTGTGGAAAATTTTGCAAGATAGAACTGCTTATCCTTATAAAAAGCAATCAATTATGTGGGATGGATATGTAAAATTCTCGTTTGTCATGGTAAAATCACCCAAACATTTCATAAAATAAAAAGAGTCAGAAAATTACATTGACACTGAAAATACAACTGTAATGGGCAATGTACTTGTGTTGTAGTTCATGGCTAGGTCAATGTCACATATTCTAATCCTTAAAATGGTTTTTTTGATTAAATGTTAAAATGAACAGGATTACAATGAGCAAATAATTAAAACCAACTGTCTCACTGTTTTCACGTTGCAGTTTGGGGACTTACTTGATCAGTGGTCAAAGAGCTCAAAGCAAGCTTCTGTTTACTGATGGCTTGGGCAGGATGAGCTCTTTTTTGGTTAGATGTTTTTTGCTTTATTGGTGTCTGATTTCTGATGAACCTTGCCTGGAGCTGGTGTCATTTCATATCGAGCAGGAATGACTCTGATGCTTTGAGGGTTTGAGTTCTGGGTTTTTTGGGAAGGAGAGGTGGGAAATTATCACACATTGTGCTTCTCGTTTAGTGCGAGTTGCTGCTTTCCATGCAGCTTTCCATACAGGACAGGAAGAGTGGGTTTGGTAGGAGTGGGAGGAAGATGGCAGTTCCAGTAACAAGTGGCATACAATTAAATGATACACAAACTGGAAATTTTACCTGAACGTTGTGCAATCCTTGCTATTTTCTCTAAAGCATTTCAGAACAACAATATGTTCTTATGGCAGGAACACTAAGAGGTAGTGTGAAATGAAACCTGAAAGGAAACAAACCTGAGTCACCTGTAAAGTGACATGCAGATGTTTCCCTATATACATAGTGCATTAGAATTTGTGTATATTAAGATATGTATCATTGTGCATTTAGTACTGTCTAAACAGAAACATCTAGGCAAAGCTTAATCTCCTTGACATTTCAGAAATAACTTTTTTGCTAACTTTGTAGAGTGTGA
The DNA here is from genome assembly GCA_013390005.1 of Calyptomena viridis. Classification (NCBI taxonomy): domain Eukaryota; kingdom Metazoa; phylum Chordata; class Aves; order Passeriformes; family Eurylaimidae; genus Calyptomena; species Calyptomena viridis. The sequence goes on along the minus strand of WEIV01014402.1, from coordinate 70,030 downwards.
TGAATTTGGATATTCAATAAAACAAATTAGCATAATGGTTTGCATACAGGATATAGATCTTTTGACAAGGCATCAGGTTATAAATGAAACTCATCTGCATCTAGCCAGGAAGGACTATGTTTGCATATATAATCTGACTCACTCACTGTCAGTGCTCTAGCCCTTACTATGTTATGCCACTGAGAGGGAGAATAGCTTGAACCAGTCATGAACTATTTGTAGCTGAAATTTGGCAAGGGATAGAGTCAAAAGGAAAGAGAAAATTAAGAGCAAGAGCAAAAATGATGTTGTCTGACTAATTTAAATGTTTGCATGCTGTATGGTGTTTGTTAGAGGTAACAAGAGCTAATAGGGAATAATTTTTACGAAAAGTCACAATGTTATGTGTATCAATTTTTTTTTAAACCAAGTTTAAGTTATACCAGCACTTGATGCAGAAGTGAATAGGAAAATTGCAGACTAGCTGGATGGTTTCAGTACACTACACTTTTCACAGTATGTCAGACTGCAGAGACAAGTGCTTTATACATCCTGAAATGAGAAGATGTCTCTGAGGATGAAGTAGTAGTGGTGATCAGGAGGGCAGGTAATGGCTAAAAACATGCTGAACAGTGGAGGTGGTTTCTGTAGGCGGCATGATAAAACTGTGACAAACTGATGGACATTGTCATATGGCAGGATTTTCGTTGCTGATGACTCCCATTGCTGTCCCAGAAAGCCAAGCTAAATAATTCCTGCCTGTCATAAATGTGAGACAGTAAGGCTAGCAATGTTCTCAGTGCATTAGAGTTAAATTCATGAGGTGTGGGAACGTTTGTTCAAAAATTTACCACCTGCATGACTGACAAAGCTCACTTAAGTTCTATTGATGAACAAAAGGTAACTTAAATAATTTAAAGATACTTTATTTACCTATCACACTAGAAATATGATGCCTTTTCTCTCACTTCTTGGACTGAGTGGACAAACACTGGATTTCATCACTTCTGCTATAACTTATGAAGAAAAAGAATTGGGATGCAACAGTACAGCTTCTGAGTATTTTGGAGAAGCCATGTAAGAGAAGCAGTTAGAAATGGAGCTGTCTTGGGAGGTATTCAGAGTTTTGGACAGCAATGGAGCCTATCCAGACAAACACTCCTTCAGCCTATGAGGCTAGGCTGGATTCAACGCAAGCAGAAATGGTCAGAGGGTCCTATCTAGAGAGAAAGAGTGGTTTCAGGATAGTGGATACAGTAGTATGGAGGTTGAAATGCATGCAAGTTACCATTTATGAGAAGTGACTAAACACAAAAGGCAGCTGGTTATCAAAGCACTTGGCAGTTCACTGAAGGGTAGCGGCAAACATCCTGAAATGACAAGGACTTCAAATAAACCATGCTTTCTCTCCTTCTCCAGCAACCTCTCAAGTATGGTTTGAAAATACAATTCCTATAACTAAATTTTGTGTTTCTCAGGCTCCATTCATAGCAGCCTTGTTTCAGTCTAGAAAATACAGTACTCTGCCTAGTAGGTTTGGAGGAAGAACATAAGAAATCTGTGCTTTGGGTATAATGGAGTACAAAATCTTTCATTTTGACCAAATAATAAAATGGCTGTTCACTGTGAGAAACTCAATCTTCGGTATACTAGGCAAAATTTTCTGTCATTTCCTGCCATTTACTAGTGAGGGATGTCACTACCTATATAAAATGTGTTTTTCTGCATTTGTAAAAGGCAGCAGTATTCTGACCAGTGTTAGTTGGTTTTCTTTTTTCTAAATCACTCTAGGGAAACTCAAGTTCACGGCCAGAGTAAAATCTTAATGATACACAGAAAACATGTGCAAGTGATAGGCCCATGTAATCTTCATAAAGGCCAAGAAATCAGAGTCACTTCAAATAATTTAGGTTAGAATCTCTTTGAACTGTGTGGCTTGTTTCAAAGCCAATATCCTGCCTTTCCTATGAGCAAGGAAATCCTGCTGATGTCAGTACAATTCCAGGCATGCATGCCAGGATATCAGCAAGGAAGCCTTTTACATTGACTTGGACTAGAGAATGCTATTTATCTTGCCTCTGCAGTTCCAGGACTCTGGAACTTGCCCTGTTTTTTGGTTCAAAATGTTTGGTGATCTTGCAGTCACTCTGGAGAAGAAATCTGTTGAACAGGATTTTGAATGGGCCTAGCTGTATATCCCCCACAGAAATGAAAAGCTGGAGTGTCAGAAAGGAGCTTTTATTTTGTTTTTCTTTCCATAAAGGAAAGTTGGCAGAGCCATTATTTTAGATGCTGCTGGAATTCTGTTCAAATATTGAAAAAGACTGCCTTGAAGATTTTGTCATTTTTTTAAACTGGAGAAAACCCACTTAGTTAAAGCACTGCACCTGTGCATAAAAAAGGAAGGTGATTGTCATTATTGCTGCTTCACAGCTCAAGGAACTGAGGCATAGGGAAGTAAGCCTGGCCTGCCAAAGATCATACATGATGGAGAATTGGATGTAGGGGTAGAACTAGGAACTGTTTTTTTACCCTGAAGCAACACCCAGTCTCCTAGAGAGTAAGGCCTACTGTCACTAAGTTCTTTTAAAAATATGAAAACTTCTATCACCAAAGATCTGCTCAAATCAAACTGGTTTGAAATGAACTTTGAGTTTAGTTAGAATAATGTGAGTCAATCCAGACTTACAGCTACTAAATAAATGTATACCAGAACACAGCTTGATTTTTTTTTTTCCCCCTAAACGGAAATGTACAGGAAAAGACTAATGCCAGCAGCAAATTTCCACTCTGTTCCTCCAAAATATTTAATGTATGAAAAATCTGAAAGGAAAAAAAGGAAAGGGTGACACTGCACATGAGCTTCTCTTTTTCATTTGTTGTAATTTCTGGAATGATTTTATGTAATGTTTGGCTGTAAATTCAAATTTAAAATAAAGCTGCAGCATTAGTGTCAGCTGTGGTTATTGCTCTGGCACTTGTGTTCTTACTGATTATTTTTTCCACCTGTTTGGATTTCTGAGTGTTTAGGGTCTTTATGCTCTACATCAACAGATTGCAGATGAGGAATTGGCTGTAGTCCTTTCCAGCAAAATCTGTAATGACTATTTCTTTTATATGGTTTTAATTTTGGTAGAATCCTTATCTATTCAAAAGTTAAGGTTCCCATAGCAATGTTAACATGGTCACACTGCACATATGCAGCATTTCCAATAACTGTTAATTTATGCTCTGCTCTATATCTTGAATGTTGCTGAATTACTGTTGCTGTGGGAACCTAAACTTTTGAGTTTAGGTTTCTGACTTCTTTGCCTAGCTTAATGCCCAGTTACAAAAATGTGCGCTTTAAAAATGGTGCTAGACTAGAACTGCTTTCTTAGTCTCTTGAGAGTTTGATGTGTTAAAAAGCAATGGTCAAATTCAAAAGAGACTATGAATGTATTTTCAAGTAAATGGTTTTAAATTTTACTTCTAAGGTAGCTACCTTAGAATGGATAGCACAATAGCTGCAGAGTCTGAAGTATGACCCCAGTTCCTTCAGAAATTAAGTAGTGGTACAGCTGCTGGCATATCCCTCTAACCACATTTATCTCAGCAGGCAGGGCTCTTTGTTGTGTAGGCCAGGGTCAGCCTTGGCAGCAGTTTCTGACCATAAGAGTGTAGAGAAGGCATTCAATGACATGGATACTATTTTCAAATCATGTGATGAGATACGTCTACCACTAGTAATACTCCTAGCATGCTCTGAAAGTCATTTGATGTACTTATGATTTACTTTATGGACTTCTCCATAAATGATTTAGGGGAACTATTAGTCATAGTTGTTGTAGGTGGATGCGGGGTCTTCTTGAAGTTAAACAGTAGGGGTCTCCAGTTGTGCAGTGATATCTTCTGCACTATTCCTTCCAATAGCATGATGGTTTAAGGATTTGCCTGTATGAGGAAAATTGATTGTCAGGACTGTTCCCTTTTTAGTATTAGGGTATAATTTAGCTGTTCTAGAATAACTCCCACATTGGATTAAATATTCCAAAATAAAAATGATTTTATTCTATAACTGTTATTTCACTTTGGAAATGGAGTAATTATCTCAGAATAAAATAACCACTCTACTGCCATAGCAGAATAATTCTTACAGAATCAGAGTTGCTTATTCTGGACTAGTGCGAGCTCTGAGTTAGAGAGAAGTTATTCTGCTGTATTTCCCCTTCCTGGTGTTCACAGGCAAGTGAATCCTGTTGGTCATACTGTGCAGTTGGTGGCCTTGATGTTTTGTTGGGAAACCTATGTGCTGTGAAAGGTCTTTAGTCATACAACTAAAAGCTTCATGTTAAAGAAATCATCTTAGTCTAGGAATTCTTTGAGCTCTATGGGTCTTTTTAGAGGTGGATTATTAGTACAGGTGACTCAGAAATAGTTCATTTAAATAGTGTGTCCATTACTAACATGATACAAGGCTTTATGGGACTTTTAATATTGAGAATCCTTGCTGATGGGACTTATTCAGGGCCAAAGGGTTGGAAATTGGAGCCATGCTCAAGTAAGAATAAAACTGTTTGTAGGAGGTTGGTTAGACAATGGAAGAGAACACCAAGGGGAGAGCTGAGTTTGCTCTTTGCTAGGGCCAAATCAAGATGTCTAGGACTCTACCCTAGCCCTAGATAAACAAGGCAGTTGTTCCCAGGAGAGGAAGAGTGGGTGGGTCCCATGGGAGCTGAGGTAGGTATCAGGTTAGAGGTGCCTGCCTGAGCTCTGCCAGGCGCGTGCCTGTGACAGGCACAGGAAGTCTTGGGATGCCAATGTCTGAAGGAAATTTGACATATTTCCAGAATCTGTGCAGTTCACTGGTGACGACATACAATTGCTGTCACCTAGGAAATGAAACACGTTCCCATGGCAACCCCAAGGCTGCGTTATTACTCAGCTTTAAAATGTTGACAGTTGGAAAAAGGCCTCTTCAAATATCACCCCCCACCCACCCCAAGGGTTTTTTTTCCGCCTTAATAAATGGGCTTTATTATTTAATCTGAAACAGTCAGGGGAAAGGCATATATTTAAGTCAAGATACTTCATGGAAATAAACCTTTGGAAGAAAAAAAGCAGGATGCTTTAGATGCTAAAAGACTCCACTGCCTCCTAAAATAGTTCCAGATCCTGTGAAGGTAATTTTAATGAAGTGTATGGCACTTCAGTTGGCATAAATCATCAGTCAGCTCCTGAAATTATTTTTCTGGATCCTTTTACATAGTTTGAATAACTCTGAAAGTCTCCTACTGTAAACTGTAGCTTTGTTTTGTAACCATATAAATAACTGGAAAATGAAACCTTCATTTTACAGCAGTATGAATGGAGACACATTTGTTATGTGCTGCCTTCAGCATTTCTTCAGTATATTTTCCATGGTCTTTCTCCCTCAGTTACCTGCCCAGATCTTCTCATTAGTCCTACTGGCAGCACCTGTGTGTGCATAGACATGCTTCTCAAAGCAATGGGTACAGACTTGTAGGGAGTACATGCTGAAGTTAGTTATTTGTGGCAAACAGGACCACGCTTCTTGCAGAGAAGCTCATTGGCAGCAATGAGGGCTTATGGCCCCAGCATCTGCCTCTATTTCTGTGGGGGAATGTCCCATACCTGTATGACCTTAGTGAGGTTGCATGGATGGGAGGGATTTCATCATAGAGGTCCTCAGTTTGTTCAAATGCTTTTTTCTGGGAAGTCTTTTCAGGTCTTTTTGGCATTGCCAGTGCCTGTGAAATGACTGTTTTCTGTGTGCTTTCGTCAGGACTTAATGCTGCTTTGTACTAAAGCTTTTATTAAAAATATTAGGACCAACATATAAGGAACACAATTTCTCTCCTATAAATAGGAGTATTTTTCAACACTACTTGTTGCTAGCTATTTCTCCACCTTTCTAATATCTCCAGCAGTATTTTTTCTTCCATTCATAAATTGTTTCCTATGTGGCATTATGTTACACACTTCTCAAGAAGAAAAATGTACCACTTCTGTTTTTTGTTTGTGTTTTTTTTGGTGGAGTTTGTTGGTTTGATTTTATTTGTTCCTGCCATCCCCCCACCAGAGGGGGAGACTTTTATAAAGGTCCGTCAAGTTAGACTAGCACAGTCTATCCTTATCCTATATTTTGTTTTCAGCTCCATGTCTTCTTTTATCCTTTGATTTGAGATCTGTTGTAAATCTTTCCATGCAAGTAAGAGTCCATGGCTTCTTAAACCCTTCCTCCCCACCCTCTTCCTGACATAAAGGTCCTGTTTCTGCTGCTCTACAGTTTATGTCTTTCCATGCCTAACTTCATTTGCAGAGATAGAGCTGAATCAGCAATTTTAGCCTTTGGATCTTTCAGAGTCCTGGTATGAAACCTATTCCCCACCTCTGTGTGTACTGACACACAGTGAATGTGTGAGTACATTAAGCTTTTGACTTACTTGCAAAGTTTGATTCCATATCTTCATTCTCTTTAGTCACCCTGCTATAACAGACATCTATATTATCATACTCGCTGGTAACTCGGACAAAGCATTCACTTAAACTTGAAACCATACTTTGTGTTAGTTTTTGCACTGTGCCAACTGCAACATGCCCTTTCTTTCTCTGTATTTATTCTCTTGTTTATATAGCAAAATAACCTTTTCCTCCCTCCCCCAACACATAGCAAAGTATACTTTGGCTTGATTTTTATTATTTTCACTTATCCTTTGCTGCCTTGATCTCTGGTATTAAGAAGATTGCATTCTTTGCCATTTCACTCTATTTTCCATTACTTGGCAGTCTTTCTGCTTACTCTTAGTATCCACCTTCAGGTAGATATTATTATTCAACCACTAGATCTGATGCCCCTTAACTCAAGTCCTCTTAATTACTGAAAATGTAATTTGGTATTTATACTCTACATACCTCTGACTTGGAGAAGTTCAAGACCTGCTTCACATTCAAGTCCCTGACATCCTCAATCCATCTGATTTTACTAACAGAGTTTAACAAAGCTATCTGTTTTCATTGTAGAAATCTGTTGTGGAATTGGTTTCTTTGTATTTCCAGTTAATTTCAACAGAGACCTCTTGTGACCCTCCTGTCCAAGGTCATATTTTATATTTAGATTTTCTATAATGCTCTTACTGCTCACTGAAAGCAAACCTAAATTTTCTTTTGTTATTGCATTGAATAACTGAGGTCAGAGTAGCTGATTGTATCTGTCATCTTTAGCTCCTTAATTGTATGAGAAAAAGGTTTATCACTGTTAATATTATTACTCCTTGCTAATGCTGTTGAATAAAACCTATCATTTTGTTTTTATTTCACTGTAAAATGCTGAACTTAAACTTCTGATATAGTCTGGAAAAAAGCAAGCTAAAATAGCTCCTGATCTGTTTGCTAAAATGTTCTGTGCTTATTGTAAATATTACAGTTTACATGTAGCGTCACTTCACTCTGAATCAACTAAGAATCAGTAATATATGAACAAAAATAGGTGGTGATACCTCTACAGTGAGAAGCTGATGTGGTCTGTTGCAATGTTTCACTGTCTGTGCTAAAACTACTCATACCTTAAATGGGCAAAGGACTTCTCTCTTGATGTTATACATATGTTTTTCTGAGGAATCTTTCATCTGGAAATGTAAAGGTATTTTAGTACTTACCTCTCTGTTAATTCTGCTCATAAGGTTGATATTGGCAACACTCCCATCAGCTGCTGATTTAGAAAGCGCCGACTCACCTAACCACTTTCAGGTAATCTCTTGATTGTGACCTCAAGTCAGTTGAGATGTTGCAAAGTTGTAGAGATGAAATGACAGATTATTCATAAGACCCACTGAAAAGGATTAAACCTGTGCAAAGAAGGTCAAAAATCTTGACCCAGAATTTGATTGTGTTTCCATAACCTAATGCTCAGAGGTGATTTGAAATAGATCTGAGGTTTCTAACTGTCTCAGGAGATAGCAGGCACGAGTAGACCAGGACAAGCTTTTCTGTGTCAGACACTGATCAGAACTGCATGGGAAGGTGAAGTTATAGTGTTACAAAAATAAAAACAGCAGAGACACAAGGTGTATTACTCTTTGTCAGGTATATAAATGGAGATATCTGCATCTGTTAAACACAGATTCTAGGAGGGATGTTTTTTCCCCCCAGCACTCATTAAAACAAATAAAGATTAAAATATTTGACTAGAAGTCAGATATTTGGGGAGTGATTTGAGGAGTGATTCAAGGACCAAAGCAAAGGTTTTAGATTTTCCTGTGCTAATGTTTCCAGACATTAGCAAAGAGATGGTAGCTAAGATGTGAGGTTTATGGGAGACCTATGCTCTCCTAAGGCAGCAGCTGAAAGCCAGGCTGAATACCTAGTGACTTTAAAATGCTCACACATGTCTATGTTTAATCACTTAAGTTCCTCTCCAAATAGCTCTGTGGATCTAGGCTTTACCCATTGGTGTCATTGCTCTGTTGGATGCTCATCTACTGAGTCCACTCACACAAATGGCGATGTGTGTGAAAACTCTGCCTGGGAGCTTCATTTTCCAGTCATTTCCTATCAAACAATAAGCTTTTCCAGTGCTCTAAGAGCTATGAGTCCTTGCTATTCTGCCTGACAGTCCTTATTCTTTCAAAGAAAGATCCTTCTCCAGAGCTCATTGGGGAAAATGAGAGACTGTGGTAAGGTCATTGAGTCCTCTTTGCTGACCTTAACAGAAGGGATTAGCGATCTAATTTTTATTTTATTTTATTTTTGTAAGCTTCCTCAAGATAGAGAACTTTTTTCTCCTCCCCCCCTTTGACTTCTCTCCCTGTCCCTCATGTTTTCCATTAGCCCTTTTTTTCCCCTAGGTCAACATCCTGTCTCTGGTTACTCTATGAGGTATAGCTTCCTAAGCCTGTGTAATCACTGAAGGGCAAAGTGTCCTGCAAGCTTAGCAGACAGTGCTGTTTCTGACTAGTGAGTCGTAGTTTTCAGACTGATCATGGTGAAGACCAATAAGATATTAGAGAACAGGGAGATTAAGGGGGGAGGGAAAGGTTGCTGAGCAACAATGTGACATAAGCATGATTGCAATCTATTTTTGCAGCAAGAAGGTTGCAGAAGACTATAGAAAACGTTTATTTTTTCAGAACCTTATTCATATTTGTGGGATGAGAGTGGCCTGAAGACAGGAAAGACTGTATAGACTTGGCTAGTAGCTGTGTCCTTGTAATTGTCTCATTGTACAGCCAGGAATTGGCAGCAGATTAGAAAAGGAAAGTTACGTACAATGGTCATCTCAGTTTTTGAGGGAAAAGGCCGTGGCTATAACACGAGCAGATACAGTAGAGAAGCACAACTGCAGGCGACATCCAGAAGTCACTTTTCTCCCATGCATCAGATACATGAATTTTTTTATTTCTTTAAAAAATTTAAAACATGTTAGTGTAAATTTTCTTTGTCCAGCCAAAATGTCTGCCACATAAATTATTCTGTGCCTGCAGAAAGCATAAGCCTTTCCAGTTTTTCTTTTCACATTCCTTCCTAATCCACTAGGAACAATTGTGCCCCACACACATACCACTCCTCCCTCAGAATGGGCTAACTGTGATCATACAATTTGTCACCCTTTCTGAAGCAGACATTCAACTGTAGTCAGGCAGGAGAGATAAATCTAGCTGTTGCAGTGCAAAGATCACAAGTTGATTAGCTGCAGTCCTGAAATCAGAGTTATCCATGCTAGTTACGGCTTCCTCAAATGAAGTTCATTGGTCTTTTTGACAAGAGGTGCATTGTAAACAATTGGCATAGCCTAAAACTTCAAAATATTGATGATTTACCAACTATGACAGCATGTCTCCTGACTAGTTTGGCACTGGACAAAGAAGCAAAATGGTAAGGTAGGAAGAAAGTGGAAAAATTTATAAGCAGAAGCAGATGTATCATGAATTAAAAACAAATATTTTATCTAAATTTACTATAAAACTTTTTAAACTGCTTGAAGGGTTAGAGAGAATAACTTTGCACAGTTGTAAAGCCTTTCGTCAATACAAACTGTATGAACAAGTTCCTGTCAAACTACTTCATAATTTTCATTTAAAGGTAGTTCTGCAAAAGTTACATTAAACCCTTATCCTGATCCATCCTAAAAATGTTCTTTTTGGCTTGTGAGGTTTTCTTTATTGTTTCTTATTCTTTAATTTTTATGATAACAACGATAAATATAGACTTTAAAATCTCAGCTCACATGGAAAGTTGAAAATGCCACTATCAGATTATTTAATGCTTTTTCCATATACTTTGTTCTCTTTTCCTTGTCTTCTTTTTGAGCTGCTCATTACTTCAGTGGCTTTCAAAAAAAAAAAAAAAAATAAGATGAGGCACCAATTATGAACTCCATGCAAAATACATGTACAATTTATTTAATTTTTAAAAAAGCAACATCTTTTAGTTTTCTTGTGACAAACGTCCTCAATCAAATAAACCCGTCTACATAAAACATTTCACTTATATTTTTAATACACCTGAAACAGAAATAGTATTTTGCTCTTGAGATGATTTTTGAATTTGTTTCCTCTGGCTTAGTTTTTATGGATGCCTTTTCAATATTAACACATTTAAGCAGTATTGTCCTGCTCAATTACAATTTGCTGTCATTCCACACAAATTGGTACTCCATCTCAATTTTGGTGATTATTATTTACTTTGGATCAGACAAACTCAGTTGCAAAGTTGCTTTTTATTATGGCATCCCATATAATTTGTTTCCCTTAAACAATATTTCTGTTAGTGCCTTTGACCTGCAATGGTGTGGAATGATGCACTACTGTGTTTATGTGCCTGAGGACATGTCTTTGCATGTGCATTTGGGAACTTGGATTACAGTTCAGGAGCTAGTCCTTCTGTTTCAAGTAACAATAATATATATGAATCAACTGTAATAGTCTTATTTTGTCTCTCATCTGTTTTCTTTATATTCTAACATTTGCTGCCATCCTGTGGTACACAGAGAGAGTCACACATAAACAAACGATGGAGTGACATAAATGGGGAGTGTTTAAATATACAGAAAAAAGGAACCTGTAGAGGTGTTCAGAAAACAGAGGTGGCCTTCACTTGCTGCTAGTTTGAGCAGTGTAGTGTGTCTCTCTTTCTCACAATTATCAAAAGGAAGGCTTATGTATCACTGCAAGAATGGAGAAAAGTTTTATGTAGCTCCACTGAAGGTGCTAAGGAAACCTGAGGTTTGGACTTTTTAAAACTGGGAATTCTTTAGAGAAAAAAAAATCTCAAACACATTTCCTCCTTACTGCTTAGCTATTACAGAGGTAAGTTCTTTAAGAGCTGTCAAGTGCCAGATGCTTGAAAAAATTGTTCACAGTGCTACAAAGAAGGAAACTTCATGCAAAAGCTGCTTATCAGGAAAAATGCATTCTTGTACTAGTTTGATCTGTAATGATGAGGAAAACCAAGAGCCACTTTTTGTGACAAACTGAGAAAGAAGGTAATGTCACACTTTAGATGAGCTGGTATCTTACTGGCTCATGTACTTATATTGATTGTGTAAGATCCAACAGGTATGTCAGACACTCGTCTGGATCTTTTCTGTCTTGTAGGATTGCTACTTTTGAGAGGAGGATGGGTACTCTAAGCATGATAGCAAAGACTTAGTGAGGCTGTAAATGTTAACTGTTCTCCAGAAGATACAAGACGGTGAAACAATGAGCCATTTTTCTAAGCAGAGAGTTAGGAAAGAGCATTCTAGGAGCAAAACCTCCTGGAAGCCATTTTAAGGATAAGAAGGTGACTGGGAGTAGTTAGCATGGATTTATGAAAGAGAAATCATATTTGACCAGCTGGATAACATTGTATGATGAGATGACTGGCTCAGTGGATGTGGATAGAGAAGTTGATGATGCTTATCTTGATTTTAACAAGGCTATTGAAACTGTCTTTTCTAATATCCTCATTGACAAGCTGTTGAAGTACAAGTTAGATAAGTGAACAGTGCAGTGGACTGAAAACTGGCTGAATTGCTGAGCTGAAGGATTGTGACCAGTGGCATGAAGTCCAGCTGGAGTTTGGTCACTAGAATTGACACTGGAGCAAATGCTATTTATCATCTTCGTTAATGACCTGAATGATGGGACAGAGGGTATCCTCAAAAAGTTCACATATATGAAACTGGGAGGAGTAGTTGATGCATCTGATGGTTGTGCTACAATTCAGATAGTCTGGAGAGATGGGCCAACAGGAATCTCATGAAGCTCAACCAAGGCAGATGCAAAGAGCCCAGAAAGACAGACCTCCCATCCATTAGCACAGACCTGTGTTTTGTGGTGAACAGGAAGGTAGACATGAGCCAGCAAGGCGCACTTGCAGTCAGGTCAGCCAATAGCCGCCTGGGCTGCATCAGGGAAAGCAGTATCAGCACACATGGGGAAGGTGATCCTTCTCCTATACTCAGCACTGGTGAGACACATCTGGAGCACCAGGTCCAGTTCAGAGCTTGCCTCAGAGAGGCAAGAGATGTGGACATGTTGGAGGTGAGTCCAGCAGAGCTTTGGTCATGAAGGTGGTTAAGGTCTTGCTTGGGGATTTTGATGAGTGAGAAGAGGCTGAGAGCACTGGGACCGTTCAGCCTACAGAAGAGAAGACTCAGAGTATCTGATCAATGTCTATACGTTCCTGATGGAGTGGAGTAAAGAAGACAGAGCCAGATTCTTCTCAGTGGTGCTCACCAACAGGATAAGAGGCAATGGACACAAACTGAAAGACACGAACTATGGTTTAAAAGGAAGAAAAATACTTTTTAAATTTAAGGGTGATTGAACACTTGTGCGGGTTGCCTAGAGAGATTGTGGGCTCTCCATCCCTGGAGGTATTAAAACCTCAACTAGACACGGCCCCGAGCAGCCTGTTGTACCTGACCCTGCGTGAGAAGCAGGGATTGGACCGAGTGATCTCCAGAGATCCCCTCCCACCACCAAGATTCTGTGATGGCTGAGCTGAGCAACAAGAAAATGCTGCTAGACTATCTTTCTCCAAGGGAAGGAAAAAAGGATTTCATGCAGTGGAAGGCACTAGACATGGAGCTATTAAAAACTAGATACTCATTTGATGGAAGAATTTCTTTAAACAGTGTCTTTTCATCCTTAAGTATGTCTTGGTTTTTGTACTTGCTGCAGGCTTTTCCTGCCACATTAGTAAAGCAGAACCCACAGATCTCCCTCAGATCAGCAGCTCAGAGAGCTTCATAAGTTTGGTTCTCCTATACTCAGCAAGATGTAAGTGTCAAGCATGCTAATATATCCTGTCACTTGTTCAAAGTTAATTTTTTTTGTAGAATTGGAGTAGGCTGAAAGTGGGAAAGGCTAATGATCTGTGTCCAGGGAATGTGTGTAAAAGACAGAGGACGTGAGAATGGTCCTGGGGCTGGGATGTTTATTGTTGGGGGGCACCAACAGGCCTGACTGTTCCTACTGTTCCTACCTAGTTCCCTGGGGCCATAAGTCCCTGCCCAAGAGATGCAGCAGCAGGGCTGGTCTCTTGCCTGGCCTCAGGCACCACTGAGCCAGGTCCACAATTTGTCCTGACCTCAGCCCATCCCCGGGGAGGTGCCTGATGCCCAGGGCTGGGACTGCACCAGCTGCTTGCACCTGGCAGGGGGGGTGGGACAGGCCCTAGTGGACAGACCCTGCCCTGACAGGCCCCATGGGCAGCCCCCACCATCTGGGGCCTGGTAACTGCTCCGCCACCTTTCTAGAGATGTTCCGAGGCTGTTTGTTAGTGCTGTGTTCATTTAAAGTTAATTCCTCCCTGGGGTTTCTCTGGGATCCAGGTCCCAGCCAGAGTTCTGGCAGGCAGACTAATACCAGTATCCTTTATCACAGCAGAGTCCTTGGGTCAAAACTTCTAAACTTTACCTATGTTTCATTGACTTTGAAAGACACTGGTGCTGGAATCAAATTAGAAAATGTAATGTGGGTACCTTGAGAACTCTGTTCTTTTTATTTCTGTGACAGAGACTCGTTATTAAATAGCATAATAGATGTGCACTAGGTAGTGCATTAGGAGGAAAAACAATGGGTAACTCACTTCTGAAAGGCTATAGATAGTGCGTTAAATGGTGACTTTTTTCCTCGCTAACTTGGGTATCTTGTCATATGTTAATTAAATGCCTGGAAAAATCTTTAGGAGATAATAAGAAGATAATAGTGCATAGACTTTAATGTAAATTGGAAGCATTACGCTGTACATCTTCTGTCTTTTAAAGCTCAGTAAGAATTCTTAGCTCAAACAATTGATCTTAATGTACTAAAAAGTAAGACAATTTAAAAGTAAATTAGAGAGTTGAAAAGCAAGCTTCCCAAATTCAAGTGATTTAGCCTGTCTTCATTGTTCAAACTCCTCATTTCCCGCTTGTTTATGTATTATTTCAAACTCTGAAATTTAAAAATGTTGTCCCATTGGGAAAAATGAGATCTCTTATGTACTTATTTCTTCTCCTTCATCCCTCTTTTTCCTTCCCTTTTGGAAGTCTGCTTCCTGTGATTTTGATCATGAGTATAGAACTATAGTCAATGTGCATTGATGCAAAGGCGTTGGAAAGATGTCTGCTGTAATGAACTGAATTCTACTATCCTTGGCACAGAACATGAGAGAAAGACACAGCTTCTGATTATCCTCATGGCTGTGCTGGCTGGAGTTTGTCATTGTAAAGGCTGATACTTGCATTCCAGCAGAGCTCAGTCCTGTGAACCATACAGAGGAATCTCACCATTCATCTTTGTCTTCCTCAACAATAATTGAAGAGAGTACACTTTTCTCTGAGGAGGAATACCAGCCCAAGCTGTGCTGTCCCTTCACTACCTTCTCATCTTGTAAGACTGGATAGTTGCTTACGTTAGATCTAGATAATAAAAAGATGTTTGGAGTGCATGCACAGTCTGGCCAATATATTCATCATGTAAGTTCCTGAACACCCTGATGCTTTTGCTATTTTAACATCTTGTGTGGTCCTCCAAAATCCTTGAGCAGAAGAATACATTTCTCAAAACACAGGGGAAATTAGGAGTTTCTGTTACTTGTTTTCCGATGGCACATAATTTCTTTCTTCCTCTTTCTTCCTTCTTCCCTTACTCACATAAAGGGAGACTTGACATTGTGTTCTGTATTGGGACCAGTTTTTCCAGCTGTTCAAAGCATTAAGTTTAGAAGGCAGCCCTGGTTTTCCATTATAGCTGTGGGTATCCTCAGTTGGAAGGGCCCCTGCTAATGGCCTCCAGGATGCTGCTTCTTAGGTAGCGATTCATACAGTGTATGAAAATGGCCCACTTGAAATCCCAAATAGTTTTCATGGCAGTTCAAAGTGCTGTCATTTACTGTATCAAAAGTAAAATTATTTCCGTGAGACATGTCTAGAGAGTTTTGCAGCTTGAACCAGAAAATAGGGATCCCCCTTTTCTTGTGTTACAGGACAGTTACTTTGTGCAACAATTTCTGTCCAATAAGTGTTTGCTAGTTTTGTCTGATTTTGGCTTAAGAAGTGAAGCAAAATTGACTCTCTCTTCAGTTTGAAGGATTGTCTTCACAGGACCTGCTTTATTCTGCACCACAGCAGTGGTAGCTGCAGCCAAAGATAGACTTAAATTCTACCAAATTTTCTCATTCACCTACAAATCTCTCCACAGGTGTTGGTGCAGACTTGTCTGAGACTTTGGGATTGTGTCTCAAAGGCATATGCAGCTCAGAAAGGGAGGCTTGTACACCTTAAAGGCTTGTGAGAAAGCCATACAAATAGCAAGGAATTATGACTTTTATATTCCTTTTGCAATCAAGATGTTACCTTGTTGGAAACACCAGTTTCTGTAAGAGAGTTCCCTTTTCTGCACCATTATCAGTGGTTTTGGTGACACTCTGCACCAAGAAGGGGCTCCATCTAGGCAGTTAAAAGCGTAAGTCACATCTGTTTTTCACCAAACTCTACTTCGGGAGGTAAGAACTCTTCATTTTGATGTGCAAAGAGATTTCTCTCGTGTAAAATATCTAACCATTCAAATAAGAAATTAGTGTTTTCTGAAATTAATCTGAAGTGACATTCATCTTTTCCTTTCCAGCTTGGTCATCAGCCCTACTGTGATACTTAAAACAGCCTGAGTTCCCCTAGTGCTCACATAGCTGGCAACTTAGCTTGCCAATCTCCAGTTCAGAACATCTTTGTGTGCAAGAGTAACTGTTTTCCTAAAAAAATCACTGAAAATACATATTTATTCTTCCTTTCCTCACTTCTAAATAATGTTATCTTAAGAATAATGGGCCCACTTTTTGAACTGTGAGCTTGTGTTATGTGTTTAATTGTGTTCAGCCAAACAGTCTTTATGGTACAAATTGCAGCAAACAGAAAGGTAGGTGAGAGGCACAGCACCCCAATCTGAATTTTTGTATCTTCCTTGCTGCTTTTACCTCACTGATCGAAAACAAGATTATAGCTGAGATTATGTAGCTATCTAGCATTTTTCTTTAAAACCACAAACATAAAAAAGGCAAAAGGTAAATTTCATTATTTCCATTTTCAGGAAATTCTGTTTCTATCTTGATAAATTTAGCTATTTAAATATCTCTCTCCCATTGTTCTTAATTTATGGGAACAGCATGAAAGGTCATTTCATTGCAACAGAGTTGCAATTCTTTAGAGTACCAAAGATCCCATGCTAAAGACATATGGAAATACCAAAACCAGAAAAAGTTACCCATTTTACTGAACAAGTTGCCAGGATTACATGATATATGATTGTGTTCAGACCCTCAATGTGCCTTCTGTGGTACAGTGAAGAAGCATCAGTGGCATTTATACAGAGGAAAAAAAATCTAAGTAGCACTAGCAACACGGGTGGCTTCTGTAGCAATAACTGGTTTGTGAAGAGGCATTGTCCATCTGTATTCTGTAACTCTGCAATGTATAGCTAATCAGTCAGGCAAATGCTGTATCCCATCCTGGAGGGATGAACAGCTAGGGTCTCTTTATATCTCTTTTGAAGATACATACACCTGGGATATAGACATTCGCAGTGGATTCTGATATTTGAGGAACTTAACTGTGTACATTACTTGTGAAAAACCTACAGGAAATTCACCTATAGAATGGAAGAAGTTGTTAGAAAAAAACCCTGCTTGGTGCCAGTAAATTTCTGTTTTGATTATCAGGTTGGTCCCAAGCAGTACTGAGAAGAGTTTTGCAATCTGTTCTCTTTACAAAATATGTTTAATAGATGTGAGGAGTTTTACGAGCTGTCTTTGTCACAAGGGACATGATTTTTATATCTATTTTTAGAAATGTACATATGGATTTGACTTGAACTTATTGTAGAATATGAGGAGTTTTTCCATTTCTGATAATAGCAGGATCTTCAAAATCCATTGAAACACCTTTTTTAACTTTTAGATTTGTAACATCATATCAACAATTATACTTAACTATTAGTCATGTTGCATGTATTCATAGCAGCAGCCATAAGTGACAGAACCAGCAGAAAGAATTTCAGACTTACAAAATATTTGAGTATATGTATTGTATACGAGAAAGGACATTACTTTTTTTTATGCTGATAACTTCTAAGAGCCCCATATGAGATCAGGATACTGTTGTCTTTGTGATTTTGGAACTGTGAAAGTCTATACCATTCTATAACTGCATAATGGGTTTTTATACAGTTTGAAAAACGTTGACCTAAAAAAAAAAAAAAACCCAAAAAACAAGCATTCACAGTATATTCAAAGTATCCCTTTCAAATAAGGGATATTCACATCCTTGTCTTTCCCATCATTTTAGTTTTTCATGTTTTACTACTTTCTTAAAGTGGAATCAATCTGTGGAACTATATTAAATCAGCTTTTCATAAGTGGCTGACACTCAAAATGCACAGGTAGAAATAGCAGCAAAGTCTGAGCGGATGATAAGCAGCATCAACTGACATATTGTCCTATAACAAAAAAAGGGAGGTGAAGCCAGCTAGTTGGAAAGAGTAATGTTTCTTAAGTTTGCTGTGAGTTTCCTCACTTTCCCTCCTTCTTCCTCTCTCTTTTTGGAAGCAAGTTTATTTTCTGAGATGAGAGAAGAAAATTGACAGAGTGCTTCACCTTTCTGTCTTTCACTCTAATTCAGCAGGTGAGATAATACTTACATGTACTGTATTCCACAAGTGTCATGTACAAATTAATGATAAAGATATTATCTGTATTTAATGACGATATCCTAAATGAGACATGCTAACTCATGTAACAGTGAATTCAGCATAGAATTTTCCCCACCCATCTTTAGCTCTTTCCAAAAGTCGTATGCAAATGTACAAATATCTGAATGAACCCTTGGGCTGAAAGGTGCAGCAGCTTCTTTAACTGGGAGTACCATTTGCCTCAGCATTGAAATTGTAGCCTAACAATGTTCATTTGCTACTTCCTGCTGTTTTCAACCATTCCATTTGCACAGAATCCCATTCAGACTTCTTAACAGTGCTGTGAATTCCTCCAGAGGGAATACAGGAATTATGTTGTGGTCACTTATATAGTGGGTTTGGTTGTTTTTGCTTCCTGGACTCTTCTCCTTGTGCATTACTTGGAAATTGTAAAGGATATGTTCTCTCCTGAAATTAGATTAAGAAATTACTTTTCTAAGACAAAGTAATTTGCAGCACTACAGGATTTGTTTCTGCCTAATTATAGCTAGTTATGCCCGTAAACTCAGTTTCTTTTGATGTTACTTTTCTACTACATTTGTTTTAGGAAGTTTTTCTCCTTTTCTGATTTTTTCTCAGCATTAGCTTTTTCTCAGCTAGTTATCACAAAAGCAAAGATTTTTCAGACTAAGAAATATTCTTTCTGAAGAACCTTCACTTGTGTTGTGGCTCTCTTATTTGGGGAGTAGTTTTTCTATGTTAACCTATTGTCTGAACCAAAAGGAACATGAGGTGCTGCTGGACGCAAGACAACAAGCTCCTTTCTAGGGCAGCTGATGGTCCTCAAAGGATTGGAGGCTTGCTGGCAAGGTGATCCAAACCTTGGGATTGTGCTCCCAAAAAGCCTACTTGCTGTTTCTTCCTCAGCTGCTGCATTCTTCACTACTTCCAGTCTCATCTGGCAAGAATGGGGCCACACACACAAACATTTCACTCAATGGTTATCACCTTCCTCAACCATTATTTTTGGAGTGCAAGTATATTCAAGGAAGGGCTGTTGCCTAATGCCAGAGCTTCAGAGCATGACCCTGCAGGTGGGTGAAGTCTGTCCAGATGGTATGAGGCACCTAGCTTTTGTGTAGAGCAGGGGGAAAAATATTTGAGTTTTGGAGAAACATGAGTAAGACAGATCAGTATACCTAAGAAGTGAGCAGATTCTGCCACTTCAACTGTCATTTCAGCCATGTTCTGACAATGTTGCATCTGTTGCCAATCCTTTGTATTCTAATGATAGAAACCTGGTGTGGAGCTATACCGAAATCTTGAGCTGATATTCTGGTTTATTGGGGAGTCAGTACAAGGCTCACATTCTGAAATGCCACATTTAAAACACCAAACAGATTCCCTGACAGGTCCTGTAGCTCTGGGAGAATGAAATATGGGTAGACCTGAATGCTGTAATTTTTTTCTTTCAGTAGGCTGCTCATTGTTTTTGTATTGTATAGCAATCACTCAGTTATGGCTGCATAAATATTCTTCATGCTTTATTATCATTTACTTAAATGTTCAAGGAAAGGATTTTATTGAAAAACTTGAAAAAATAATTTAGGTAGCTATAGAGTGTAGAAAATGTGCATATATGTGTGGTGGAGAAGTAATTTACTAAGTGTTTATGTGTGTATCTCTGAGCAGTTTAAAAGTTGAAGGGATGAGGAAGGCAGTCTGTGGTTTGTGGTGGGTTTGTTTGGTTTGGGTTTTTTTTGTTTGTTTAGTCTGGAAATATGCCTTTTGGAGATGACTCCACAAGTGTTTTAGAGATCTTTTGTTTTGAGTTTTCTGTGTTATTTCATATTTGAACGGGACAGTTATCACACTCCTTTCAATAGGTTCCTTTGGAATTAAGAGAGATTTCACAGTTAGAGGCTGTGTACCAAGCTTAGATGAATACTGAAAAAAAATACTGATTCTGAGGTGAAACTCAATAAAATCTGTAGGACTCCTTTTGTTTACTTCAGTGGTCTGTGGACTAGAAACATGGTGAAGATATATAAATGCAGTGAAGTAAAGCCTCTCATAGGAGTCCTGCAGTCCTTATGGTACATCCTACTATGTTAGTGAAGAAAGACAAAGGCTTCTTGTTTGCATGCACTAATTTCCTACCAAAATAGAAGCTCTACAGCTATTTAGTATATTTAAGGAGAATCTGCCTGAAAATCTGTTGGGGGAGAGGGGCGGGATGTCCCACTCTTACTTGGGAAAACAGTTACAGTTACTAAATGCCACTGTTATTTCTTAGTTACAGTATCATTTAGGCTTTTAGGAGCTTGTAATAGTGTCCAGCTGCATTGCCTTCCTACCTGCTAGCTGTAAATATTGCAGAGCAAACTGCTGGGGGCCCGCCTGATTAAGGCTTTGTAACCCTTCTTTATATCGGGAGCTGGTTAAGCAGAGCTTTCTCTTAACACTTTTCATCATGGATCCTCATCACAAAACTGCACCTGATCTTTTTTTTTTTTTTTTTCTT
>WEIV01014402.1:22153-49324 GCA_013390005.1 Calyptomena viridis | reverse complement strand
CAGGAAGGAGAGAATAATCCTTAGATCTTTGTATCCCTTGAAAGGGGGGAGTTGAGAATGAAGAGGAATCAAGTGGGAAGGAACAGGGAGGGGAGAGATCTACAAAATCCAACATCCGTTTTATTGCTGTGATTGAGAAACTTCTCTGGAACATTGCCCAGGCAGGCATAATCAGTGTGCACTCTGAGGTACAAATCAAACTGTACAGCTGACCTGATTAATTCAATATTTTTAAATTTTTGTATCTGGAGGCATAGACTGAGAAACAAAATTAAATATGTGAGGAAAGCTAATAAAAACCACCTTATTTTTCTTTGCATTTTCCTATATTGATGACTTTTGGGTCTTGTTTGCAAGCATAACAATTCTGTCACTGTACCTTTGCTTGCTTATCATTTGTTGATAGGCTAAATTGCGTCTCTTTCAGTGATGCTCTTGCTGTGCCTCATTAGTTCACAGCCTAGCTTGTGCATCACATATTCTTCAATTAGCTGATGAGACAATGGTGCCCATTCTCTGCCTCCACTGTTGTGCTTCTGTGTGCTGACTGTGTGCTCTCCTCCCTGCCTTCCTGTGGGCACAGAACCAGAAAGCAAAACTTGCCAAGATGCTCAGCATAAACTCTTTGTTCTTCAGTTCCACTGGAGAACTGAACTGTTCTTCAGTTTGAACTGAGGTTGGCTTCACCGCTGGCTGTCATCATTAGCAGCTGTGTCCCGCTGTGACAATCCAGTGTGTGGATGCACGCACTTGGCTACTGAGAAATGATTGAGCTTGGGTAGTCCCAATAGAAGCCACCTGGAAATTCTTATTTGCAGGAGTGACCTGTACACTAGCCCTAAGTAGCAGTGATACATACTGCTACATAGAAGAATCCAGTGATAGTTAAGCTTAGTTTCTTAAGGAAGCTGGGATGTAGTGTCTCTGAGTCTGCTTCTTTTGCCCTTTCCTTTTCCCTTCTCTCCCCCTGAACTCTCACACTAAGTTTAGCCAAAGTTTGAAAAGCAATAGAAGTTTAAAACAGAACTAGCTTCGTTACTTTCTGTCGCCATGCTGGTGGAAGAGAATGACCCAAATTAGTTCCCTAAAAAAACCCCAGCCTACTGGCCAAACTTCAGCCATGTGATATTGTATTTGAGAGCCTCCAGCTGGTCAGTTTTCTCATATTCAGGCCAGTCAGTCAACAAGCACCTAACTTGTAACTACAACAACACAAGGCATTAGGGGGATTGACAGAAAATTGATCTTCCCTAGTTCATGGGACAATTTTTGCAATTAGATATGAGGAAAAGATTTTATCTTGTACAGGTAACTGCTGTATATTAGTAAATATAATTTATCCCCTGGAGTAATGCAGCTTATCTGCTTTTGCCTCCATGACACGGACCCTCTGTGCATGTTACCCACTTCATGTTCTGCCAGAGTAAGAGCAGCTAGCTTGCAAGCTCTTTGGCTATAACATTTTGCAGGTGGAGTTCTATGGGAAGCATTTTCTATATTTCATATATAAGAGTAGAAAGAGTAGGTTGGGTAGTTCAGAGCCCATGCTACGGCTTTACTGTGTTCCAATGCAACTAATAACAGGTTGTCTTGCTAGTTTCCATCTTCCCTTTTCCTTTCCCTTTCCCTTCCCTTTTATGTATTAAATCTGAGACTAAGAAACTATATGGTATACCGTCTCTTCCAGAGTTTTCCTGGAACACATTGAGTTTGAAGTGTTACAAAAACAACTTCTGTCCAAACATAGCCAGAATGACAGTTGATATGAACAATCTCGTGAGCTTTGGCAATCAGGTGATGCTACATGAAGTCACATATGTGGTTTGTATGTTAGACAATTTTGTCTTTTCATTGCTAGCATTTTTTATTATTTCTGAAAAAATCCTTTTTGCTACTTTGACCATTTTAACCAATGAAAAAAAGATGGTAACGTATGATTTTTTCTGCAAACAAAACAATCCTAAGGAAGCATTGTCAGTTTTGCATGCCAGGCGAACAAAAAATCTTTGCTTTTAGCAGTAAATATAATTTAACAATGTTATTCAGTTTAATCAATTCTAGTTACTCTCCAGCATTTATGATGCATTTACTTTATATTATACCTGAAATATCTGATTACAGCTTATTATATCTTATTAAATTCTGTAATACAATAAGCATTACATGCTTATTTTGAACAGTGACACAAATATTTGCTGTCAGTGTGGTCCTGTGGTATCTTATTTTCTATGCTTCCTGCAGCCATCATCAGTGTCAGAGGCAGTATTCAGACCTGGGGAGGTTCATAGGAGAAAGGATTAAATTACCCCTGAGTCACAGAAGGAAAAGTGAAGAGTTCCTGAACACTGGTCAGCATTGTGCTGGGCCACACAGTGCTAGGACTTTATGGAGGACACATGTTAAGTCACCCATCTCCGAATTTAATGTTAAAGGTCAAATAAACCATCTGTGTTATTAGAGGATGAGCTTAAGCTTAAATGGAGGGGTTTTGCTATTAGTATCATATAAGCCTCTAAGCAAGCAGAAATTGAGGGAGAATGACAGAAGCTGTTACAGAGATAGTGTGGTGTCTCTGTAAATTAATTTCAGCCTGTGTGTTGCTCATAGACTCCATGGGGTTGAATCGTTTCATATTTGCTGTTACCAGTGGAACATCTGATTCAGGGAAGTTCCCTTTCATGTTCCTGATTTCCCTTTAAAGCACCTAGAAAGACTTCATAGTCTCATGTGAACAAACCTGGTTGTAACAATGTGGGACTTGGGAAGAAAATTTGTGAATGGCAAAGAGCACACTAAGGTAAATGACAACCCACTGGTTTAGTAGCCAGGTAGAAGAGTTGCTGATTGCTCTATGGAAACAAATAATCAGAAATCTCTGAGTTTATTTGAGCAGGCACCAAGCAAAGATAGGCTGACACAGCACATGATTAGCACTACAAATGTTTTTTTTTTAAAAAACAATTAAAACTGTAAATGTTTCACATATAAATGTGTACCTCAGGCCTGCCCACATTGTTTGGAGTGTGTGTAGTACATATGGAATATATTAAAGGTGTATATTAAACTTGGTATTTGGTCCTGGATGCTTGCTGGGACCTGTGTCTCATCCATATTCACTGTAACTGTGTCTCTCTCCTTTACCATCATGGTGTAAAGCCACAAAGGGCAACGTCATACTGTTATTACTGAAACTGATTCAAGATTCTTTTTGCTTGACTCCCCTCTTTGTTTTCGTTGCTGCTGACTGCTTATAAACTTAACAGGAAGCTGAGGATACTTGCAAGCCACTTTAGTGAAGGACAGCTATAAAGAGCTCTGCCTATGAAGTGGTTACAGGGCATTTCTTCTCAAAGTGCTCCTAGAGATGTGGTGATGTTTCTGTTATTCCGATTCCTGCAGGCTATGTGTGCCCCAGTTCATGTGAGATACTTGAAAGTTTAGCCCAGGGTAAGACCTCTCACCTTTCACGTAGGCTGCATGTATCATCCTGGCTATGTCCAGCTGGAATAAAAAAGCCAGGGACTGCTGAGGAAAGTCCCATGGCTACAAAACTGATCTGACTCAGCATCTTTGTTTTCCGTGGACTGTGCAAGAAATAACTACTAATGTCTGATTGATGTTTGTTCATTGTTCCCTTTCAGATGTTTTGAGGTTAAACATAATGCTGTGCTTTTAAATTCATGCAGGAACTAGAAGCCTTGTTGCCATACAATCCTTCTGTTGGTTTCTTAGCTGCAAACAGTCCCTGCTGCCAACAGTTTCTACTAGATTGAGCTTTCCCCAGTTTTCTTCTCAAGTGTAAATTGCATACTGGTCAAATCAGGTGAAACATGCACTTCTTTCCCCCTTCCTTGAATCCCAGTCTTTCAGCCTAACTCATTCCTGCTTGGCAAGTCTGGACCACAGATTATTGCACTTGTTAGACTGCAGTGCTGGAATTGTGAAAATTACTGTATGACTGACAGTCATGAAAATGAATCCCGCAGCACTAGAGCAAAATCCCTTCACTTTTCATGGCAGAGTATTGATTTCAGCTGTGCTTTGCTTAAAAGATGCAGAATTTCTCAGAGATGTAAAAGCTGATCATGAACATTCCTGAAAGTAGTGTGCCTGCACACATTCTCCTGAGGCACAGGTACAGCTTTCTTGCAGAGCCACAAGGAGGGACAACATTGCCGTTCTCTTCGTGCAATGTTGGGTGACAATGTGGCATTTTTTTTTTTAAATCTTACACATACAGAGTATGAAGTATGTAGAAAATAATCTCTTAGCATGCTGTAATAGTAATGTTTTCAGATTTGAAATATTAAGTGATCAGGGTTCATTGCTGTGAAATTCTTTAATTAAAAACAAATCTGCTGTGTTTATGAAATGTCTAAACGTTCTGTTATGATTAGAAGAACACATAAGAGAAGGCTTTGTTTAAATGTAAACACTTTGTGAATTATTACTGCAGTGCGCTGTCTGAATGCTCTCATCTAATGACACAGCGCTCAACATTCAAGTGAATATAATTGTAGCAAAGGGCTATTAAGCTCAGGTTCAGTGTTTAGGCTCCTAACTTTCCACTGAAACAGGTTTTTGAATCCAGATCGTTTGTTAACTCTTGCCTTTATTTTAATTTTAACTTTTTCTTTTCATTTCTATGAGCTTTTATCTTTTTTAGGGTGGTTCCTTACAGTGGTGAAAACTGGTAACTTACTCTTTTGAATGTCATCATGCAAGATTTATTTGCTAAGATTCATTCACTTTTGTATATAAGATCTGCAGCACTGTATTTTTCTTTAACACCCTAAGAAGAAATAGCTCTATCAGAACACTGGGAAGGTTGTGGGAATTGAAGAAAAAGGTGAATTTATCTAAAAGGATAAATAAAAGAACCTTGCTTATTTAGGTCAGAACATGAGTTTAAACTAGCTTCATCACTTGCCTGCAGCCAGTGCGAAGTGCAGAGGAGGTGTTGTAGCAGGTTTGCAGGTGAAGGCAGGCTGGAAGAGACTGAGCGGTCATAGACACAGATGCCACTGGCCTCTTCCAAAAACTCCATCTACTCCATCTGTTGCTGGGTCTTGGATGCCCCAAATGGTAGGGGGTAGATTTCTCTGGTATCCCTCTCAGTGGAAGGTGCTGAGATGAACTATTCTTCTAAAACTAGAGCTCCTGAGCAATGGTAACACAGCTTAGATGGTGGAGCTGTGTTACCTGCAGATTAAGGAGTTTGATCACTAAAATCCTTGCAAACTACCTTATATCTCACCACAGTGAACAACTCCACATCAGAGTGTCTGTAGAGTGAACTGTGAAAAGCTTGGATGGATTTCAGAAGGGGAATAAGCTCGACTTTCTATACAGAATTTGCCTGCTGAAATTTTTAATCGAGTCATCTCTGGCAAAGATTTAGTGCCTGTGGGCATAGCAGAGTGTTAATGATGTATCCACAAATTTGATTTTAGTTGCAATTTTGAAGAATTTACTAGATGGCAATAGGAAATGTGAACTAGCCATCTGAAAACCATGCTGATGGGAGCTTCTGTATTTTAGCATAGGCTAAAGAGTATATCCTCAGCTTTGGGACTCGGGGAATTTGATCAATAAATGACTTGTTTTTTTGAATTGTACTCTTTTGCTGATTCGAACTAATGAAAACCCAAAGTCATGCCACATCCACAGTTCTCCTCGGTTTTGGAAACTGCTGAGTTGATGTAGAACTTGCTGAAATTATCCCCAAAGCTAAAATCTTGCATGTAAAGTGTGCCGATGGTCTTAAAAGGAGACAGCTATCTCTGCCTAGTGTTTTGCTGAGAATGCTACAATAAGCAGAGCAGGCCTAAACATTTTATCCCGTTGAAGTGAGGTGCGTTAAATGCAGCCAGGGCTTGGTGGCTGGAGGATGCTGCAGTAGCACACCCTTTCAGAGCCCTTTTCGTAGCTCCATTATCCACCGCTGAACACCAGAGGGCACAAACTCTCTAACAGTCGCCTCTTCTCTCACGGCTCCGTGAATGCCAACATTTAAATCAGTCCAAATAAAAGCAGACTTAGAAAAGCAAACATGAAATTTTGCTGGAAAACCAGGAGGAAAGTCAATGTGCTAGCAGCTTCAGAGCACAGGTAAAAGCCTCACACGGAATGCTTACAGCTGTGCTATGTGAACTTGTGACAAGGACACTTGTATGATGTACACGTGTATGTGTTTATTTTTAAGCGCAAGGGGATGTGATAGCATTGTGTTGTGCTGCATATTTACAAGAGTTGATTTATGTGTGAATGAGAATATACATGAATTAAGCAAGTAATTCTGAACTGACGACAACCAAAATTGCTACAAAGAATGCTTTTCTTTTTCTGTAAGTTGTGCTTAGTAGAAAGATAATTTTAGAAACAAGAGAGGACAATTTGGAACTATTTACCTGCCTGATTGCCTGGTTCTCTTTATGTGTCAAACGTTGTGCTTCTAAGTCTAAAGAATTTTCTAAGTCATACATAAAATTATTGCTTCGCGAGTCTCTCTTAGCTAAGAATATAAGTGAGAATTTGCACATAGATGCATGTGAGTTTTCAGCAGATTTTTAAGGGGAATCAGTAGTCAGGCTGTGATCTTAGAGTCAGTAGCTTGGGACCCTCCAGGCCTCAAAGTAGGTGTTATCTGTTCCTTTGTCAAGTTTCTTCTGTAGGAGTGTATAATACTGCTCTTTTGAGCTGTGTGATGCTGTCAGCTTTACAATGTTAAAATTAAATCTGGAAGAAGTAGACTTAAGAGCTGACTGCAATTTATCATGTGATACAATCTCAGTGTATTTTATTTTAAATTTGAGTCTAAAATGGGTGAATAAAGCTGTAATCATCCTGTCAGCACATGTAACTACTTTCAAAATTAGATACGGATCAGTCTAACTGAGTAAAATTTGCTTGTAATTTCAGTAATGCCATTAAACTTGTAAGTACTAGAAAGTGAGGTTGGTCCATTGGTCTCAAAGTGTGTCTATGATTTGGGAGACCCAGATTTGGTCCCTAGGTGTGCCACTGGCCTCTTGTTGGACACTAATCTCTTGGTACTTCAGGTCTAAGGCCCTTGAGAGAGGACTAACTCTCTCTCAGGAACCTGGGCAGAGTTCAGGATACCCAAACGTATCCAAAAAATGTTATTGAGTGCCCTTATCATCTGGTCTGGTGCTCTCAAGAAGAGGTGAAGCCCATCTCAGCAAACTCATTTGGGCAGAGGGAAATCCTTTACTAGCTTTTTGTGTAACATTGGCTGGATATGTGAGAGTTTGTGCTAGTGTAGAAAACCTGAACTGTTCTGACCACATGAGAACCTTTGTCTAGACATTTGGTGAAGCTAGTGTGTGGGGCTGCATCCTTCTGCATCAGAGAGTGCCCTTGTTTACATCATCCGTAACTGGTTGCTGGAGTTGATTTTCTTGTTTTTATCTTTTTCCTAGCAAACACTTACATTTAGGATGCTATAGGCCAGAGGTTGTATGTCAGCCTCTGGGGAGTATGTGATTAGCTCAGTGTATAATGGCAAGCTGCTGACAGATCACAGAAGACTGAAAAATGGAAATGGAGCTGCCTGCAGCTGCCCACCTCTCAACCAAAATGACAAAAGGTGTGTTTTCTTCTATGGCAGGTGGTGGACATAGCAGGAGAACTTCTCTCTTGTGCTCTTGGTCTTTTTTATGCAGGGCAGCCTAAATCAGCAACTGGAAAAGAATATTCCACTTCAGAAAACCTCCAGCCTCTCCCTACAAGATGTAATGATGCAGAAGTGGTAGCAGCAGAGTTTCAGGCCAGCTCTGTGCTGGGCAGGCAGGCATTTGGGGATCCTGCCTGGCAGTACTAGACCTGCAGAGGTGAAGACCTTTCACTGAGCTCCCCAGCAGAAGTGCCCTTTCAAGCTGGCTCTGAACCAAAGTTGTCAGTCCCAGGTGGCAGGAGTGGCAGGTGCATGCTGTGAATGACAGGGACAGTCACAAATAGTATCAGGGCTCCTTTGGTGTTAGCACCCTTCTTATGCTGGTTAATACACTTTCCTTGGGGACTCTGACCTACTTGGAAAGTCTGAGCTCCATTATGGTCATCATTGCTGAGGCTTCGTCTAGTCCCCTGGTGCTCTCAGTCCAATCTTTTGCATCTTTTGTAAATCTGGTGATTAGCCACATCTTCCAGTCCTTTTTTGAAGAAGACCTTCAGAGTAGGATGATTTGGACAATGCAAGTAGAGACTGGAGCATGTTGATACAGCTGCAAAGAGTTATTTGCATTATGCCTGCCTACAACCTATGCAAATAGCAGGAGAAGTGATTCCTTGCTTCATATGACCTGACTTCAGGTGTGCATTCACCTGTGCATTTATGGAACATAAACAGACTCTGCAGCAGAATGGAAAATCTATGAAGCAGCACAGAAGTACCTATTCTGTTTCTGAGACTGAGAAGGCACCCAGGAGAGCATAGCATTTGAGCAAGCTGAAGAAATAAATTTAGAGTGTGTTACTAGACATTTTGCAGGCATATTTTCAAAAGACAAAAAAAATCCAACCTCCCTTACAGACAGTTGTCTTTGATCTCTGTGGCTTTTTAAGTAGTGCCTTGTTGCTTTTAAAACAGCTAAGATTCATCATGCATCAGATAGTTAAAAAAATCTGGTGTGAGATCAGGAAAGTGACTGTAAGAAGTGTCTTTCCTTGAATCCTGCGGTTCTTTTATGAGAATATTTATCAAGGAAGTAATGGACAGAAAGATGCATTTAACACTGATGTTGTTTATCGTATCTCTGAATTTTTGTTAGTTATTCCTAAACTTTAGGAGCCTCCTGTTTTTTTCCATCAAGTACCCTATCCTTTCTCTGTTCCAGTTCCATTGCACCCATCAAGGACCACTCTCCTGAGCTCCTGGGAAGGTACTCATGTGTCTCCATGGACTTATTGAGCATCATCCACACTGCTTCAGATTCATAGAATCACAGAATGGTTTGGGTTGGAAGGGATCTTAAAGATCATCTAGTTCCAACCTCCCTGCTGTGGGCACTAGACCAGGTTGCACAGAGCCCCATCCAGCCGGGTCTTGACACCTCTAGGGTCAGGGACTCCACAGCTTCTCTGGGCAACCAATTCCAGTGCCTCACCACCCTCAGAGCAAAGAATGTCTTCCTACTATCTAATTCAAACCTACCCTTCTTCAATTTAAGGTCATGTCACTACATGCCCTTGTAAAATGTTCCTCTCCTGCCTTCTTGCAGGACCCCTTCAGGTACTGGAAGGTTGCTGTAAGACCTCCTCAGAGCTTTCTCTTCTCCAGACTGAAAAACCCCAGCTCTCTCAGCCTGTCTTCATAGGAGAGGTGCTCCAGCCTTGTGATTAACTTAGTGGCCCTCCTCTGAGCTCACTCCAACAAATCGACATCTTTCTTTTGTTGGGGGCCCCAGAGCTGGTTGCAGTACTCCAGGTGGGCTCTTACAGGAGCAAAGTAGAGGGGGAGAATCACCTCCTTTGACCTGCTGGCCATGCTGCTTTGATGCAGTTCAGAATGTGGTTGGCTTTCTGGGCTGCAAGCACACATTGACGAGTCATATTGAGCTTTTCATCCACAGCCACCACCAAGTCTTTCTCCTCCAGGCTAGTCTTGATCCATTCTCCTCCCAGCCTGTACTTGTGCTTGGGATTACTCCAACACAGATCAGGACCTTACACTTGGTCTTGTTGAATTTCACGATGTTTGCACAGGCCCACCTCTCAAACCTGTCCTGCTCCCTCCGGATGGCATCCCTTCCCTCCGTTGTGTCAACTGCATCACACAGCTTAGTGTGATCTGCAAACCTGCTGAAAGTGCACTCGATCTGATGTCCATGTTGCCAATAAAGATGTTAAACAGCATCAGTCCCAGCACCAACCGCTGAGGAATGCCACTCATCACTGCTTTCCACTCGGGCACCGAGCCATTGACTGCAACTCTTTGTATCCATCCACACAATTTTTTATACACCAAATCCATTCATCAAACCCATGTTTCTCCAGTTTAGAGGTAAGGATATTTTGCAGGACAGTATCAAATGCTTTGCACAAATCTATGTAGATGATGGCTGCTGGACTTCCTTCCTCCAGCACTGCTGTAACCCCATCGTAGAAGGCCACCAAATTTGTCAGGCATGATTTGCCCTTAATGAAACCACGGTGGTTGTCACCAATCACCTCATTATATTCCATGTGCCTTACAGGAGGATCTGCTCCATGATTTTGTGAAGTACTGAACTGAGGTTAGGGTAGTGATGGAAAGTTTGCAAATTTTATGTTTAGGATTTCAATGCTGCTCCTTGTAAGCACTTTAAAAATCGGATACCTGCTATTTCATACTTATTGGTTCAAGAAAACCCACAAGAGATTTCTATTTTTATGATGTTCCAAAAACTGAGCTGTCTCTGATGTTCTTCCTTATCAGTTGGTAGTCACCTTAATACAGCTAAGGCAATGACTACAAAATACTTGAGACAGACACTTGCTTATACTTGCTTTGTAGATGCATGTTATTAGGAATAGCAGCAGTGGTGCTCTAACCAATAATAGTGCTATTTCCTAGTAAACTTAAGCATTTAATGAAAAGAAGGACCTGCAGGTAGTGGTCTTTCAAAGTTAGGTACTGTTTTTCTATAATGTGCCTGTGATCTGGGAGAAAATCAACCAAATCCCTTAATGTCTGCAGTCATTCTAATTGAAGACTTAATTCTCTGTAAGATATATAATACTTTTATTTTAACGTACCCCAGCATTTTAAACGCAGCTGCATTCACTAGGATGCTTCTGGGCTTGCCTGCAGATCCAGGTTTCAGTTTCTCTGTGGAAGCAGTGAGTATTCTAGTGGGGGAAATTTAGCAATATTTTGTTATCTGGTTTTTGGTTTCTTGCCAAAGAATAATGCCACTAGGCACTCACTGCTGTTTATATGATTTTCATTGACTTCAACGGGCATTGAATCAGGCCTTATAAGCACAATTTCCTCATTGTTAGCAGCTGTTCATTGCTTAGCATTACTTGAGCCACTATTCAGCTGGCCATTTGTGATCTGGGACTTCTCAGACTGCAAAAAAATCATTAGCTGTTCCATTTTGGCAAGAGAATATTGTAACTTATCTTAGGGATGTATTTGTACAAGGAGTAATAATGTTTTTCCCCAATAGCTATTGCTTGTAGCTTGCCCATCTGTGGTTCTAACACAGAAATATTAAATAATAAACACAGTCACAGAATCAGTGCCTTGTACATTCAAATGTATGTTTTTTTCACCAGAATGCTGAGATATTAAGTCTGTTAGCAGGCAACTGTCCATATTATCAGTATACATACTTGTTTGTTGATCTCTGACAGTGGTCAGCCTACAGAGAACGTAGTAAAAGCTTTAGCAATGACAAAAATATGTTCTTGTCCTGGAGAGCTTGAACAGTGAGTTATGACATGAAATCTTGACTGAGAGTTAGGGATGCAGCTCAATTAAAGGCTATAAGAGAAGCATTGAATGTACATTACATTAAAGGTTTGTATGGCTGAGAACAGCCATTTAGATTTAGAGGTATTGTCCTATAATAATTCTCCAGAGAGAAGCAACTGTGGAAGTGGAAGTCTGTACCAATAAATTCACATTTCAGTTAAACTATTGGAAGTTATCCTATATGTCTAGATTCCTTCCAAGATACACCTGTTCCTACATTCTGTTTCTTGCCGGAACCATTTGCAAATTCCTGATAACAAATATTTCCCTTAAATGCAAGCCATATTCTCTAAGAAGGTTTAAAGGAATGTAGTAAGGGTCAGAAAGAAGGAATGAAGGATTGTTTATGGAAGCATGCCCATTTCAAGGAAAGGATTTATTAGCCTAAGATCATAAGTGATACATGGAGTGCTTTCCAGGAGGAAAATGATCTTTTTGGTTAGAAATACTTTACCTGTATTTATAATAACTCCTGGGCTAAAACCTGCTTCTCATTTTGCTCACGTGATAAAGTAAATAACAGCAACCCTGAGTTTGACTTCTGGAGTGTAGCCTTCTCTACTTGATGTACTGTCAGCCATGTTCTTGGTAGGTGCTGGAGATGTACATCTCTGGCATTGAATGGGAAAAATCTGAGCTTTCTCTGGTTTCTGAATTGAGCTTCTTTCATTTTCAAGTGTTCATCTAAAACCAGGGAAATAGATTTCACTGTAGCTGCTAAAGCTTGACTGCTCATTTACATGAACAAGAACTACAGAAATGAGGTTGGGGGGAGGAGGAGAAGGTAATGGAATTTCCCTGATTTCCTTAAAACAGAATTTCACTGTGCTCAAATTTTCCATTTCTGCTTCTGACATAGAGCATTATTTCCTGGTGATATGGAAACTTACGAAGTTTCACACAGATTTCAAAAAGAGTTTTCTAGATGACAAAATAAATGTCTACCTTCACTATGCCCTGGGAGGAGAACCTTCTGAGCTCTCCTGCAGGAAGAGGGAGGGTCTTTGCACTGTACTAGGGTAAGGTACTATGTTGACTTTCTGAATCCATCAGCAAAGTTCTGTAGAGAGATAATATCCAGGATTGTACCTTGCTCTGGGAACTGCCAAGAGAAGCACAAAGATTCCATCCTATAAACAAGACATGAGATACAAGTTCTCTATTTTTCGGCCAATTTTAACAGTTCAGAGACTATTCCCTCCATCAGGCAACAGGGAGGGAAGTGATGGAATATTCATCCATCCTCCAAAGTTTGTATTAAAAGGGTTTAAAATAATGAAATAAGTTTTCCACATAGTCAGGCTTTGTTTGTCAGATTGTGAAGTCTACATAGTAAGTAATCCATATGAAAACATAATACATCTTCTACATATTTAGCAGATGTTAGTGGCTTTATCCACTATAGGAAGTTATATATCAAACTGTATCATTTAGGGCCTGTTTTGTGTACCCTGTGAATCCCGGATACGTTTCATAATTTTCCCTCTGAAGTTTAACAGTGTATAAATAACATTTAATAAATAACCTTTAAATTTAAACAAATGCATTCAGATAGATGATGTCTGCTCAGATCTTGTATTTTAAGAATATTCATAAATATTGGACAGGACTGATTAAATCTAGCAATATGTCTTTAATTTACATGCATTCAGTCTCTCTCCCAGCAGCATTTTCAGTGTTCCAGTTAAGGATGCTTTACTTTTGTTACGAACTATTGTTTCAAAGGTTGTCAATTTTGCAATCCTGATTTGCAAAGAATTTAAACTTGCCATATTAAATTCCTGTCCGAGGGAAATAGTTTATTTTTCATGTTGTTATGTTGGAAAAACCATGTCTCAGTGCTTCTATTCCTCTGATTTTCAGGCCTATGAGCACAGTGCTTGTGCCTATCAGCACAAAACAAAACCCCAAACAAAACAAAATGCCACTTTACCTCCTTCAGTGATTGGTTCATTTTTGGATTTGAAGCTTCAAGATATGCAGCAACTCTTACTTCCTTAAAATTCAGGATAAATTTTTTGATGTTGGCAAATGGTGATCTGAAAACAAAATAAGGAAGATATAAGAACCCAGAGGACAAATATATGTGATACAGAAAAATATGGAAGACAGATTAGCATGTATTAAAAAAAAATTCCCAAGCAATGTGATGGGCTTTGTATTCTTCAGGTGTCCAATACTAGCAGTTTTCTCTGGGTTACCCTTATATCCCTCATAATCAGATTTAGCTGAGGAGGTCCATGGGATTGAGAAGCTAGTTGTGGGAAGGCATAAGGAGTAAAAAAAGCAGCCTTTCTCTCCTCTGGGCTTTTGGTTTGGGTTCTCACCCACTCAATATATTTTCTATTCTTGCATGTTTTTTAATGTTTGCTATGATGAAGCTCTCAGCATTGACTTTGAGAGATTTTTGGATGCTCAGTGGTTGTTGAGAATTTGACTTTGTGTAGCACTGCTTGGTGTAAGGATCCTGCTCAGAACAAGTAGGGATGAAGGTGGGGCTGATGGATAACCAAAACTTGAGCTACTGGAGTTACTAACTCTAGCCTCTAGGAGTGCTGGATTGTGATTTCTTGATTGCAGTGATATCTGGAGATTTTGCTGTAGCTCACCTCAGAATACAGATGTCTTCTTCAGCATTGCTCTAATGTACATACAAGGAAACTAGGAGCATCCGTTGCTTATCATTTGTGTTTCCTAATGTGCAGTGTTTTTTCTGTGATCATATGAAAATGGGTTTGTTAGCATTTTTATTAGATTACCTACATTAAGGCTCTGTAATTCAAAGAGGCAGACATATAGCTGACATACAGTAGCTCCCAAAAGCACAGATTTATGATCGTTTTCATAACGCAACATCTCTTAGTTGTTAATGGAAGTCTAAACTCAAGAGCCCAGAGGGTATCAAGGCAGTCATACTTTACGTATTCTGCTTATTAATGGTAAAGGTAAAATGTCTATTACATGTTTAAAACTGCACTTTAGTTGCTCAAGAAAACGAGAGCTATTCTCAGTTTTGTTTCATATTATCCAATCCCTGCTTTGTGCAGAGCTAAATAGGTGATTAGGTAGGGAGTGGAGATTTTTCTTGTCTCTAAACTGCCTATTCCTTGAGAAGAAAATTGAAGGTAATAATTCTTGGTGGATCTCTGCTGGTGAAAAGTCCTTTGCCCAGACATAGCAGCAAAGTGTTACTAAGTGCTGTACTTTGTCTCTTTTGGTTGAAAACCCCAGAGGAGCTTTCTCAGATTAGTTCTCCAGAGATGCGTGAAGAAAGTGGTGCTCTAAAACAGTTTGCTCTTGGATTTGACAGCATTTTATTGTCAGGAACAAACATCAACAACACTGTAAGTGAAATGGGTTAATAGGCTTTCACATAGGGTGAATTGGTAGACACCTCACAATTTTTTTTTTTGCTGGCTTTGTTCAAGGTGAGGTGATGTTGCTTGAAGAAGAGAAGTCAACAGACCTTTTGAGTCCATCTTTAATTTAGAACTTCAGCAAACAGACTGGGTGCATGAATTACGGTGTTCCTACGACCAATGTTGCTGGAGGGAAATCTCGGATTTCCTGGATAAGTTGTCAAATCATAAAAATGGTGCAGGGGGAATTCTAAATGTTTTGTATAACCATGAAACATTCACTTTTCGATCTATTTAATATTTTTAGCTTCTTTTCCTCATTTTAATTTTTAGTCAGTTAAAAAATTCTGTATTATATCAAAACATTGACATGTGTAATAATGTGGAAATGAAACATTGCAGCATTTCTGAAATGAATGACTATGGTTAGAAAATGTTGAAATAAAACTTTACATTGTTTAAAACATTTTTCCTATTCTTCCTGACCAAACATTTTCATTAGATGCAACTTGAAATGGGGCTCTGTATTTGCTCACCCCTTGCCCCCTCCCCCCCTTGCCATCACCCCATCCCTTTTTCCCCTAAAGTTGTAGGTTTTGGCTAATTTTAGCTGTTTATGAGAAGGATGGAAAAAAAGGGCTAAGTCTGGCTGTACTCTTCACTTACTTTTATAAACTTTGTCTTCACTGCTAAATTAAGACACGTTTTATAGGATTCCCAATTGTGTCTTGCAGTCCTCAGATCTTTAGAGGTCAAGGAACAGTATGTAGGTAGGCAAAAGCAAAACTAGTTAAGAGGAGTATATGTAGACCAGTCCTGTGGATTTTACGCATTCTGAAAGGGCTGAAATATTTTACCCCAGTGGAATATTGGCTGGGTTCAGGCATATCACTGAGTTACCACAGCTTGAAGAATTGTTGCACATTAACCGAGCTGCAGAAAGTAGTCAACTGATCTGGTAGCCTGGGGCTAACCCAAGGTGAGACAAATTTGTCTAAGTGTCTTTCAGTAAGATTTATGCTAATGGTTCTACCTCCTTTTTTGTGACAAGTTGACATCTCTGCGTCCTAGCAATCAGTGAGAAGGATCTTCCCATTGGTGAAACACACCCTTAGGTATGGTGTGAATAAAGATCACCACAACAACCTACTGGCAAGTTTTTAAACTAACACAAAGGGTGTGTTTTTCAAGTGTACTTTTTAGTTCAATATGTCAGCTAGTTCTAAGTGCAAATCAAGCCCCACTATAGCAGCGGGAAGCAGTGCGGATCAGGAAAAGGGAGTTAAAAGAATATTAACTTATTTTGTGACATGAAGGAATCAAGGAGCATTTTCAGGCAGCAATCACCTTTTTTCTGTTTGTTCATAACCTATCTTGCTGAACACAGGTCCTAGCTTGAGCCCTAGCAGCTGTAGAAGGCAAATGGTTGTGTATGAGGCATCTTGATCAGCTCCCAGCTGGCTGCTGCTGTTCTCCCCATCCCCCTCCAAATTACCAGGGTTACCGGCTGGCTCAGATTTGTTCAGGGTTACGTCTGCAAGCGTCACCTCTGCAACTGTAATACAGATAAGAATTCACCAACAATCTTGAGAGACATTCCCTGGCCTGAAATGCTCGGAAGCACATGACAGCAGAATCCAGGGTTGTGCTAACCAGCGAGACAAACAAACACAGTCTTGTCTAAGCGGTTGTGTTGCTTCATCAGACCTGGCAAACTGATGATATTGCTTGTCCTTCTGGACTCTACAGAAAGCTCTGGCTGGGAATGGTTTTATGCAAAGTTTTTTTAAATGCTTCTCTCCTCTTTGCTGAGATTATCCTTTGCAGATGCAAGGGAAAGAGGAAGTCAGTGTCCCAAAAAACAGGTCCTGGGAAGCTGCTAGGGTCAAACTGAGAAAACAAAACTAGACTTAACTTTACATCTGCTACATTTTCCCTAGCAAATGTGAGTGTCTGTTTTGTAACTGGTGCATCTTTACCTGGAGGCCTGTCTGATGGCTGCCATCTAAGTGAACTACTTCTGGCTGTGGCTGTCACCAGGCTTGCAGAGGGGCTTAAACTGGAGAGCAGTAATTGGGCACTATTCAAAAAGTTACTACTAGTTTACATACCATTTGCTCCTGGTCCAGTTCTACTGGGAGAAGGGAAGGAACTGAAGAAGATTAAAAGATGTTCCATTTGTCATACCAAAAAAGGAGACTATGAAGGATATGGACTGTCAGCTGTGGCACACTCCTCCCTTGCTAAGGTGAATGAACAGGGGACCTGTGTGCAGCAGGAGAATGGAGACTGAGGGTGTAAAATCACATATCCACAATGATGATAATTCATGCTCAAATACTTGGTCATCTGAATGCAGGTAGAAGAGGAGCTAGCTGAGAAAATCTTAGAAAGGGAGTAGGTTTGGCATCATGGTGTTGCCAGCTGTCTGCTACTGGGGCTCTGTGGCATCTCTGTGGCTAAGAGGTCCTTGGATCCCAGCATGGTGGGTTCCAAGGACTCCTTTTACACCAGGCTGCAAAGCCTTTATCCATTTTGTGCTGGAGTGCTTTTGTTCTCCTGAATGGTGATTCTTCTCCTAAATAATTCAAATAAATGAATACAATATCTTCAGTGAGTATATTATTGTAACTAAGATTCCTGGCTGGGCTTCTCATTTGAGCAACAAGATGGTTGAGAGAATTATATTATGAATTGGGAACTTCTCTATCCTAACCTTGCTCTGTAGAGCATGCTCTGTAGAGCATGTAGATCCATGCCACAAGCAGGGCCTGTTTACTCAGACCAAGGTTTCCAGATGCAGGTGCCTAAAGATAGGCACTTGGATTTGTATTTAGGTACTCACATGAATGTTGTTTACTTTGCAGAAGTGAAGCTTCCTGAGAAGGGAGAGTGTTTTCAGGCATTTAGCCTCTCTGGAAAAGGAGCCAAGCTTTAGGCACCAAAGCAGATAACACAAACTTTACCTTTTTTTTTTTTTTTTGGGGGGGGGGGGGCAGGGGGGAGGAATCACATTTCAGTCATGTGAAAATAGCAATAAATACTCTGCTATATCACAGGAGAAGAGTGAGGCTGAGCTGCTGAAGTTGGCATTGGAGCAGCATTTTGGAAATAACTAAGCTTTTGGTGCATGTGTGCTTGATGTCAGAGCTCACAAAAGAGAGAGCATACCTTTATGGTGGGGAAATAATGGTGAAGGGAATGGAAGCACAAAAAACCATAATTTTGACTTTCCTGCCTTTAATTTCTGTTTAAATCTCAACCTTAATAAGGGTGTAAGTCTCTATCAATTAATAAAGCTTTTTCCTTTTTTCTCTTATTTTTCTTATGTAATATGAGAAATAATGAATAATGAATTTATAAGGAAGGAAAATCCACCAACAGTGTTTGCTGAACTGAGTGCTTGAATGGTATTCCTGTGGAGTGGTTTTACAGAGTCACTTGAACCCCTTGGTTATGCAGTCTCTAGGTAACTGGAGGCAGGTCTGTTTTCTATAATATATTGACTGTCCTGGAACTAAACACACACTGTATCCATTTCTGGAAAAAGTAATAGAACCTGTGTAAAACCTTGTGCTTTTTATCCATGTCAAGTGACTTTTAAAGAGCTCAGTACATAAAGAAAAAGGAAATTTGCTTGGCAAGTTGTCCCGAATCATAGTTACATCTTGATACAAGGCATTTGCAAGAGAAAATATATGCTTTGCTAGAAGTGCAGAATTCAGAACAAGATGCAAATTTTGTTTGACTTTGGGACAGAGCTTTGGGGGAAGCTAGCAACAGGAGAAGTGTAGTATTAATGAATATAAAGCCTTAAATGGAGGGAAGAAAAATGAGCCTTGTTATAAGAGGACAGAAAGGTGGCAGGAGGCCGATGAAAGTGAGAACAGCTAGGGAAATATGATGGGGGAGTCATAGAAGAGAACAAAGGAGTTGGTGGAGGGCACAAGAGATATTTATCAAGGAGCAGAATTTGGTGCTCAGCTTGGTGAACCTGCAGCAAAGGGCTGGAGGCGAGTCAGAGATCGCAGCAAGTCACAGAGGAAGCCCAACTACAAACAAACTGAAAACTTTTCCTCAAAACAGTGCCAGATGCTTCTGCAGTCTTGCTGGTTTGTGAATACTGGAGTTCATGACATTGTTTGCAGTGTCTGTATTATTCCTTGGATGCAGCTTGAAGGAGGAAAATGCTGCCAGTCTGAAAGACTGTTTATCCTAGACTAGTTGTGGGAGACTGAAGAAGGTGGAGTTTTTACTACCTTTTGCCACAACAGCCAGGATGGGAAAGTTACAGAGAGAAGGCTCCCTTGAGAAAAATAAATTTTGGACTCTGTTAGAGATGCAAAAGGCACAGACTGTGTATGTGCAGCAGTTAAAAGTGAAAGGGAAATGCAAGCATGTTTTTACTTCTAATTCAGTCACTTCTAACTGTAGGCAGGTTGAGTAAATGTTGGATAGCTGCATTTCCAACAAGGAGGGAGCTGACACCATATCTGTTGTACCATCTGTTTACCAGTTACCAGTGTACTGGGGAGAAGCTTCAGCGAGGAGTGGGAAATCTTCCAGAGTTCACAGTTGTGTTTAACTGCTTGAATGCCAGCGATATGAAGTCAATCTATTGGCAAGCCTCCCTGTGTTCTGAGCTAAAACTACTGTGTGTAGTATCTCTTTTTCAGCTAGTGCCACTTTGCCAGTCGGGTGCTTCTCCGTGCACATTGCCGTCGGTGGCAAAGAAAACCTGGCTCCTCCTAGCCAGGCTGCAGCAGGGGAAACACTTTCCATACCTGTCTTTTAATTGTCCTGTGCACAGGGAGGGGGGAAAAACCCATCCTAATCCTGCTAACAGTATTACCAGAATAAAACCTGTAGAGGAAAGTTATTTTACTCTAAGTGGTGGTCTGCAGAGTGCCTTGCTGTTGTAGCAGTGCTGCTGGTGTGAAATTACCAAATACATGGTAACTAAAAGCTCAAAAGAAACTAGAGGCAGCAGTTCAGCTGATCATCCTGTTCTCCCTGGTTTGCAGTTTCACTTTCAGATTGAGAAAAGCAACAAGGTTCCTGAAATCATATTTGGACAATTCTGCTTTGGTTTCTTCTCTCAACTTTTTCCACTCCAAGGCTGAAAAAACAGGGTGACTGCAAA
Organism: Calyptomena viridis; assembly: GCA_013390005.1. Lineage (NCBI taxonomy): Eukaryota > Metazoa > Chordata > Aves > Passeriformes > Eurylaimidae > Calyptomena > Calyptomena viridis. The sequence goes on along the minus strand of WEIV01014402.1, from coordinate 29,343 downwards.
CAGGCTTGAATGAAAGCTGCAGGCCCTCTCTAATCCTCAAGATTAGAGGTTTCAGTTTCAAGGCTCAGTGCAGAACTAGTACAGACTATGAATTTTCTAAGTAAAAATTGTGATGTTGTAGGAGGAATAGCAAAATTAGTTTCAAGCTGATAATGATTTTGAGCCCAGGAAGATGGCACTGATTACCTTTGCTTTCTGAATACTTAATTTCCTTATTAAGTCAGTGCAGCTCAATTACTTTTTGCCTGTGACTCTCAGTGTCAAAACTTGTCACAGTTAAACTTGTAGGAAACAGTTTTCATCTCTCGCAGAACTTTTTAGATATGGAAAATCCTTATCAGTTTTTGTTGTGGTCAGTTTTGGGTTCTTTGTGTGGCATTTTTGTCAGGCTTAAGGCTATGTGCCTTTCCCTTCTCTCCAGCCTAGATTTGTCTAATGTTCATTACCTTGGCCTAAAGACATAAATCCACCTTATAGATCAACTCTGTTGATCCATCAGGTCCAGCTAATTTAAGACACTTGCAATTCTTCTCATGCATAATGGGACCTACAGTGCAGAGGACTCCTCTTCAGGGGTCCTGCAGTACCCCTGGGGCAGAAATGGGCTTGTTCTATTTGGAAGCTGCATAGTGGTGGTTAGTGAGCCACTGAACCTCAATTTATGCCCCTGCATATGCCCCTGAGAGGAAGGGCATATGGGATTTTGCTTGACATTAGAATAACAGACCCAAGTATCTTCTAGCAAACTCAGGGCCAGGCAGAATGAAGTGATGTCTGTCTGCAGAATAAATTGAACTTTACATGATGACTGCATGATATAATTTATTTTAATGCCTGCAATGGTGCACTGGCACCAGGTATTTTAAGACAAAAGGTATATGTGCATAGATGTTCCTGGGGCTCTGCTGTACTTTGAAGATAACGTAAGCAGACTTATGTGTCCTGTCATCTTTGTTTCTTTTCCCTGAGCAACTATAACTCCTCTGCCACCTAAGAGAAACTCTTTTAATATGACTGGAGCCCTTTGATCTCAGATGCACACTGTTGTCTTCTGGCACTGTCTTAACAACACTAAATGCTTGAGAAAAGAGGTTTCTTTCATGCCAGTCTGTTTCCTTCTTGCTTGTCTCTCTTGAAAGTGCTGTAAGCTAGTATCTATCAAGTGAACATACCCAGGACAAGGTTTTTTTGCTTGTTTAACATCACAAACCCCACTCATCTTTCAGGTGAGCACTAAACAAAGTACTGCGATCACTCAGGAGAGCTCCTCTTCCTACTTGATGACTCCAGTAGGGGAGGCTAGTATTTACTGCTCTTTGAGGTCTTTGCCTATAAACAGTAGCCCAGAACTCCCAGCATTTCTCCTGCTCCCAGGTCACATCACTTTGATGGCTGTGCTGTGTTTCACTATTGAGTTTGTATAGCCAGCACCTCTGTACCAGTCAGCAAAATGGCCTGCTTTTACATTATTTTTTTTCCTCCAAGAAACAAAAGGAAAACAAAGGCCTGACAGCAATCTGTATTGACAGTAGGTTTGCTCTGCACTTTATGCCAGTTCTGCAGGCCATATGGGCTTTGAATGCATTTCCTATCATCTTAATCTGTTTTATTTTCCCACAAGGAGCTACCTGAATAGTTGGGCTCTGAGATGGGGGCCTTTGCTTTTGTCAGCCTGAAAAGATTGCATCACTTGTTGCAGGCTCTTGGCTTTCACTCCTGGCGTACCCTGCAATAACCAGGGATTCTGTGTGTGTGATGTGTGTAATTGCTCCAGAACGTGGAATTGCCACATCAAACCTCTCACCGCCCAGCCACTGAGGCATGTGAGTTGAGATCTTGGCCAACAAAAAAGTAGCTTTTTGTTGTAGCTGTGAAAAAATCCCTCTTGTTTGGTTGTCAAATACATACGGCTTGCTGGTTGGTGTATATATTATGAAAGATGATGGCTCATGGTTCTCTTCCCTGACATGCTTTTTATGTAGACTTACATTTTATTATACAAGAGAATTGGAGCCAGTTCCCTGGCAGTAGCCTACCTGTCCTCTCTGAATTTTAACTGATTGGAGAGGAAGGGAGTCTCTGTGCACATGTGCAGCTGCCATGATAAATGGGTTAAAGATGTATGTACTCATGCATTTGATATTTTGCACATTGATGCAGCTGCAAAAATTATTTTTAGGGCCAACTCTCTTTAGGACTTCTGTTCTGATCTTTCTTACACACATGCACCTAATTGAACAAAATGGCAAAAGACACTTGACCCCATAGTCACAGCCCTCTTGTGGTGCCAGGCACATCTCCAGGTGCTTGCTTTCCCTGTTCCCTACTCCCCGAAGCTACAGGCTGCCCTGATGTGAGATGTCCTCGCATGTGGTGTGCCTGTGCCAGTGTATGAAGGAGGGGCTGCATCCTGCACCCCGTCTGCTGCTCAGGCAAGGGGGTTTTTGGCAAGGCCTCTGGACAGGGCTTTGGGGCTAGGTGAAAGCGCCCACAGGGTGATGGGTGCCCTGTGGCAGAGGCAGAGCGGAGAGAGGCAGCGGCTGCGGGTCTGACGCAAGCCGTGTCTTGCTCTCTTCCCCTCTCCCTGTCCGCACTGCTTCCCTTCGTTACGGCAGGGTGGTTTGATTCATGAGCTTTCTGCAGGGCGGTTTGATTCATGAGCTTTCTCTCAGCTCGCTGCTGCTCTGGGTGACTCAGAGCACAGGCTTTGTGCAGGCTTCGTTAGCAGAGATTAACGTCAGCATGCACCTTTTGTTTGTATGAGGTTCTTCTCTCGCTGCTTCCCCTCCCCAGGCTCCCTGTCTTGTCGTTGCTTGCAGAGCGAGCATCGATTGACAGACCCACGTATGCGTCCTTGCCCTGTCTCTGGTTGCCACCAAAGTGGGCAGGTTTCCAGAGATGCAGTTCAAGTGCCACCAGTTACCTCCGACTGAATCTGGAGTGGAGGCTTAGACGTAAACCAAAACCTTCTTTGTCGTCCTGTTATGGCTCTGCAATTATGTTCAGCCTCCGAGAAGAAAAGAAAATACGGTTGTATGGAAAAGGTTTTTTGGGGGGGCTAGTCCTGTGTGGGGGTATGGCAGTAAAGCTGTCACGATTAGCTAAACAAAAAGCTTCAAATTGTAGCAACTTGCAATGTAAAAATGCCGGTTAGTAACTTCCAGTGTCATAAGAGAAGATCTGCAGAGACCCAATGTGTTTCCTTCAGACTGGGGACAGGTGTTTAGCAAGGTTTTTGCCACTGCTTGAATCCCTTCAGTTTGCTTAAGTTGCTTCCTAGAGTAGAGGAGACATTTTTAATGATGCAGGAGAGGGATGGAAGAGCTTTGTTTTTCTTTTTCCTTGTGCAAAGTAGCCAAAGGAAGAAGAGAGAGGTGTATAGCTTCTGGAGCCAGTGAGGGACCATGGGGAGTGATCTCTGACTTCTGCCTCTCCAATCACAGATGGCTTGATTTTCTAAATCTGGCCTAGCAAAATGCCGCTGAATGCTGCTGTCACACCAAGCTGCTGTGCCAGCTTACAGCCAAGATGTTTCTAGTCTTAATCCAGCCCTGGTTTGCCCTTCCTCAGCAGGTGAAATATTGTGGCCCCTTGAGCCCCCTGAGTCTGTCTCAGCCATGGAAGAGGTGGGAAATGCAACTAAAGCTGCAGAAACTTCACCTCTGCCCTTTCTCAGTGAAGCTGCTCAGGGGAACCGTGAGGTGCTGGAGACGAGCAGCAGAAGCAAAATGGTACTTAGTCATTGCTTTAGCTCTCTCTGATCTGCTAGTCCAATACTTCCATTACTACTAACGTTCATGTTAAAAAAAGTAATGTATATATGTCTGTACCAAGTAAAACAAGAAACGGGATGCCACAGGAACTAGGTGAGACATAGTCCATGCTGTGAAGCACGACCTGTTCTAACAACTAGCACAGTGAAGTATTACTGTATAGCAATCCAAAAGAAGCAAAGTGAGCATGCTGTGATAGCAATACAGACTGCTTGAGCAGTGGTTTTAAAACACAAATTGAGAGCAAGTGAGAGAGCAGGTCAGTAGGGCTGTGCAGTTGAAGTTCAGATACTTAAAGTAACCAGACCTGCTTACATTGCTTCAGAGAGAAATTTGGATAGAAATGAAAGAAATGAGCAATTGAGACTGAATATTACACATGATAGCCAGTTGAGAGGTGTTGAGTTCAGAAAGCTGCTTGACCACTAAGTCAAAATAAGCATTGTGGGAAATATATGGGTATATTATCATATGGAGAAATACAGACCCACAACCTCCCTCAAAATGAAACAATAGTTTTAGATGGCCTCTAAAAGGACAAAGCAAATAAAGCTCATGTAGGTAAAAAGCGCAAAGAAATTTGACTTCTGAGAAGTCATTGAAATAAGTACCAGAGTACTGTAAAATGGCAGCTCGTGCCTTGTGCCACAGGGCATGCAAACTGGACAGCAGGCTTTTGTGCTTCACAGGACATTTAGCAAATCACCAACATTATAAGAAGGCTATATTTATTCTCTAGTAAATGGTAAACAAACAGAATAGCTTCTTGAGTCTTTTGTCCCCTAAATGCAAGGTGAGATGGTTAAAGTACAAGGATTTCTGGTAAATGTTTATGTAGTTGACTGGTTTTGATGCTGTATTTCAGTTGTAGGTGTTCCTTCCTTAGCAGTATCAAATTCTTTAATAACTAAGAATTTGCTCTTTCAGTCTGAAAATTGAAAGGGTAGAAAAATGCAGGGAGAATAAATGCATAGAAGCCTGCTATTCTCTTTTTGTTTCCATTAAACTTTCCAAATTAATTTGCAAACAAATTTTCCAGCAATTTTTTGGTGGAAGTTTTAGTCAGTTCTTCTGAAAAGCAGCATGGATGTAATCATAGGCATGAGACACAACCTGCCTCTAGATTTCTAAATATTCAGGATAATATTTAAATATTATATTCAGGATTATTTTACGAGCTGCAGAGATTTGTTCTTCAAGATTTTTGATAACTTGACTTTTCAAGAGACTTCCTGGAATCAAGAATTTCCATTAGGCTTTCTCTCCCATTCTTTAAAAAAACAAACAAACCCCAAATGACTTTTTTGAAACCCTTATGTTTATATAGAAACACATGCAAATATGATGTGAATGTTCTCCAAAGGCTCAAAACACATTGTAAGTAAAAAAAGTAAATAGCAAAACATTCCAAGGGATAGCTGAATAGAGTGAAAGGAGTGAAATAAAAGCTGGCCACATATCTTTGATGCCCTTTTATAGCATCAGGGGATACTTCAGGTGGGAAAGGACTTCAGTAGATCCCTAGTCCAACTTCCTGCTCAAAAGCAGGGTCAGCTCTCAAGTGAGCACAGGTTGTTCCGGACTCAATCTAATGACTGTGCAACCCTTCTGGACAACTTGCTCCTGGTATAGCTATCTTGTTCAAAGGCAGCTTTTCCTTCTGGGTGGGGGAAAAAAAATCATATTTATATATTTCAATGAAAATGTGGCCGTTACTCCTGAAAAATCTCTAGGGGAACAGTGCAACACAGCCATGTAGCTCTTCTGAGCTAAATGAGTGGCTGTGGAACTGTTAGAACATGGGAACAGACTTGTTGAATCTGGTACTGCATGCCAGATCTCTGAGCTATAAAAACATGAATGTTATGTAGTCTCATGGAGAAATGTGGTAGCTGGTTACTACAGTTGTAATTGGTGGTTTTCAATTATTTTTTATTTTGCACCTCTGTGGACATTCGAGTAGAGTGGCAGACCTCCTTAACGTTTGAGCCAACCTTTCCACGACTTGCTTTTGTGAGCCCCTGTGTTGGCCTGTAGATCTGTGCATCACAGTCAAAAACTACTGCTAAGAGTCTTCACCAGTTTTTATGTATTTCTTCTCCTGATGTGTGGCTCATCTGTAAACATATGGAAATATTTGTGCTGTCATCCCTCGTTGTTAACACTAAATGATCAGGATGATTCCTTAATCCAATTTTTTGCATAAGGCAAACATAGAATTTTCTGACTCCTGTCCCAGATCAGTAAATTCCATTTCTTCTGTTGTGGTTCTTCAGGAAGACATTCAGAACTGGCTTGCAGTTGTCAAATGGTCCTCCATATGTATTAGAAAAATTTTGTACTGCAAAACTGACTTTGCTGTGAAAATTTAAGACTAAGATTGAATTTGCAATTCTCTAAACACAGTTGGTCTTCCCCAGGATAATTTGCTAATCCCAAATATCTATTTTCTATGGAAAATAAGGTGATTTTGAAAATTGTGATGAATATGTGCCCTGTTTTCTGTTGGCTTGTTTTTCTCATCAGGAGTTTGTTTTGACAAAATGCTGTATGAAATATTAAAACCTAAAAGGAATCAGTAATAGATTCAAAATTCTGTGTTTATTAAAATGAAGCATTTAATTTTCACAAAATGAAAACAAGGTAACTGAAAAAATATTTCAATCTTTAACTTCCTGGTAAGAAAAGCTTGTGCACCAAGAGAACGAAATGCTGCCAAATCTGTTGTAGATTTCATTGGGACGTACACAGAGGTGTCAGAAGCTTGGTAGAAACAGAGAATGCACTGAAATGAGTTAATGCTTGTGGGGTTTTGTTGGTATTCTTTACTTCTAAGATAAAACTCTTTTCTCTGGTTTTGCAATCATTTTAATTCTGTGGTTTATATGTTTTCTGTCTCAGATGCTTACTGTGTTTTTCTGGAAAGAAAGCAAGAACAGGAAGCAAATGCCTAAAAATTCTGATTAAGAGTGGATGTTAGGAAAAGAAAATTTGGGTGATGCGGAAGTCTTTAGGAGTATCTTTCTTTTGCAAGTATGAAAATCAGATGGCAGAGTCAATCCATCTGATTTGGATTATGCAAATGGTAGGACAGAAGTACTGAATCAATACTTGTTCTACCTCTCTCCATGCTTATTGCTCAGTAGAACAAATTTGATGGCAGTAAGATTAATACGAACATTAGTCTTTTTTCTGGCTTTTATACCATGACTGCTTGAACATTGATAACAAAATATTTTTTTTATTTTTAAAGATCTGATATCTCTGATGGAAACTCAAATGAAAGCTGAGAGTCAAATTCATACCAAGTTGTGGCACAACGTGCAGTGTCATTCAGTTATGGGAGAAGAATTCAGAAATTGAAAGTTATTAGAATCTAAGAATTTATATAATCGGAGAATATAATAATAGAAATAA
>WEIV01014402.1:4891-17630 GCA_013390005.1 Calyptomena viridis | reverse complement strand
TGAAGTGGCTTAATTTGAAATAGATACCTATTATAGAAAAAAATGTGAAAGATTGACATGTAGAAGTAATATGATTTTTTAAAGTCTAAAAATGTATTGCTCTTAGTTATGAAAGAGAATATTTGATTCTCCTGCAAATGTCTGTTTACCTTTTTCTATCAAACCTTCAGTAAATGTGTGTGTGTGGAGGTAAAATGTTTTCCTTGAACAAGTCCATCAGTTAATAATATCCCTATTATTTTCATAGTGTTAATGGCTTTGGAAGAGATCCAAGGTGGTCACCACAGTGAGAGATGCTTGGAAGTAGTTGTGTATTGTTTTGGGTTACCAAGGCAGAATATTTGAGCTGAGGCTATTCTCAGCCTCAAGGCTGGGCCTCCTACCTGGTACAGGCTCTGACCAGCTCCTTCAGAGTCCAGCCTACGGGAAGCACTAGCCCAAAAAAAGTCAGTCTAGCTCTCTTATTTGCTTACAGTGGTACTGCAGTGGTGTCTTTACTGCTTCTATAGGAGCCTGGAAAATGAAAGCTGCTTTCAGAACTTGAGGCTTCTACAACTGTTCCTTGACTCCTCTTTTTGTGATCTTAGAAAGGGGCAAGAGGCAAGCAAATGTGATAGGAAAAGTGGCCAGATTCCTCCCTGGGTCTGTGTTGTTCCTGCTGGAATAGAAGAAGTTGTCATTACTGTCTATTTTAGACTTTTTTCTAGCAGTGAAGAAAAGGAGATAGTTCATCTCAGTGGACTGTGGAGGACTAGAAAAATAGAAAGAAAGATGAGGTCTTAGATATATATGGCTAGCAAGAGAGAAGTCTGGGACTTGAAGGTCAGATGCAGTACCTCAGTCCCAAACTTCAGCTGTGATTTTGTAAAATGCACTTTCTTTTAGTATCTTGAAGCCCCGTCTGTAAAATGTGACAGAGATACCTGTTATGCTGAAACATAGTGTGGATAGAGCTCATTCATCTGAAGGATTCAAGTGTTGATATTGCATTGATGGGGTTAACACAAATCCATGTAGTGAGAGTTCCATTGCTTTCTGGAGTACTAGCTGTATATTCTAAACCTTTGTGAAGGAGAAGGAAAACTGCTTGAAGGAGTTGCCTTATTGTAAGTGGAAGATAATTTACTGGATGATGGGAAAAGACTAAAGAGAACTGATTTATACTTGTGAGCTTTTTAGGTTTTCATTGGCTGGTTTTCTTTAAAGTGTAGAAGCACACTTTCCCTTTTCCTTACAACAGAGGCATAGGACTACATGAAAGAAGGTAGAAGCCTGACTTCCCACAGCAAGGCTTGTTACAGTTACAGCATCAGATATTTTATGGTCTCTGATTTCTGAAATGTCTTGCAAAACCATTGATGTTTTTGTCCTTGAAGATCCCAATAATCTGTTGTCCATCCCTTGGGAAAGTTTTAGTCAGTGCATATCCCAACATAAGCTTGAGTCTTCTAAGTTTTATGAAAGCAAGCAAGTTTCCTTTTAGTGAATGCTGGAGCTGTGTACTACTCTGTACTGCCATACGTGAAAGCTGGCTGTTTGCCTGGTAATGCGATACTCACATAAGGATATGCAGTTGCTGGTGCAAGAGAGAAAAACAAGGTCGACAGCCTCTGCCACTACTCCAGAAGGTCAGCTTTATTCACAGGAACAGCAGAAGGTTGCTTCAGCTTCCTTATGTTAACCACCTTTTCAGTCTTTTCCTTAGTGAATAGGACTATTTAAAACTTCAATAGGAATCTGCATTCAAAGAAGACAACTAACTTTTTATTGCATAACTTAAAGATATCACTGTTCCTTCTCCCTCCCCCACACCGACAGAGCTGTCAAATTGAAAACATTTTCAGCATGGAGCGCAAGCCTACTCCTTTCAAACCTCATCAAAATTAACTTGAGAACACTGAGAGGGAGAGAAATGCTGCAGAGAAACCGCTGCAGCATGCTCAATCCTGCTTTCTTTTGGGGGGCCTGTGAAATTGTCAAAGTTTAGATCTCTGAAAGGTAGTGATTATTAAAAAGCAAAATTGAGCACAGCTAACTGTGAAGTAACTCTTTCTTGATTAGGCATTTTTCAGTAGTCAGTCAATGAAGGTAAGCAGATTTGCAAAGAAGGTTGCTTTACTGCTGGCATGGAGTCTTGGAGGGTTCACATCATGCGTGTTCTCCAAGAAGAGACAAGTTAGAGCAAAAGTTTCATCCACACTAACAGGAGTGCTGAGGAGAAATGTTCAGCTACATTGTTCAACAAGTTATGTATTCATGATTCAGCTCCCTTGCAGTTGTTCCTAACAACTCAGGTAGAGGTTCAGAGGAACCTCATAGAGATTCCTGAATGAGGAGGCATAGTGTTGGTTGAAGTTCAGCTACAAAAGGGAGAAAAGTCTGGACTCCTTGCATTTCAGCTTAGGTATCCTGAGGCTTCAGTCCTCCAGATTAGCCTCTTGCTCTGAATTACCCTCTAGGGTATTTTTTCCTTTCACATGTATAGCATACAAAGCCTAATAAGAACTGCCCTTCCAAAATAACTTGCTTATGTTTGTTCAGCAGCAGTGCTTTTCTTTTTGGAATACTTCTTGCCCTTTTCTTTTGCAAAGAGATCTCTAGCCAAGAGATGTCCCCCATATTACTTTCTTTATGTCCCCTCGCATTACTTGCAACAGAACAGTGGAGGGTGTTTGCAATTTCTCATGCTGTCTTGTGGTGATTTTCTGTAGGTTGTCTGATCAAGAAGGGCTAAGAATGGTGCAACCAAAAATGTTCAGGAAGGATGCATTCTAGATGTGAAAGATTTTACTTTTCAAACTACACCCTCATTAATCCATACTAAGTACTATGTGAGTGAAAATTCACTCTTTTAAAAATTGCAGCAGTTTGATTTGGGCTTAGAAGAGGATGGGAGCATGGGTTTGGATGGGGAGAGCTAGAAACAGGTTTATTTTAAAACAGATCCCTCTTCTGTGAATTAAGCTGTGACACCTCTGAATTATAATCTTAACTTTTGGTAGATCTAGTGCTTCTAGAATTTTTTCTTTAGTAGTAACAGCTGGATTAATACCTAAGAACTTAAGGCGTATTTACATGGCTGGTATCTACAAGCAAACATCAAAATGTCAACAGCTGGATGTATAGCACAGTTATTCTGTAGCTTTCAAAACCCAAACACTTCTGGTGAGTCTTGCACAATATACATTGCTAAACATATGTTAGGAGATGAGGAACAGTTCCAATTTTTAATTTACGCTTTTCTCTTTCTCCTGCTATCCTAAATCAATCCAGGTAAGTGGAGAGCCATTGGGGTAGAGGAGGGGAATCCTGCATGAAAGGTTTGGTATCTTATAGGGCAGTCATTCTTGTCATTAAAGGTTACACATTCAAGGACATTGTCTACAGCTCACCAGTGACCTGGAACAAATTCTCCATCCTGAGGGGAAAAGAATGCTGCCCAAATGCCTTCCTAATGAGAGCAAAACAGAGGTAACCTGAGATAAATTCAGAACCTGAATTACAAAGCAGGAGAACCAGTGAGGAAAGTGAAGCAATGGCAACTTGGCAAGAGGTGGCAGAAACCCTCCCTCAGTACATTTGCCACACAAAGCTGTTGAAATGCTGCTCCCTTTCTAGAGATAATGCAGCAGCCTTTTTAATGATGGTTGTTGCAGATAATGTGGCGACCGTAATGAAATATAACCTAGACGGTGAAACAGAGAGAGCTTCAGACTTGCTGGAGACTAAGAGAGTAGACACAAGCACCAGAAGTGACTGAGAGGATAAGGGACTTGCTGAAAAGAGCTGAAGGACATTCAGTAATGAGGCAGATAGAAACTGATGGAGAAAAATTGAAGTAAATAATCAGCCTATAAATCGGCAATAAATTGCTCCTAACAAAACTTCCTAGACTCACAAGACATTTTGTGAACCAGTGTGTGTGTGTGCCTATTAATTCAGGAATAGTATAATATATTATGATATAAGAATTGCCTAAGAATTTTTGAATAATTGGGATTATATCAATCAATGAACATTTCAGGGGAAGAAACAGTTGTCTCCTCTGCTTGTAGACTGCCTTCTGGTCTCATGTCTGCCAGAAGGTGTCTCTGGCATCTTGGACAAAGTTCTCAGGGTCTTTTTCCACTGCCATTCCAGCAATGTCGGATCTTCTTGCATTCCAGAATATAGCTTTCCATACAGTATGTCTGTTTTCCATGGCTTCTGATAGGAAACTGGTCTCACTATCTGGATGAATAGAAAATTTGTGGTGGTACTGGAAACTGTCCTGAAGATTTAAGATCTTAGGAATGCTTGTGCTTCAGTCATTCTTACTGTGTATAAAATGAAATGAACATGCTTCACCTCACAAAGTGATAAACAATTTTACTACATTAATGTGTATATATAGAAGTAGCAGAACTGAGCAGGTCATAAAATATTCAGTTCAATTTGCCAAATACTGCACTAATCTTAAAAAAAAAGCATGGATATAATGTCATACTGCTTTTCTTTTTATGTATAGCAAACTGTGGATTTCACTTCAGCTATTCCAGGAACCTCGAAATCTTTGAAGTTTTATTTATTCTCAACTATACATTCAGGTAATTTTACTGTCCTGAGAAGCTGTGAGAATTTGCAGAGCTTTCAGGTAGGTACAAAATACAGATGCTTAGTAGTTCCTAGGATTGGACCCAAGTTGAAAAAATATCAAACCCAAAGTATTTCCAATCACAGGCATTATATTATGACTTTTAGAGTATTAATACTTTGTTTCACTCTGTAGAATAAATTTTAGTAGCATAGTCTGCATTCAAGATGGAGAACTGGATTATGGGATTAAATTGCAGTGTATATGATCTTTGTCAGATGAACTTTGTTGGGAGTTGCTGTGACGTTGAATTCGCCCTTCTGCTCAATCCAAATACTAGTCATCATTTCCATAGTGTGTAAATGTTCATCTGGATGATATTTCATTCCCGCCTTATCCCAGCTCACGTTACTACTTTGGAAATATCTATTGTAACTCTTATCCTTCCGCACACTGTGCTGTCGTCACCACTGCTGTGGCTAATCCAGTACTGTTTGGCAAGAAAACTGTTTATCCATTCTGCGTTAAGGCAGATAGCTGAAGTAAAAGCTGGAGGAGGAGGCAACCAGCATAGTACATTGTGTTTGTTCTGCAGTGCATTAACATGCTAGCTGAGCTAACAAGAAGATGACCAAGTGTTTTGGTCATTAGACTAATTTTGTCATGGGGTTTAGTGACATATTCCCAGATAGGCTACCAGGATATTGTGACCAGTCAGAAAACAGTAAAGACTAATCCGTGTAGATTTTGGAGCTATCCTGCACTTTTACTACCTTCTTATGTGGAAAATCACTCACACCCGATTACTAACTTTGATCAACTTGAATTGCTGTCTTAAAGCATGAATGTTTACGACCGTGTCTCCATTTCCTCAATCATTTGCTATCTTTGGTTTTGGTGCTAATGGCTCAGACAGCAGCCATCTTTTGATACCACAAGCCCTAGTGTTGCAAAGGAAAAGAAACAAACCAATGGCTGTCCATCTGAGGAACAACACAAACAGTATTTACCTCACACCCTTACTCTTTTAGAGTTTGGTTTTGAGTTTCTTTTTTCACTCTAAATTTTCTCAGTGTGTTAGTTTATTTCATTAACTATTTATTCTAGGAAAAAAAAACAAAAAAACAAAAAAACAATTGCTGTACCCACCCTCAGGAAAAAAGAGAGAAAAGAAAATTGTCAAGGGAAACTTAATCCATCTGCCTCTCCAAAAGCTAAATTAGCAAGTACAAATGAATGTGCTAAAGCTTGTTGCAACTCATATAACCATTTACTACTTCTTTAGATGCATTACTTCCATTTGATTCTCCTCAGCTAAGAGTTACTCACCATACTCTACCTCCTTGTGTTCTTGCTCATTACCAAGAAATAATAAAGCTGTGTCGTTGTGCATTTGCCAATTTTTTGAATGAGTTTTCCCTTTAGACTAAGTAGTGTCTCTCCTGTACAGCTCAGCCATGTGATGAGAATGGTTTTCATTCTGCTGTCTTCCACGTAGGTGCCTGGAAGATGCACTGTATTACTTCCACCTAAGCATTTCTTATTATCGAACATAAGCAAGTAAAGGGAAAAAAAGCCAAAACCCCCCAAATCACCAAGGTATTTGATGATAAAGGCATAGTTGATATTTGAAAATTTAGGAGAGACTTAGGCAACTTCGGTTCTGCCATCATATCTGTGTACTTCATGTAAATGAGCACAGATGCTCTTTCCCTTCCCTGCCTCACTGGGATCCCCTGTCCCCAGGGCATGCTGTCCTGCCTGCACAGGAGCCCACCAACTGGCCTTCAGTGTGCTGCCAGCCCTAGAGTTCATGGTTGAGAGTAGGCAGTGACTGCACCCAGGAGGCACTGAAAGAAGTTAAACGGAAGAAGCTGAGATTTTATTTTATTTTTTATTAGTTTAGTTTAGTTTAGTCTAGTTTAGTTTGGTTTGTTCTTTTTGTCCTAACTCTGATAAGCAAAACTGAAATAATTGTAGTCTGGGGGAGAATATGGTCCCTATTTTTTTGTTCCTATGCTACCACTAGAGAATGATGCACAGAGAAACGTACTTATTCAGAGAGAATGTCTAGAGGTCTTATTAAAGACTTTCACAAGGTTCACTGAGCTTAATGATGTGGTCAACAGATGGTTATTTACTACTGCTCCTAGTATGTTTCTTTTTGAATGAGTGTTCATTTTGACAGCAAGAAACTGTAGACATTACAGGAGCTTCTGGCTAGAATCAAGTTTCTGTTGCTGAAGCTTTTTCTCCTAAAAGTGTCACCTTTGAAAAACAATGAAAAATACAAGGCAGGCTCAAGATTCAATGTTTTATTTCAAGCAAGATCTCAGATGCTTATCAGCATTAAACAAGAGTATTAGGTTCTTCCTTCCTTCTGAATTTCTCATGGCTACAGTATGCTCTCTAAGGTCTTACATTTAGTAATATTCTGCTTGTAAAATGCAAATATAAGAAAGGAATGAATTATTCTCTTCATTCTTTTTTCCAATAGCAAATATTTCCTTACTCTGTCACCTTATTTACAGAACTAAATGTTCTCTAGCATTTTTCAAGCCTCCAATATATTTAAAAAAACCCTTATTGTTAGTCTTAATATTCCTAGCTATTTGTGTTTCATTATTCCTTCATGCACTTCAAGTACCATCATTACATTCCTTTGATTTTTCTTTTTAGAAGTAACAATGCTGTAGTTTTATGCTCCCTGTAATTTTTAGAGCTCCATTTTTACTAGCAATTAACTTAACCAACTTGTCACTCAGACTTACTGGCTTTGAAGTTTTGTACTTAATTTTGCATAATGGTACACACTCCCCCTGAGCCACCTTCCTCACGTCTTTAAAGTTTAGCCAAATTTTAACAACTTATCAGCATATCACTAATAAGCTTTGCCAGTTTATTTCATTCTTAATTCTCAGACTGCACAGTTTATTTTATTCACATTTCTAGCTGAATGCCCTCCAAGAACTGTATTAGATGGCAAATTGCAATCATCAAGCAGTCCCTTACTCTGAGTTCATCTCTGCTGTGTAAAACATTTTTAAAACTCTTGCTTTCTGTCATCTATAGCTCTAAGTGCTGTGAAAGCAGAGCTTCTGCAGGACTTGAAAAAATGCTCTTCATCTGATCTTTGAATATTCTGTTCTTCTGAGGTAAATTTAAATTATTTAGTTCCATTATTTCTAGCCTCACAACTGTCATTTTTTCAGCAGTAACCACTGAGGTTCCTTCCTTCATTCGGCAGTTTCTGCACAAACATAAGGACTGAACCTCAGTGGCATAAGAGTCTGCTCTGAAGGTGGTTATAATAGTCAAAACCAGCTGAAGACATACCCAGGGGTTTGTCTAGAGTTCAGCCCTGTTGTGGCTTAACCCCTGCCAGCAGCCAAGCACCACAATACTGCTTGCTCATTCCTCAACAAGCTGGGCTGGGGAGAGAATTGGAAGGGTAAAAGCCAGAAAACTCATGGATTGAAATAAAGGCAGTTTAATAGAGAAAGTAGAAGCTACACACACAAGCAAAGCAAATCAAAGAATTCACTGCTTCCCATGGGCAGGTGTTCAGCCATGTCCAGGAGAGCAGGGCCCCATCATGCACAAGGGCTAATTGAAAAGACAAACAGCACCACTCCAAATGTCCCCCGGTTCCTCCTTCTTCCCCTCACTTTATATACTGAGCATGATGTCCTATGGTATGGAATATCCCCTTGATCAGTTTGGGTCACGTGTCCTGGCTATGTCTCCTCCCAACCTCCCATGCACCCCCAGCCTCCTTGCCAATGTGACAGTATGAAAAGCAGAAAAGGCTTTGGCTCCCTGTAAGCCCTGCTCAAAAACATCACTATATTATCAACACTGTTTTCAGCAGAAATCCAAAACATACTAGCCACTGTGGAGAAAATTAAGTCTGCCCCAGCCAAAACCAGCATAAACTCACTGGCCTGAAATAGGCCTTCACTCTATTGTGTTGATTTCCAAAATAAGTTCAGTTTATGTTAAACTTGATAGATCAGGCACGTTATTTGCCAGCTAGGGACTAAGCAGAACTATCCTGGACTGCACTTCCCATGTCCTCTTCTTTTACTTGAAGACTATTCCTCTCCCTTCAACTTGCTGCATAAAATACATGTATTCAGGATCTAATCATATTCCGTCTCAGTTTCTTTTCTGCAGAGTTAAATAAGCTGAATTCTTTAGGCTCCTCTTGGAATGTCAACTTTCCAGTTCCTTTGCTTTTCATAGCATCATTCTGCTGTTTGACTGTTTCCTTCTTCTATGCAAGTAACCAGAATTGCACACAACATTGCAGATGAGAAATATATATGTGTAAGATGTCTTATTTGGCACACTGTTAAATCACATTTGCCTCTTTCAGCCTGCTTGATCCATGATGGCTCACTGTCATCTCTGAATTGATCCTTTACACCCCTTGCCTTCTCAATAAATTTCTGGTCTTGGATTCTGAAGTTTATCACTTTACTTTCATGTTACTGCATTTCATACTGTCTCTGAACACTCTAGTTTTTTTCTGAATGATACCTCAAGTGCATCAGTATTGCTGAGAATCGGAGATTGGTCTTTTAAGCAGATTTCATCCTCTTGTGTGTATTTTCATGCCAAAGTTATTATAAAAAATGTTGCTGTCAAGATCAAATCCAGAGGAACTCTGTTAGACCTTCTGCAGCTTGGAGTAAGGCTTTCATAGTATCTGCTATAGCTATCTTCCCCCATGTAATATTACAGTATCCATCTCCATTTTAACAGCTTCCTCTCATGGCATGCCCCCAAATGTTTTTTTAAAATCTGATCTGCTCCATTTTATTTCTCAGAAAATTAGCTGTCCTCAGGGAGAAATAGGCTATTCTGACACTACCTGCCTTTGATAAATGATAATCAAAGTCCCCTTTTGTCTATGTCTTTAATTGCATTTTATATTGCTTTTAAAGATTGTTGTACTACTGGGAATGAGCTAATAGTATTTTAGGCCTTAAGTTTAATTTGGAGCAACCTCATTCACGTTTTTCTTTTTTAAATGCAGATGCTATGCTTGTTTCCCAATGATACGTGAAGTATCATGTCTTTCCATAGAGGGAATTCTAGAGGGAATCCCTATGGAAAGAATTTATTGTGATAAAAATTTATTCTCTGGGTTTGCAGTTTCTTATGTCAGGTGTTTTAGTGTTCTGGGACACAGGTTCCCCATTCCCTACTTAGCAAATTACAGCAAGCCTAAGTTTCTTCCCATCTCAGATGTGGCATTGGCTTTTTATGTTCTTTTAATTTCTTATAAGAAATACTGGGGTTTAGTTCGGATTTGTATTACATTTAAACTTTTCATTTGTCTGTGAAATCATGTAGATTATCTGCCTTATCCATTTTAAACAGGTGCAGGCATTATCTCATAATGGCAAAAATTAAGACTATAGCTATCAGTTTGACAGATGATGATAGCAAAACTATCTATATTAGACCCCATGTAATATTTCCCATGGAGTGTGGTAGTAGCTGTGAAATTTTCTTTTAGGTGGATTGATATCGGTGAGAAACTGATGGACTCTTCCTGGTGTTACTTAATTTTTGTGTATGAGCATGTTCAGTTGTTGCTACTAATACATTGTTGTGCATGTAAATATTAATGTGTGATTGCTTTGTGGTATTTATAGGAGAGTAAATTAAAACCTAGCAGAGAGAAATCTGACTCCCATGTATCTGGGAAGTAGTAAGAGTTGTTGCTCATTGATGTGCCTCCTGAGCATGAATTATGTTCAAGCCATTTTCTGGTGAATCTTTTGTTGTTTCCTTATTGATCTATAATTAGGTATTTCAGTAATATGTAGCTGATGGACAACATGTCTGGATCAAACAGGGATTCCTTTGGTCACATTCCCTGAAGGTCTTTGAATGTCACCACTCTTATGGGATTAAGTATTCAGTAGGAGCACAAAGATGATATGTTCAGTGTTATCTGTATTGCTGAACAGGCTGTCACCTCTTATGCCAGATGGAGGGTTTTTCAGGATGTGTTTTCACTTCAGATATGAATTACAATAATCAACTTAGCAGTGCTCTGCAAAGCTTTCCCTTTTGTTGCACAATTTTAACTTTCACCACAGCTGTTAAGACCCTCTGTGATAATAAATATATATAGGTCTTTTGTAATGGAGGAATTACTACTTTCAGTGAGCAGCTTTTTGCAAATTAGCTTTTTTAATTTAATGCATTTCTTTTACTGTGACAGTTCAGATCTTTGAGATCCAGCAAGTACTATGTGGCCATCAATTAATGCCATTCCCACTTTAGAGAAGCATTTAGCATTAGAGCCAAGAATTCATGTAATTTATATTTGGATATAATGTTCCTGGTGACTTCTCAAGCAATTTTCATAGGACCCCCTGGAATTTCAGTCAAGGCCCATGTTTGACAGCCTTTGTGTAAATTAGATTTATGACTCATTTTCTGTGGTAATTTTTCAATGATACATAAATACGTCTGTAATGCACACTGAAGATTGCAGCCCAAACCAACTTTATTTAACATTTAGGGACTGAAACCTGTTTTACTGTCACTTTCTTTTTGCCTAATGAAGTTGTTGTTCAATGAAGTAACTTTTAAAATATGCAATGACCACATTTGAGTCAGATACTGATCTTGTTGGATTTCAAATCCCTAACGAAGGGAAGAAACATCTGCTCTGTGCGTGGCAAGCTAGTACCTAAGGTAGTTCTTTCAGGAGTCCAAGAAAGTAGGCAAGATGAATGTGCTTAATTTCCAGAGTGTTCAGATGCGAAAATTTCTCAGGAGGATTACTTCTGTCGGAAGACTACTGTTTGACTTGTTACAAGCCACAAAGACCTTTATTTTCTAATTTTTTTTTCTGCGCATTTACATAAACATCTTGAGAAATTATAGGATTTACTTCTATGCTGTCTGTCTAGTGATAAGTGTTTCTCTCCTGTACAGAAATTTCATTCATGTGTTGACAATAATTTTTTGGGTTTTGTGAGATCCACTTGGGAATTAGGCTGAAGGCTACATGCCTGTTTGCCATTGTCTAAGACCTTGTAACTAAGGAGAGGGATCTTCAACATGAACTAAGTAACACAGTGTATGCGATAACATATTTTCGAGTCATTAGGGCATAGCTGAACCAGACTTCCGTATTTTTACTTCTTTTTCCCTCTAGAACTACTGGAACTAGAATTTACCATTTTCTTAAGGGACCGTTCATATCACCTGACTCACCTGACTCTCAGAGATGGGTCTTGAAGATGACTATAAAGTTGTTATAACGGCTGTGATAAACATACAGTACTGTGTGCCAGTATGTTGAGAGAACTATATTAAAGCAGGTTATTTAAAATTTACTTCAATTAAGAAAATCAAGGCAGACATACAGATTATTGTACCCAGCAGGTGAAAAGTACATTCCAATTGTAGTGCTTTTAGATATTTATCTCCTTTTAATCTATTTGACTTTAAACTTTTCTCACTGGCTGGCAGTGAAAGCCAAATCTTCTGTTGTAATTTAGACTACTTTCCTCAAAATCGAGGATGGTATACATATTTATACAAAATAAGTATATTTCGTAGTTAGGTGATAGGACATGACACTGAATCCACAAGGCGACAACATGCAGCTCTTGTCATGGCAGTAAGCCTGTTTGAAAACTTGTGAAGAGGATTTTAAAATTTTCAATTCCTTTTGGGTTTTGAAGAAAGCAAACAGGTATTTTTGTATTTTTTTCCTACTATTGCAAATTTATCAGTGTTTATCATACTGATTTCAGTTCACAATGGTGCAACATTAAATTGTTTAAACTTTTTTGAAACAATTTAGAAGCAAGTCTTTAAACAAAAGAACATACTGTTTTTGTGGCTGCTCTGTTACAAAATCTTGAACTATTTAAAAGAAATATTTGTAATATGCTGCACAACTGTTGTGGATCATTACTACTCTGTTTTAAATTCTTCAACCTCTTCAAAGACAGATGTTTACTTAACTGGCCCATGTTTTGAGGTATATGTTGCAGGGATATATTCCATTCTCCAGAATTTGTTGTGATAATTTCAAGACAACTTGTTATTCTCTTGCTTTTCTTCTCTACAATGCTTTTTACTGCAAAAGAAAAAAGAATTTCTGATAAAAGTACTCCCTTAAATGTG
>WEIV01014401.1:79953-123899 GCA_013390005.1 Calyptomena viridis | reverse complement strand
AAGATAAGAGGTTTAGCAACTTCTGGGAATATAAGCTGCTGATGAAATCTCACAAAGTAAAGTTAGTTTGATAGTCTATCCTATTTCTTGCTTTGTACTTCAAAAAAATCACAGGCCTTGCTTGGGTAGGCAGGATGGAGGAGAATATCTCTCCAGAACCATAGGTACTAAACTCATCTCAGTGTGATATTTGTAATTTGTTTTCACAAGCATTCAATATATCTACAGGTTTGGGGGGTTTATTTGGTATATTTTTTGTTTTGCTTTGTTTTTTTTTTTAAACAAAAGAAAGGAAAGAAGGAAAGAAAAGCATTCGCAAAAAAAACAGTACCCTGTTTCAGAAATAATGTTTGCTGGCAAACAAGTGCAGTATGTGCTCTAAAAGAGTTTACTCTAATACAATACATACTGAATTACTTCTTGAATTGCCACCTTCCAAAAGAAACAAGTAATAGTTCAGAGGATGAAAATTACTGATCGATTCTGCTGATTATATATATTTATTGTAGGTTGTGCTATAAATGTACAAGACATGGAATAAACTAACTCTTTCATTTTATAAAAAAAAGCCCTCAACAAAACCAACACACAACACATCATTTTTTTCTAGTACACTGGAAACATATTTTTCATAGAAATAAACACATTTTGCAACCTTTTCTTTTTCACCTTTATTTTGATACAATGAAAGGTACATAGCAGGGTGTCTTGTAACAAACTGTCTTTTGAAATTGCAACAGGACATTCTATATGCCTAGTAGCCATTTAATTTAATGGGATTTTTATTAGGGTACATGGACTGGGTTATTTAAACCACAGGGGTCTTTGCAAGTAAAAGCAAAATTTGAACATTGAAAAAAACAAACACAGCCATTTTATTTTAAAAAATTAAACATATTGCATTTTTCATCTTTTTAAATTATGTCTTCAGCAATCATTTGATGAAATTTCACTTCTACTGCAGTATATTGTAGAAAACAATTCAGTTCTTAAATTGTCATTGCATAACAGTACAATTGCTTTGAGAATCCTAACAGACTTACAGCTAAAGGTTATTATCTTTGCACCTGAAGCCTGGAAATGATCTTTATATCCCAAAAATTCTCTTTGTTATCCTACTTGAAGGAACATTTCTTTTTACTTCATATTTTCACATTCTAATCTTTAAATACATGGAGGAAAGAAGATGGCTACACATGGATGTCCACAAAAATCTGAAATATCTATCATGGCAGTCTTCTGCATCTACCTTATTTGATTGCTGTTCCAGTTAGCTTAAATAGAGATAGTTATATTTTAGAAATTCTCTGTATTATTAACAATAAAAAGATTAACTCACATTCTGCCGATCTGTTTTGCACTTAAGTCCATTGATAATTTCATATCTTTCTTAAACTATTTCTTTAAGGTTTTCTAAAAGGAAACATCAAAACCATAACACAAAATTTTGCCTTTGCAATATGGAGATTAAAAAGTAAAAAAGCCTCTCACAAGAAAGCTAAAGTTTTGTTTAGAAGTGCTTCTTATAGCTAAGGATCATTTCAAGTTCAAAAAATCTTTTTTACTTCCCTGACCTGAAAGTATTAGGCGTTTTACATACTGTAAAGCACAATGTTTGTTTCAAAAAGTTTGTAATTTATATAAACTCTGCTATTTGTAAGAAATGGCCAATGAGAATCAAGAAAAAGTAGTACTAATATCTATAGAATGGTTAAAAATATTCCAGCCAAGAACATGGAACAAACGGATGTTGACAGGATGTTANCTTTTGTGAATTATCTGCATCTGTAAACCTGTATATGGAATTTCTACCATGCATATATTTAATATATTCTGTTCTTATGATTCTGTAATTCTGTATGATTAGAAGAGGCACTTGCTCTTCATACTGAACGTGTAAATTCAAACACTCACAAAGGTATTTATGCATGACCTAAAGAAGTTGCTTTGTCATTTCCCTGTTTCAAAAATAGAAGTAATCTAACAAGTTGGATCTTTCACAGGCAGGTTACCATTCCTCCCTGCAAACAATGAATAATCAGCTGCAAATATTCAAAATGAATGATTTACTAATAAGAGATGAATCTCAAATTGTTGGCTGACACTGCAAGAATTCACAAATAGCAATTAATAATTGTGTTAAAATTGAACAAGAAATCTTTATTCATGAAAAGATTTATGATGAGAAAAAGGGCTAACTTGACAATGAATAGAGGGCATGCCTCTGAGTTCACTTGTACAGGATTAATTCTACTGATTTTGATTAAGTCAGTGAGTTTGTTGGTTGTTTCTAATTCACAATGGTCTAAGTGAGTAACTTTATAAGCAAGAAAGTAAATTTTTGTTTAAAATCTCGAGAGGAATCTGTGCATAAGGGCCAAATGTCACACAAAAAGCTAAGTAAAGAGCAGAAGAGTCAAACATTACATTATTATTTGATGATATTACCTTAAAATGAACATATGCCGTTCCAAGTTAAAATACATAATTCAAATGGTCTTGGTGACGAACTGATGTACAGCCTTGTTTGATTTTAGAAGGTAGGACACTGGAGGCTGAATACAATGTTGCTACCACACCATATGGGGGAAAACACATAGTCTGTTTTACTTCCTCATATTGCTTAAAAACACAGAAGACATGATTTATTTGTACAATTTATTCTGTATTGTAACAAAAAAGTACGCATCATTCTAAGATCATCATGGACTAGTTGGATGTTTGGAACTTGAAAAATCATTTGTACAGTAGGGTTTCCTTTTGAAAATATGGGTGCACAAGGATTACATGACTCTCTTCTGTTTGAAGAAAAACCCAGGCCCCTGGCCAAACTCATAATGAGAAAACTAACAAGGTGACTCAGAGCCATATTGTCCTTTCTACCGACCTATGCTTCATTCACAGCAAATGTAATGCAGTATTTTGTCACAATGTTCAAATTTAAGTCACTCAAACTAAAGTAAATAACGGGAAATTACCAATAGGAAATTAAAAACTATAGAGAAAGGAATTTATAACAGTATTTGAATATCTCATCACAGGCCACTGGGAGAAGAGACAACATGTTGCTTTCAGTAAATTTGAGAGGTTTATAACTCATGCTTTAGATTATAAAATCTTGGAAAGCACATATCAAGGAAAATAATTATAATTATACATTTTAATGCAAACAACAGGTATCAAAACATTGGCTATTACAGGTACACACACCAGACACTGCAGATAACATTATCTTCTTTCCTACATTTTGAATGTGTCAAAAGCCAGTTCTCTAATGCTGCCAATCTTACACAATCACAAATCATGGCTTTTCCCTCAGAATCATGAGTTTGACTTTAAAATTTGGAGATTTTGTTTTGACGTATATTCTTTTCCCTGGTGAGCTTTTAACACTTGAAAACACATGAAAAAATCCTGTCCTCCCCCAGAAATAATAGTAAATTACCTCAGTAAAAGGTTTTATACACCAGAGTAGGAGATGAGAAGAAACGGTATTAGTGAAAATAGAATTGTCAAAGCAGAAAATCTGTTTTTAGCCAGCCATATTCTTGTTTTATCTAAGGGCTACAGCTTACAAACTGTAAAACACTCAGTTGTTGGTTTTTATCTTCTGATTATAGAAAAAAAAAAAAAAAGAAAAAAGACAACTTTCAGTTTTCCATCATTCCTCCTCAAAAGGCTTATGTCAGACAGAGTAATGCCAGCTCCAAGGTACCTAGAAATTTATTTCAATTGTACATCTATAGGAAAGGAATGATATTAAAGAAATATTCATACTATTAAAAAAAAACAAACCAGGAACCAGGATGCTAGCGGATAAAGAATATAAGAAGCAAAGTGTGATCACCTCTTCAGGACAGAAAATCCTGACTAGGACAATTGCACTTAGCTACTTAATTCAATGTTTAAAAAATCATTGAGATTTAAAAGCTTCATACAGAGTCTCTAATTGAATTTAGGCGAAGCAAAACTAGTGTACTGTTTGGCATATCTGAATCATCTCGTCTTAAAAGATGCATTTTACTTCTTCCTATGGTTTATGAGCAAGGATTCTGCTCACAGACCATAACCCATGCAAACCAAGTGTGGTAACTGTAGCGGTGCATGCTTTGTATTTATTTTTATATTATATATTANTCTCCTGGTTGGTGTCCTAAGGCTAGCTGGGGTGGAATTGGACCAGGAACCGAACCAGGAATTACATCAGCAACAAGTATACATGTGAGTCAGAAGCACTGTTCTACTCAAAAATAGTCGGTTATTCACCACTGGCACAAACTCATGGCCAGTCCTCAAGATAAAGAGCTGTAACTTGGAGTGATGCTGTGTAGAAGGAAACATACTCTGAACCCTGTACTGATCACATCTGTTCCTCCTCTCTTCACACCTAGGCATGAGCACTCCTGTTATCTTTGGGCTCCAGAGTATAAATATGAAGCATGTAAAGTGGAAGAAACCATGTGCACAGGCTCCTGTATTCTATGGAGTATGCAAACTAAAAGGTTTTTTAAAAGATACTTATGCGCAGTACTGAGAAAATACTTCCTTTCTCAGAATATAATTAAATGCCAGCTCATACTGTGCGATTTACTTTCTGTTTAAAGACCATCTGTAGACAGGACTGAAAAAACCCAACATAAGGTCAAGCAATTACTACCATTTTCCTAAAACAATGATAAATATTATGCTATGGAAGGACATGAACTATGTAACCACTAAAATAGATAAGATAAATAAGTAGTATGTGAACTATGAGCCTATTATAACTGAAGTGATTCAGCTGCAAATATATGTTGTGGAGTTTTCTCTTTGTGTTTTGTTTTTTTGGGGGGTAGGGAGTTTGTGTTAACATGGGAAAAAACCCAGTATAAACAACTGAAATAACAATATCCATTTTTATAAAAAGTATACGTAATTTAGAACACAACTAATTTTGATAAAAAAATGCATTTACAGGTTTCTTTTTAAATATATGTTTTGTGCTTCTTTGTATAAGCCATGAGAGACATAGAATTAGAGATAATTAAAGCTATAAATAGTAAGACCTGATTCTTAAAACTACTGAAGACTTGAATTCAAGGGCTTTTTTGTTTAATTTTGACTCATCCACTAGGCAGAAGAATCTTTAACATTTCTCTTGCTTTAAATCATATTATTTATTGCAGAAAGAAAGAACCAAACTCTGATATGACTAATCCCCAATAGATCTCTTAGCGAGCATTAATGCTCCCTGGTTTTTGGCCTTTTTGCCTATTGACATTTACTGTTTTTTTTAGATCCATTAAGAAACTGCAAAACATAGCTTCTGGTACAATGAAAGTCCCCCATGACAGGAGATCAGGACAAATCTGGAAGTCCTTTGGTGTAAATGAGCAGATCTTGGAATCCACAGACTGTTAAAATAGAGACAGTGACAAGTAGAATCATCAGGTTCTCACTTATACCAGAAGAATAACACATTAATGCCCTAAAGATGTGTTTACTTCTACAAATTAGACAAGATGGAGAACACTAAATTATCAAATAATGCAAATTAATAAATAACAAAATATAAAATAAAAGTAGCTTTTATTTATTTAAAATCTACTAAAATTAATTGGAATTAGATGTGTAGAAACTGTTGTGACCTGAATTTAACTACACAGAACCAAAATCCCTATGTCTCCAAATCACCAGCTGATAAGAACTGCACTTCTAAGAACTCAGAGATTTCAGTAGAGATCCTATCCTGGAGTTAGTCTCTAAGTCAAAAAGCAAAGTTATTGTGACTCTGGTTCTGAAGCTTGATCCAAGCTCTCCTCTTTCAGTTCCATAGAAGGTGTCTGAAGAATAAAATCTTTCAGAATGAAGAATGGGTTTGTGATTAAGGAAATGTGCTGGGACTAGTTCCCAGACCTGCCACAGACTCCCTGTCTGACCTTAATCTCTCTATTATTCAGTTCCTTATCTGTACAACAAGAGATTAATACTTCTGTTCTCCCATTCTTGCTTGACTTCCTTCTCTGAAGTGTCTGATCTTCAGAACAACAACTGATTTCTTTTGAGTATTTCTTTTGAGTATTTTCTTTTTGCTGGTCAATCCATATCTACATTTTAATCCCAGTTGAGGATTTTAATACAAGCAAATCACCAAGTGGGTTTTTTAGGGGATAGAATCATATCAGAAACCTGACAATGTAATTCT
Source organism: Calyptomena viridis (assembly GCA_013390005.1). Classification (NCBI taxonomy): domain Eukaryota; kingdom Metazoa; phylum Chordata; class Aves; order Passeriformes; family Eurylaimidae; genus Calyptomena; species Calyptomena viridis. Next base: position 117,715 of record WEIV01014401.1, on the reverse strand, counting down.
GAAAAGCTTTCATGTTAAAATCACTGGATAAAATGTCTCCACTGGGACAAAAAAAAGTGTTGGGGGAAAGGGTAAATGGTGATATGGTAAAAGGGATATGGTGAAATATTTTACTGAAGTTCTAAGCCAACAACCTAAGTATCTGAAATAATTTATAACAAAAAACACATTTTACTGAGTATATGAACATGTAAGGTCCTGTATCCCTTTAGACAGAAAAGGATCCAGTATTCTGGATGCTTTTCCTATGTAGCAAGTTAGGCAGATTACCCCACTTCTACTGGCAAACTGTCTTAGACTAATTCAAATTAACTGCAGCACTAACATGTATGTAGATTACCTGAAGCACAAAAAAAAAAAATTATTACATATATAAAAAGTTAGTGAAGTACTTGGATCAAGAGTATTATAAAAAGAGTAAAGAATACGCCCATCCATGAGAAGGGCTGGAAGGAGAATCCAGGAAACTACAGACCTGTCAGCCTGATCTCGGTGTCTGAAAAGAACAGATCACCTTGAGTGCGATCACATAGCACCCACATGCTGATAGGGGGATTAGACCCAGCCAGCATGGATTTAGGAGGGGAAGATTCTGCCTGACTAACCTGATCTCCTTTTATGACCAGGTGACCCACCTGGTGGATGTTGGGAAGGCTGTGGATGTAGTCTACCTGGACTTCAGCAAAGCCTTTGACACCGTCTCCCATGGCATTCTCCTGGAAAAGCTGGCAGCCCACGGCTTGGACAGATGCACTCTGCACTGGGTTAAGAACTGGCTGAATGGCCTGGCCCAGAGAGTGGTGTTGAATGGTGCCACATCCAGTTGGCAGCCAGTCACTAGTGGTGTTCCCCAGGGATCAGCATTGAGCCCAGTCCTGTTTAATATCTTTATTGATGATTGGGATGAGGGGATTGAGTCCATCATTAGCAAATTTGCACATAACACCAAACTGGGGAGGAGTGTTGATCTGCTGGATGGTAGGAGGACTCTGCAGAGGGAGCTGGACAGGCTGGATAGATGGGCTGAATCCAATGGCATGAGGTTCAACAAGACCAAGTGCCAGATCCTGCAGTTTGGCCATAACAACCTGTCTTGGGGTGACTTTATGATATATACCGTATTCGTCTTTTCTATGCTAGGAAAAAAAAAATGAATCTTGTGCTTTTAAAACTGAGCCTCGAGAGCAGAGAGAAAAAACCTAGCTAGAGAAAATCTTTTCAAAACAATTCTAGTGTTTCAAGGTCAATTTTGCTATGCTGCTGTGCAGTTTTGGTTTTGTCTTGTCGGCGGCCAGGCTGCAAGGGGAAGAGGAAGACACTGGCCTTCTAGCTTTCCCAACCAGATTTCTGCCTGTTTTCTTCGTAAGGAAGAGACTTAAACTTCCTCATTTTCCTGGACTTTTGATTTCTTCTTCTTCTCTCCTGGACTTGTTGGGACATCAGAATATCAAAACCTCACTGGGAGGCCTTTTCCACCTGTCTGGCCGGGGGGGCCCCCCCCACGATCGGCCTAGGACTCTAGAAGGGACCCTGAGTCTTCCAGTCTTCCAGTGAGAAACGTCATTATTTATTGTTATATATATATTATTTAGTGTTTGGTATTATTATTATTTTCCTTGTGTGTTAGTTAAATAAATAGGTTTTTTTTCTTTCACTTTCCTTCGACGAAATATTTCTTTCCTCGAACCTGGTGGCAGAGGGTGACTGCGGTCTGTTTTTTATCAGAGAATATTTATCCCTCTGAATATATTTGTTCCAAACCAGGACACAACCCTCTGGAGAGCTACAGGCTGGGGACAGAGTGGCTGGAGAGCAGCCAGGCAGAAAGGGGCCTGGGGGTATTGATTGACAGGAAAGTGAAAATGAGCCAGCAGTGTGCCCAGGTGGCCAAGAAGGCCAGTGGCATCTTGGCCTGTATCAAGCAGTGTGGCCAGCAGGACAAGGGAAGTAATTCTCCCCATGTACTCAGCACTGGTTGGGCTACACCTCAAGTAATGTGTCCAGTTCTGGGCTCCTCATTTTAGGAAGGACACACTAGAGTGTGTCCAAGGGGCAACAAGTCTACTGAAGGGACTGGAGCACAAGTCCTATGAGGAGAGGCTGAGGGAGCTGGGGTTGTTCAGCCTGGAGGAGGCTCAGGGTAAACCTTTTCACTCTCTACAACTACCTGAAAATGAAGGTTGTAGCCACGTGGGGGTTAGTCTCTTCTCCCAGGCAACCAGCAGTAGGACAAGAGGGCACAGTCTTAAGCTGTGCCAGAGGAGGTTTACGTTAGGCATTGAGAAGTTCTTTATAAAGAGAGTGATTGGGCATTGGAATGGGCTGCCCAGGGAAATGGTGGAGTCACTATCCCTGAAGGTATTTAAGAAGAGACTGTTAAGAAAAGACAGTTCCATGGTCTAGTTGACATGGTATTTCTAGGTCATAGATTGGACTTGATGATCTCAGAGGCCTTTTCCAACCTAGTTCATTCTGTGATTCTGTGAAGGAAACTACACTGAACATCTGCAAGACAAAGTGAAAACTGCTTGAAACAGAAAAAGATTCCTGGATCATTTCCCAAGATGAGCAAAACCATACCTGTCATGGGAGACATTGAATACCAATATAGCTGTTGGATAAAAACACAACTAATCAAGCATGCATCATCACAGAGGGCATTTTTATGATCCAGAAAGGAGAGAATTTAACCAGCCTGCTCAAGAAGGATTAGTAGAAATTGTAAGAAATAATGACATTTAGTACCTTTTGACCACATATTACTTCAATTTAACAAAGTAAGAAACACTGTCCTTGAACAAAGCAATACAAAAATATTGTATTTTGCAAGTGCAAAGTTAAGTAATTGAGATGGTTAGTTGAAACTCTTTTAGCTGTTCAAAGGCCTTAGATTAGCAGTAGATTGATTTGCGCACTATTTCAGATGACTAAATTCCAAAAATATTTGCTGAAATATATATATTTGGAAACAAGTTATGTAAGATGTAAACTTATTTAAAAATATATAATGTTAGGAAAAAAGTAAACCCTTGATGGGCTAACAAGATCTCTGTTAGAAGGGAAAGGTACATATTCCACAAGTGGAAGTAATTAGGTAATATATGTTAGCAAAATAGGTGCAAGGCAGTAAGGAATATATCTGCAAATCTAATAAATGGCCAAAGAAAAGGAAATGAGATTTAGCTCACCAAAAAATAAGGAGTGAGATAAAGTAGATTGTATGGAAGGAGAAAGAAGTGTTAATACTATACAAAATGAACAAAAGAGCTTTGGACAATTAGTAGGTAATAATGACTTTGAACACAGATTCTAGGGTATTCAGGGACTTAGCTAACCACTTACACCTGTTTAAGCCACAGAGAATTAGAAAACACTAGAGAAAAGCAAAATTACAGTGGTCATAAAAAAGGAATAGAGAGAAGATTAATCTTTAGGAACCATATATTTAATTCCGTTGCTTAGGGAAACATTTATAATGTAAGAAGTGTAGGAAAAATCATATGAAGAAGCCTAGAATTTTGTAGCATGGTTTGAAGAGAGACACAGGTAATTACATACCCTCTTAGCCTCCTCACTCAGGCAGCGTATCTGGTAACAAATCATAAGAGACAGTTACAGTTTATCTCTTGAGAAGAGAATTCAAGGTGTATCCTCTTTTCCTGAGGATCTGCATACTGTCCTCTGTTCACCTATGTTCTCTGCCTATATAGTAGGGAAAGAGGGATGTGGGACTATGTTTTCCCAGAATTTTCCATCCAATGGTATGTGGTCAGAATAGAACATCAGCAAATATCCCACCTTTTCCTGCTTTGGGTAGAGTAATAAGGTAAATATAATCTTATAAGCCTTTCATATTCTTGTTCATCTATGGAACTAACACATCTATGAGAATTTACCCCTAAGAGAACATTTAGGAGAGTACAGTCATGAAAATTTTAAGACCAGAGGATTATAAAAAGAGTGTATGTTTTTAAGTAGCGTCAAGTAAAAAAAAAAAAAAAAAAAGGAAATATAAACATTCTGTGAGGGAGCAATCTAGAAACAAAAACAGATGAAAGTATTATAAGTGATAATAGACAGTAAATTAGGAGTGTTTTTATAAAGCAAATTTGGACCTAGAAAAAGTCAATATTATTTGAGAACTGTTTGAATGGAGGGATCATACAGGTTAAAAACTGCCTGGATGGTCAGGCCCAGAGAGTGGTGGTGAATGGTGCTGCATCCAGCTGGTGTTTAGTCACTAGTGATGTCCCTCAGGGGTCAGTATTGGGCCCAGTCCTGTTTAATATCTTTATCCATGATCTGGATGAATGGATCAAGTGCACCCTTAGTAAGTTTGTGGGTGACACCAAGGTGGATTAGAGTGTTTATCTGCTGGAGGGTAGGAAGGGTCTGCTGAGATCAACGGTATAAGGTTCAACAAGACCAAGTGACATGTCCTGCACTTTGGCTGCAACAACTCCACACAGTGCTATAGGCTGTGGGTAGAGTGGCTGAAAAGTAGCCAGGCAGAAAAGGGCCTGGGAGTGCTGGTCAACAAAGAGCTGAACACGAGCCAGCAGTGTGCCCAGGTGGCCAAAAAGGCCAATGGCATCCTGGCTTGTATCAGTAGTATGGGCAGCAGGACCAGGAAGGGATTCTGCCCCTGTACTCAGCACTGTTGGGGTCACACCTCAAGTACTGTGTCCTGTTCTGGGCCCCTCAGTTCAAGGAGGCCATTGAGGTGCTGGACAGTGTCTAGGGAAGGGCAACAGTTCAGTGGTGAAGGCTCTAGAGAGTAAGTCATATGAGGGACAGCTGAGGCAGCTGGGGTTTTTTAGCCTGGGCAAGAGGAGGCTGAGGGGAGACCTTATCACTCTCTACATCTACCTGAAAATGAAGGTATGTCAAGGTGAGGGGTGGCCTCTTCTCCCAGGCAGCTAGTGACAGGACAGGAGGAAATGGCTTTAAGCTTGTCTTGAGGTGACTTTATGATGTATCCCATATCAGCATATCGCCAACTCTATACTAGGAAAAAGGAATCTTGGGCCTTTCTGTGTCTTTAAACTGGGCCCAAAAGCAGAGACAGAAACTTGAGGAGGAAGTTTCCAGCAAGACTCCTGGAATACCCAGATCCCACCTGCAGAGCCTTTGGGCTCATTAACACTCCTTCCCACAGCTGCAGGAAATAAGGCTTGAAAAGGGCTCCTCTGGCAGGGGTGCTTGAAAGAGGATGAAAAGGGGAATTTGTGTGTTTTCCTGGGACTTCTCTTCTTCCCTTCTGGACTTGTTCAGGACACTAGAACATCAAAACCTCACTGGGAGACCCTTTCACCAGCCTGGCCTGGGGTGGGTGGGCCCCAATTTTCCCCTTGGCAGCAAAGGGAGAAGGAGATCATATCAACAAAAGGACTCCGAATCTTCCAGGTTCTCTCTTTCCACCGTGAGAGACTTCATTATTTATTGTTTAGCATTATTATTATTTTCTTGTGTGTTTGTTAAATAACAAACACATTCACTTTCCTTGGAGGAAAATGGTTGTTTTTTTTCCTTGCACCAGGTAGAGGAGGGGGAGTTGCGGCCTCCTTTTTACCAGGGAATATTTATCCCTTTGAACATATTTGTCCCAAACCAGGACAAAGCTGTTCCAGGAGAGGTTCAGGTTCAACATCAGGAAGAATTTCTTCATGGAAAGACTTGTCAAGCATTGAAACAGACTGCCCGGGGCAGAAATGACTGGATGTGGTACTTAGTGCTATACTTTAGTCGACAACGTGGTGTTTGGTCAAAGGTTGGACTTGATGATCTTGGAGGTCTTAATGGTTCTCTGACTCTATGGTTTTATGATTCTAGATCAAAACAAAGGCATAAAAAGTTACTCTTTGAGGTCTGAATAGCAAATTGCACCTAAAATACCTAAAATGCAGGCAGATCTTGGTGCTCCTTTCTTAGGAGTATATAGATAAGTTGAAAGGAATTCAGAAAGGAGCATCAGAAGTTATGCTTCTGCTGGAGCATTTTTCATCTTATTAAAGAGCCAAAATGCTTAGATATAAAAGCAACAGTTTTTAAGTAATCAAAGAATATAAACATCAGACAAGACCAGACACTACCAGGATGAAAGGCTTTAGAGATGGGTCAGCAAGATGCACTTAAAAATTTGACTTCTGAACAGGAGATCTGTTTGGTTATGTCCAGAAAAGAGACAGAAATCCATGTAACAGACAACTTGAACTATACCAGGGGAAAAAAACTCAAACCCACAAATAAAGAAAAAAAAAATACTCTTTGAAGCACTTTAGGATTTGGCAAAAGGAAAACACAGATGGAATGATGTGTATTTTATGTATTAGTGTTAATTTTTCTTTATCAGAGAGGTAATATTAATGGCAATATAAAATACAGTATGCAACATAGTAATAAAGAAGAATAATGAATCCAAGATAAGTTTCCCTTGTATATGTAATATTTCTTTTCATTAGGTAAATACTGAAAACCAAAGCCTCTTTTTTGCTTTAACCAAAGCTCATAAAGAAGAAAGTCTTGTTCTGTTGGTTTTGACAGATACATGTATTAAAATCTTAGGCAATCATTTTGTTTCTTTTTGTAATCTATAGTGAAGGCAGCACTTTACAAACTTACAGCAAGGACCAGTTACTGAACCACTGTGTACTTTCATAAACATATTAAGAAGAAAGTAGAAAAAACAGACTAAATAAGAAGAAGCAAATTTATTTTAGATTTCTTGGAATAAGAAAAGAGAGAACAAATGGGGAAATGTGGAAGTAAATCTCTCAGGTTTCAAATTATCTTTAAAAAAGCTACAATGCAAATATTCACAAAATTAAAAAAAATAGCATAAGGAGGACAGAGAAATATCAACAAAGATAGGAGAAGGATGAGAAACAGGTCAAGTAGAATATAATTGAAAAACTGTATTAAGCAGAGATAGTAACGGATAATGTCAAAGAGAGTCAATGAACAGCAAAAACGCAGAGATAACAGTCCAGATAGAATGCAGCTGCATCATTTACTGTTTCCCTCACTGAAGGAAAATGTCTTGAAAAGATGGCATACAAAACTGTCACTTGGAAACTTGAGCAAAATTATTGAAAATCTGTTGATAAATGTATTCTTGATCACTGATCTTTGAAAAAGAGAAAAGCTAAAATTTATTTTTTACATATACAGCATGTTAGGTAGATTCTTTGCTGAAAGAAAACAAACAAACAATAATAAAATAAAATAAAAACAGACAAATAAACCCCAAAACAACAACAACAAAAGTTATTTGAGAGAGAAAATTGAAGGCAATTGTAATAAAAGTTCCCAGTAGGTGGGATAAAGGAAGCTCTTATTAATTTTATTTTTCCTTAAATGCAAGGATTTTTTCCAATAATTAATGCCATTATATCTTATAACTGGAAAGCACTGTTGAGATAATTCTCATCATCTAGTAGATTTCAATTTGGTTGGTTTCAGATCACACTGGACATTTACCATTGGTAAATTAATGTTAGTGAATTCCTGAGTTGAATGCATCATCTCTGAACTTTTAGAACATTTTAAGAAAGATCAACAGGCATTAATTAGGTAACATAACAGCAATCCATTACTCCAATGATTTCTTTCCAAAAGGACCAGCACATCCAAATAACAATTGGAAGACTCAGGAACACCCCACACATTTTCAATCCCTGCTTGTCAATAACTGAAAACAAATCATAATGCTTGTGTCTCTTTTCATTGTTATTAGACTTGTTCACAAAGTGATCTGACTTCAAGTTTCTAACACATGTGGCTTAATTTCATGGAGGACATAGTTCTCTGAAGCACTTACAGTTCTGCAATTAACGTCCTATTTTGTCTAAGTAACCATGAACTTTTATCAGAATTACTACATGCTGCAGACACTTGTTGCAGATACTTTTGCTACAGGATGAACAGAATTCAGAAATACAGATTAAGGCTCATTTTCCTCTCATCATGGATGGGTAATTCAAATTTACGTTTGGACAAATGAGACAAAAGGAATACTGGATGCAAGAGAACAACCTCCTTATGCATCTGAATGTACCTGTCAAAGGAGGTAGCAGTCAAGAAATAGTTTTCCCACTATCTTCCCTTCTCCCATTTTTCTTGCAGCAACTAATGATGAAGTTTCTCATTTTGAGCACTAACAGTAGCTAACATGTCAAGGTAGAGTTGCCCAATTTCACATTGAACTAGAACTGTCCTTGCTAAAGCTGTAGGTTTCAGCAAAACTTTTTCTACTAGACTGTTAGTTATTTTTCAGTACAGGTGGATAGAAAATGCTTTCCTACTGCATCAGATTTCATTTTCCTTTGATCCAAATCAAGATGAAAAATAGAATCATCCAAACTTTCATGAGTTTTTCAAGTAGAATGTATTCCCACTCTACAGGCCATTGAGTTTCATTTTGTTCCATTATGAGCCATTATATTATTTAAATAACATCCAGATTTCAAACAAAAAAAAAGATACTTTTTGAACTAAGAAATATACTTTGATATACTTATTGCAAGTTCTTTGTAATGTTCCATATATTTAACTAACTGGGTTTTTTGACAGGACAATATTTACCCTACAATGAAGAATAAGAACACTTTTTGGCTCCCTGTTTCTTAGACCACTGCCCATTTACTTTCATCTGCACTAGGGTAAATACTTACCTAGTGTCAATCTGTAAAATCATTTCTGAAAAATTTGTTGAGTTTAGTATGGTTCATTACTGTTAAATTTAGTGTGGTTAGTATCTGCACATATTATATGCAAATGAGAGCATCTATAATTCTAATGCTCATAATTTAGCTCTGTTTTATGCTGTTAACCAGACTTACTAGCATTTTTAACTTAGGAAATTATTTGTTGAATAGAAGCATTGCAACCTATGATCACTGTTGGGTATAATAAAAAATTCCCTATTTGATAGAATTAGTTGAATAACAATATTTCATTTGCTTGTAGTATAGCTTTGGGTACAAAATTGCCAGAGAATGGAATAACACTCTGCTCCAACAGTACATATCCAATGAATGCTATAGTATCCTAGTACATGTCACTATATCACAGGATCTTCCAAAACAAATAACTTGGGGCAAAAATCACTGTCACTGTTTCAGAGTTCCTGTGTGTAAACACTGACCTGAAAATGAATATATTTTCGATGCACTCAAAGTTCTAGAATTCATTTTGGGCCAATGGGAAAATGAGACAACATGAGAGAATAGAAATGTTTGGTTTTATAATCTTCTTTCTTAAAAGTCAGCAAGATATTTTGTCTTCTTTTTTTTTTTCCCCTTTTTTCTTTTTTTCTTTTTTTTTCTTTTTTTTTTTCCCTTTTCTTTTCTTTTAATGGCTGTTGAATTGAACTAACAGGAGAGAGAGGTTGGATAAATGTCAATTTAGAAACACATATTTGTTAAGAAGTGCTATTATGATACTGATGCATTCATGGGTATTTACAGAAGTAACTCAGCAATACCTGTTTGTATGCTTTAGATTGATTAGAGAAATTTTGAAACTACTGAAACATCACCCTCATGTTGCTGATATCCGTGTAGGCTTTTTAAGGTTTCATCATGAAATACGGGTCATAGATATTCTTTTTCAGATGTGGACTGAAGCACAGTAATTGAGTCCTTATGAGTATAGCAGTTAGAAAATAAATGCCAATTTTGAGCATAACCCAGACCCAATTCTCCTTGTACTATTATATGAAATGGAAAATTTCTATTCTCCATATTGATATTCAAAATTAAGTCACTACAATAGATAGCTACAGACTATGCAAGAGTAAATTGCAAGCTAATTCTACACCTTGATAATAATTGCTCTATTGCTTGATTTTTTAATATATTTTAGGATTAGGATATTTATTTGGGCCATAAATTTGCATTTACAGTAAGTTTATGTATTTAAAATTGCCGTATTCCTTCTGAACATTTCCTATGTTTTTTCTCATACATTAAAGTACATCAATTTTTGATGAATTGTGCAAAAAGGGCCCCAAGGATAGAGGTGAATCGTCTGATGATTGTTACTCTTTTTGTGGACTCTGGAGGCAATGCTGATGACTAGGTATCACACCTCTGGATGGAAACCGTCAGGTAAAGTAATCCTATTTGAAGTGTTTAAAATAAATCTTTTTCCTCTTAAAATCTCTGATCTTTTCTATGAAATTTCTCACTAGAACAATATTTTTATAATACCAAATTTTATACTGAATTAGCATTACAGGGAAAGGAACAGAAAAAGCTGTTTCACTTTAGTTCAGTTTGACCTAAAGCCATGTCTTCTGGAACTACTACTATTGCACCAATAGTAGTGCCAATTTCCTGCAACAATTCCTCTGTATAGATTTTTTATATAAAAATATAAATCTGAAAGAGGAAAATAAATTTAGAATAAAAACCTAAACACTGGATTAGAAAAATAAAATTTTAAAAGTTTTCAACATTTTCATTTCCTCTTTCAAAATAATATTTTATAAAAAAAGTATTTTATTTTATGTTGATTAAATAGAATGTTCAAGTGCATCTTTTGAGAACATGAATTTTTATTTATGTTTTACACACCATGGATTGTTTACTGGAAACTCATTAGCTAAACTCCAGAGATCATAAAAACACACTAAATATTCTGAAACCTGAAAAGAACACTCAAATTCTCAAATTTACAGTCAGGCAGCAGTGGGGTGTTAGGATTTTTAAATATAGGAAATTTCCCTTGATCACATACACCAAATTCTGTTTTATGAGAATTTAACTGAATATCATATCGTTTAGTGTGTTATATTAAATATATTGATTTAAAGAAGAAAACTCAAATACGTATACAATTCTGGTCTACTCAACATAAAGGCCAGAACTGAAGATGCAGAAAACAGTCTAGTGTATTGACAACCTGAATTGCATTCTGATTAACCTCGTTGATCTGTGTTTTTATTCCAGTTAGAAATATTTTTTTAGGGATTATATAAATAATACTTCAGAACTGGAACCGGAATGAATTTTTCATTATAAGAGAAACACAGTATTTTGCAAAGTAAATACAACAGTCGTGCTTTACTTCTGAGTAAGGAAGGATTAGGTGTATTTGAGCTGATTTATTCTTTAATATGCATTGAAATCTGGCATTGCTTTTTCAAAAATGCAAAATACTACTGTTTCATGTTAATCTGTTGTAGCTTGCCAGTCATGCAGGTAAATGGGGGTACAGGTTTATGACTGTAGACACTGCAGTTCTTGGAACTACACAAACACTACACAGATCCTGAACAGAAAATACTTTATGGGATTTGCATATTGATATGTAAAATTAAATTATTTAAGCTTACTTCATTTAAGACTCCCTTGATTTGTTGAGCTGAAAAATGTTGATGCATATTATATTGACTATTCATTCACCAACCCTCAGCTCTGTTCAGACAAAGTATCTGACTCAGGTGAGCCTTTAGGAAGTCTTAAGCACATTGAATTCTCATCTACTGTTTTTCTTCAAGATTTTTTATTTTCTTCAGGATTTAACTCATTCTCTCCATTCTCTTTCTCATTTGTTTTGGATTTTTTTAAACAGTTTGTAACTTTTGTATTAATACTTTATTGAAAAACAGGATTAAACATATTTTTCATTGTCCATAGTCCCTCTTACACCATCTGATGTTAAACAAGAGAGCTAAACCAATATATTTAATCATCCCCTCTTCACTCTAACTAAAAAACAGAAAAAACTTCCACCCAAAACCTGCCAAAAAGAGAGTGTTTTGCAGAATACACATGGCAAGTCAGTCCCTAAACAATGTCTGGCTGAAGAGCTAAAAGATGTATTATTACAAAGCCGAGTACTTTGTTGATATGTCTCTTATTGTTACACAAAGAGGGTTCATCTTAAATATATCTTCTTATCCAAGGATACAGCATGGTAGCAGCGTCCATACAGAACCTGGTAAGCAACAGACTGAATGATGTTTGCCTTCACTTAATTATACTAAGAAATTAGAATAGGAAGACTCACAAATTCTTTTGCTGTGAGTTAACACCTTGCTTTGTACATGCAGACCTTCCCCCAGCCTTTCTCAACTATTATCTAGTAAGTCTTAATAAACCCTTTCTTCTGCATCTTTTTGACTTCATTCCCTTATAATCAATATTTAAGCAATCATTTTAATTTACATAGTCAAAGCATTCTGTCTTGCATATATCTTTGCAGAAATTAATCAGTTTTGCTGTCCTAGTTACAGGGGCCAGGACCAGTTTATCACTATGAGGGCTTAACTAAAACTGTGTATTCTACAGTGCATTCATTTCTGATGGACTGTTAATAATGAATAATTTGTAGCATCTGCCCAGGGAACACCTGACACCTCAGGCTACAGGAGATAAGGAAAGAAACAAACCCTGAGAGACAGGGGAGTTTTTCTTTTTACACCAGTGACTTAGTTGTGATAACTTCCCTCTGGGAAGGCATTAGCACCTTCACACTCAGCTTGAGAGGTTGTCTCTGCTAATGGGCTAATATTGGATCCAAATGTGCTGGCATCATAGACAGTTGCAACAACCTAGATCATCAATGATTCCAAAAATATCCCATGGCTCGCAGAGTTAAAACACCCATTGTGAAACTCCCCGCCCCGGAGAAGGCACTGGGCATTCCCACCTGAACCTGAGTGCATATAATCTTTGGGTTTTGGGATTTCTGGTACTAGTCATTGGATCCAGAGGAAGAACAGAACTTCAACAGGACTGTGACTGCCACTCTCGAGGAAACTGTGATCATTACTTCGACAGCACTGCGACCATCATCCTAACCAACAGGTTTCCTTTTCTTCTGCTTTGCACCCAAGGGGACCACGTGGTGCTCAGCACAGGAGCTAAGGAGCACTGTACTGTTCTTGTCCCAGAAGATAAGGGTGCTGGGTTATACTCTGTGGGTTAAAACCAGCTTTCTCTGTATCATTGTATTTACTGTAATCTTTTTTAGTAAACTGTAGCTCTGACTTGTAATCTCTCTTAAATTGAGTTCATTTCTCCTGCCACTTTACCTTTAAGCCAGCACATTTTCTCAAGTAACTTCTAAAAAAATTACAGTTCATTCTCAGTAAAGTGTTAAGTGGAATGGATATGAACTAGAAAGGACTATTTTCTCTTCAGGAGTGCAGTTATTTCAAGGCTCATTCACTTGGCACACCCATAACACCCACTTCTGACCACAGTTTATTTAATACAGAAGTTACTGGTTTGCCATAAAAACATATATGGAGTTTCTTAACATATGTAGAGATTTTTTTTTTTTTTAGGACACCAAGCACTGTTCTTCTTCCTGGCTTTGATTTATTGTAATGCAATTTCATTGTAATAGTCAAAAACCCCACATAACCAACAAATCCAGACATTTTCCTGTAAACAAGCAAACTGCTTGACACCACTGATAGTTCACAGAGATGCTGATACAATAGACCACATGCATGGCTAACACATGTTTTTCTGTTGACAACAGGGAAGCTGGACTTAGTAGAATTGAACCAATTTCAGACAGAGGAATTTGGCCAAGGTCACTGAGTACCAAATGTCCATAAGTTAATTAATAGACTATGCCTTAAATAGTATTTGGAAATCATTAATTTATTTCTATAAAAACCAACTTCACAAGATGCAACCTCTTGTGTCACCTATTTTCCTAAGATGAGCCAACACTGAAAAATCATCTGAGTGTATAGCTTCTTGCACTCTTATTGTACACAAAACTGAACGAGATACAGCCTGTTTTCTTTCCTATGTACCCCTTTTTGCTTCTTTAACTACAAACATAGCTAATTCAATCATTTTCTTAGCCCAGGAATGATTTTTCAGACAAAGTTTCCAGATCCAAAATCCAGGTTTGTTTGGGTTTGGAGTTGTTTGTTCATTTGTTGTTTTTTGGGGTTTTTTTGTTTTTTGTTTTTGTGTGTGTGTGTGTGATGGTTTTTTTTTTTTTTTGGCTTCTGTTTAAGGTATCAACTCTGAGAGGAAAGACTCTTCTGTGGTAATTAATCTGGAAATTCTGCTGATAGATGAGATAAAACAGAACACAGCTTGCGCACCTGCAACTATATTGGATAGGCAGTACTGACAAGATAAATGTGTTTCTTTCACTAAGAAAGACATACTGTTCAGAAGACACATAAGAAACAAACCTCTTCAGGTTATAAATAGAAGTATATCAAGTAGATTTTTCTGACTACTTTCATAAGGAAAGGTTTCCTCCTCAAGAGTTATCAATAGCAGGTGAGTGTATGCTTTTCCTAAAGTAGGCCAGTGAGTGTTTTGTATTTTCACATTGGTAATTCTTCTATTGATCCACCTGAACACACAAGGGAAAAAGGAGTTCTACTTAATGTAAGAAAAACTAGGTTTGTTTGCAGTAAAAGAAAAAATTTTAAAAAGCTGCCAAAATATTAGTGATTAGCAAGTAAGATCAGTTTCAAAATAAATATTAAAATTGTGAGAATTAAGTCTCTCTTGAATCTAAAAGATCTAGCCTATTATTTCATAAGATAAATATTTCCCAATAGGTATATTTTAATTCAAAAGTAAATTTTCAGATTTGTTGCAAAGATCTAATTTTTTATTGGGAAAATCATAGTGATGACTACTGGCTACCTGCCTGGAAGACTTGTGAATTTATCTTTTTACCTACAGGGAGACAGAAAAATTGACAAGAGTGTTTTAGACATTTTTAGGAAAACAGGGAAGAGAAGGGAAAATACTCTGCCTGTCCCACTATTTTAATCAACACAGTCTTGACTTGGGAAGATTCACTTAATTTGATCTACTGCTAATTAATATAAGCTTTAAATTCCTGATCTTCTTCATATTCCCCTGTGCCCCCAACAGTCAGTTAAACAAGTTCTTAGAGAGCACTTTCCCCCTTGCTCTTTCCCTAGACTCAACTTAGTCCAACATCTGTCTCTCCTTTCTCCACTCTCAACCTCGGCTTTCCTTATTTTAGCAGTGGACAGTGAAGGATGTTACGGCTAGGATGCTAATGGTTTCCTTTTGCTAGCCTTTGTTTCATCCTCTTTTCCCCCATGGCTCCTGGTTTCTCACTGCTTCTGTCTTCCAGCATGAGCTGCCTGTGAGTGACAGTCTTGCATGGCTGCCTGTGCCAGTGCCCCAGTATGGGCAACCCACTCACAGACCACAATCCTTCAGAGCAGTATCTTCTCTGGCAGGGAGAACCTCTTCAGCTGCACCTCCAACCATGGCCCTTTCCACATCTCCTCTCCTTTCTCTTTCATTTTCACTTGCAATGTTCCTGTTTGAAAACACACCCTTTTATAAACTAAGCATAATCATTGTACACTCGGCCTTTCCTCTCAAATAACAGGGATTGGTTTTGTTGAGCATGCACAGTCACAGAGCACATCTCCACCCCTTGGCCCTGGAGATGAGACTGTTGCCATTAAAATTACCTAAGTTGGAACAAAGCACTCCTCACAACTTTCCCCTTTAGCCGCTGTAAAACGCCAAACCCAGGACTTTACAAGACTTCTATCACGTCAGTGGCGATCAGGGCCAGCTCCTCTGTGAGTGTGGGCAGTGCCTGAGACCACACAGGACACCTGTGAATGCCCCATTACTGCGGGGAAGGCCGTCAGCCCGCCGGCCATGGCCCCGCTGCCGAGTGTCTCCCGCCCTGCAGGGTGTCACAGCCCACTGGATGCTGCCACCAACTTCTTCAGATCCAGAACTTCCATCAACTTTACTTACTGCCAATTAACATAAACTTTCAATTCTCAGCTCTGGCACTGAAGAAAATAAACAGTGTGAAACACCTTTCCTCCCCCTTCCTGAGGCTCCACTTCAATTGCCTCACTCCCGTCCCATGTTATAGTTTCTCCCTCCTTCCCAACCTCTGCCATGGGATGAGGACAGGTGATGCAGCATAAAGGAGCCTGTGCACAGTGTCTCTGCCCCTTGCTCTGTCCCATTCCATCTTCTCACTGCTTTTCTGCCCTGGCACGGCTCCAGCCATTCCTCTCCGTCCCTGAGATACCCTTCTTCCACCTCCTCCTGTGTTCCCTGTTGTGTCCTCACGCCCATGTCTAATCGGGGGAGCCGCGACGGGGTTTAGAAGGGTGATGGGGAGCTCCCACCAGGGCTGGAACGAGCCCAGGCAGGTTCAGAGCCTCTTGCATCACAGGAGCAGCAGGTGCAGCCTTGGCCAGCCCAGACATTTGGTCAGAGATGGCTTCTTGTAGCGGCACTGGTTAGTTCTGGTTTTTGCAGGAGTAAAGTGACGCACGCGGGAGACAGGCAGGTATGAGAGCTATGACGGATGAAAACAAATCCTAGTTCGAACACAATTGCACCCCCCCAAAAACCAAAACAAAAACAAACCCTTCAGTTTCTAATCATGGTACCTGGTCTTAATGAAGGAAAACACTCACATTAGACTGTGTGGCTTTAAGCCTCTATATTCTGGCATCAATTTAAAAGCCTGTTAAAAGTGGGTAAGGGCCGTGCTTGAGTTTTGGGCCAGGACCAGCTTTGAGCAGAGTGAGCTCAACTGAGCTCAGGTTTTGCAGGGTCCCCCTTGCTGGGATGGTTGTCACCCACCTCCCATATCTGTGCGAAAGTTGTGAAAGGTTTGGCAAGAGTAAGGATTTCCAGAACAAGGTTATTAATATAGCAGGGTTTTTACTGCAGGAAAGACTGAAAAGGACTCGAGAGTGGATGCACACACACACGGACACACAGACACTTAGACACACACACAATCCCCCACAAAACCTCACAGACGAGGATCATTATAGAAATCAGTAAAAGGAAACCAGAAGTGTGGATTTTTACTGTGTACAAACAGGAAGCTGATGGCAAAGGAGTCAAGGTGAAGAAACTAGAATTCATCTTGGTGTTCTCTGCCCCATCAGTTAAAGGAAAGGCAATTTGTAACCATCTTTGTTAAGTAGTAGTGTTACTTATTAGGTGTGGGCACAGCTTGTTCCCATGAGATAAAGGTGAGAACCATAAGTGTGCTCTGAGATCATCTTCTAGTTCAACTTCTGCATTGTTAGTGTACTCTGACGCTACTTTGCAATATGAAATAAAGCACAGTTCAGAAGATTTGCTTCAAAAGCCCGTTCCTGATCTGTCCTGAAAAAGACGTGGGTGCTCCCTTTCTAAGCCAAAAGCGAAGTATAAATACACCGTCTTATTTTTTTTTTTTAACTAAAGAAAATAAATATTAACTTTCTATTGCCTGTAGTGTTTTACCATTAGGAGCATAGTAAATGCATATTAAATAGCATTGAATAGGTTAAGATTTTTGCCAATGCATGAAACAAGATGTGTATCCAGCTGGTCTGGCCAAGATCACTTCTGTGCTATGCAGGAGAAGAGACTTGGCAGTAGAGTCCTCACAGCAGCTTTGGGTCCTCTTGATCGGCAATGACAAATTCTATAACCTTTAGTAGTTATCAACTGTTAGGGTTGTAATTTGGATCATAATCCTGCTTCAGTCTCCACAGTTCTCAGGCCACATTGCATGCTGGCTGTCCAGGTTTTGTTGTGTTTTGTTTGGTTTGGGGTTTTTTTTATTATGGGTTTGGTTGGGAGTTTTTTTGGCATATGTACTTGAAATATATGTTCACAGTTTGTTTTCCTGAGCAGCTAACAGGAAAAGAACTGGTATATGTGACAAAATGTAATCTTGCTGCCATCTTCATGGTATTACAGCAGAGGGTCTTTGCTGACAGTCAGTTGTGCTTTGATTTTTCCAACTGCAAGCTTTTTAGTCTTGACATAATACATTTCTTACTTTTACTGCTGGAAATAGTGTTTCAGAAACAATGTCCTCTGTTGTCAATAAGGAGTTTTAACCTTGTCACCCTTTTAACCCTTGTTTTATATTTTAGTTTTAGTGCCTACACACACATTTCCAGTCATAATAACTCCAATCTGAGCAATTTTGTTGCAAATTTCTTCACTCTCAAATAGCAATTCCATGTCTTCCTGCTGCTGAAGTGCACCCTTAAGAGCTGCAGATGACGTTAAACCTTAGCCAGCTTAGGCAGCTCTCCAGACTGTTGGCATGGCATATCAGTGCTACCAGGTCCTGTGTCTCTTTCCTGTAGTGCCTCATGAAATGGAAGAAGATGGGTCAAATGAAGGGAAATAACAGTTCATGTTCTTGTAATGTTCTGTCATCGGATGTACAGCAGTGCTCATCCCATTAATTTCAGCCTTACTCATCCTACTTTAAAATTATATAGGAAAATTAAGTCTCTAGGGGCTCTTTTGAATGGCATTGCTTATTTATAAGTCCAATGTTCATCAGCTATAGACCAGATGATCAGCTGGTATTTTCATTACAAATTCACTGGCCTAAACCAAGTCTCTTTGAAACTACAGCTCACAAAAATAACTTCTTTTGGTTTTAAACTTGTATCAGTATGTACCTGTGAGATGACCAAAATTTGCAAGTGCCATGGAATAAAGTGTGTTTATGTGCTTTAAGGATTAGATGTCTGGGGTTGGGAGAAAATAAGGTCCATTGTGGAGCTTTCTGTTCTATTTTAAATTTTAAAAGAATGTTGCAATAACATACGTATTGTAAGATAGATTTTCACAGGGCCAAAATTAGCAAATAAATATTACCAAATAACAAGACTAGCACTGCTTTTCAGTAAATAGAATTGAAACACATGAAAAAAATGTAAGTAGTATTCTTCCTACTTATTTTGGAGATACAAATTTCTCCTATAAACGCAATTATTTCCTGTCATCTATAAAGTAACTGGGTCTTTTTCTAATAATCCCTCAGCCAGATTTCCTGGTATAGGCTGACTACACTGTGAAGCTCTAGCAAGACAGTTCTTTCTGCAATTAAATATCCAGGTAAACCATAGTTATGAACTGTTTGCCTCTGTTGAAGACAATTAGACAGTGTATACCAGGAAGCACCAACATATCTTGGAGTTGGTTTATGATCTTTTTTCTTGGATCATATTTGGAAATAAAATTGTAAGTTTGGCTGCCTGAAGTGAGTAGAATTGTATGTTGAGACCAAGAACCTGCCTACAATTAAGATAGAATGCCTTTCTCTGTATAAAGGGTAGTCTTCTCAGTCAGAACTCCCTTCATGCAATAGAAATAAATATATTAATATATAAATGACAGGATGCTGATTTCTTTCTAGATCTTTCCTTCTAATAAAATACTGCATTTTCACTTTCTCGTTTATTTTCTCCGCATACACATCTACTCCAAGCCCAAATTCCTATTGAATTTACTGTGGGAGCATGATATCTCTCGATCTAGTCATTTCTTTTTCAATAGCAGAATTATTTCCGTAATCTTCCGTTCTGATGAACAAAGCAAAAAACTTCTCTTTGTACCTTAACATATATAGGATTTGAAATTATAGAGTGCTCATCCAAGTACTTAGGTTTCCTCAGAATTTGTCACTGAAACAGATTACTTGCCTAATTTTAAACCACACTAATAACAGTCTATTTTTATTAATGTCCATTGCTTAATCCATCTAACCTCACTGAAATTAGAATGTCAAACTACTGTTGATATGAATGGTATCAGGATCAGACCTACATATAGCACACTAAATAGCTTTTTCATTCTTAAAAGATTCTGTGTGGTTTAGAAGTGAAAAGTTATTTTGTTGGTGGATGTCCAAGAGCAGTTCAAGAAGAAAAGTGTAAATTTAAAACTCTGTTTCAGTGTGCCAGTCTGTACTGAAAGGATTCACTTGTGAACCCGATCTTAATGTTTAAACAGAAGTTGCTTCAGTGTGCTAATGCTTACTTCAGCCACTGGGATGAGGTGATTGCTCCAGATCCAGGCTAAAATGTCTCATAGAGACTGAAAGATATGATTGCTTCCTAACTGCTCTTTGCTTAATAATCATCCTTTTCTCTGACTCGTCAGGGTGCTTGGCCTCATCACGACTTAATTTTCTGTTTCCACAGATGTATTTCCATTGCACGAAATAAATAAACTAGTGATCTCATGCACCTCATGGATTTATATCTCGAAGTGATCCTTTCAAAGTAGATTTTTCTGTTAACAGCAACTAAAAACCTAAACTTTTCCTTGTCAAATTTTCTGTAGCCACAAAAAAAAAGGTTGACTGAAACTCTCATCATAAATTAAAAAAGGGATTGTAATATACTGAAAATCAACATTGAAAAATAATTGAAATTACTCAATTGGTCTTAATCAGTGTTTTTGCATCTTATTTACTGAAGCATGCACAGCATCTGCAGCACTTCAGATCATACCAAAATCACTCCAAATTGGTTCCACACTTCACATAAATGAAGCTTCTTTTCCAAAATGGCAACTCTAGAACCAAATTTTTAGATAGCATCTAAGTTTTAGGAAATTTTTACAGAAACATTTCTTCTTAAATTCTGTCCTCAATCTGATTTTCTTTCTGCTAAAGCTAACAAGAAAAGAAAAAAAATTTAAAATAATAAATGTAATGGTTGTGCCTTTTAAATACTTACGTATGCAGTTGAAAGAAAATAATACGAATGGTGTTTAATTTTTCAAAGGAGTAATAATTTCTCCACCTAATTTTCTACCATAATTTTATCATAACATTTATGATAGGCTGAACTGAAACAGTTTCTTAGATTAGATAATTCTTATTTTATATAGATACCTATATAGCTGAACCTTGGAAAAGACATCTACTTATATTTTGCATGCTTTACAAATTCAAGTTGAAATAGTGGAATTCAGAAATACGTGAGAAATTGACCCTTTCACATTGTCAGGCAAACAGAATTCTGTTTCACTGGCTAGTCAAAACCAGCAAGTTACATCTGAGACATGCACCTCCTTTCTTTGAAAAAAGTAATGTTGATGTGTTATCTTTACCTTTCACTCACATTTGCTGCTAAAAATGGATGAAAGGAACCTCTATAGTATAGGATGTGTTGAGTAGCACGAGTCTCAACTATAAAGTGAGACTTACTCTGTAAACCTTTTCCTCTAATGATAAAACAGACTGAACATGGCTACCACTGCACATAGGAAATCTAAGAATTTCAAATTCTTTATAGAGAGTAGATTTATTACTTAACCTCTGTCCAGAAGATTTGTGCCAAGTATTTTGAATGCCTAAACAGGGTATGAGACCCTAAATGATATGTTTCATATCAGGTACACTAAATAGCCTGCTTTCTTTCATTTCTACCTTACTGCCAACCTTTCACTTCTCTGTGGAAGTGCTACCACTACCCAGATTCACACATTCCCAAAGAATTACCTTTTTCACATCAGTTGAATGGTCATTGAAGGACTCACGCAGTCACTACAGGCTTGCAGTCAACATTTCTACCTTTATCATAATATCTAGAGGTATTCTTGCCATCATAGAAGAATGATAAATTAAGTTATACTTCCTAATTTAACCTGTTACTTCTTGACTTCTACACTTAATTGCTGGAGAAATAAAAGAGACAGGATGGTGACAGCATTTTTTCAAACTACTAGCTTAATTTAAACAAATTAATCCTCTCAAAAACCTAAAACCAAACTAAACAAACAAAAACCCAAAATTAACTGACCAACCAACCAATCAAAAAATCCCAAACGAAAAAAAAATCCAGACCAAACCAATTGAAAACTGGTATTCAAACTAGTTTATTGCACAGGGTAGATTTTTCCTAGGTTCTCCCTAGCTCAGATTGGGCAAGAGAAGGCTTAGGAAGACCTTACTGAAGCTTTCTAATACCTAAAAGTAGTCGTATGAAGAAAGACAGAGAAAGACTTTATACCAGGACCTCTAGTGACAGGACAAGGGGCAACAGTTTTAAACAGTTTTTTCAGTTTTAAACTGAAAGAGATTAGATTTAGATTGGATATAAGGAAGAAATTCTTTGCAGTAAGGGTGGTGACACCTTGGAAGTAGTCGTCCAGAGCAGTTGTGGATGGCCCATCCCTGGAAGTGTTCAAGGTAGAGTTAGATGAAGCTTTGACCAACCTAGTCTAGGGAAAGGTGTCTCTGCCTGTGACAAGGGGTTTGTACACTGTGTTCTTTAGAAAGTCCCTTCCAACCCAAAACAGTCTTATCATTGGGTGTATATAGAATTGGCTTTTTTTATCATAAAGAAACAGACAATTTTCATAACAGTATGCAAATTTAAGGTTGTGCTACATTGAATCTTCTGGTATTTTAGTGAGAAAACCTTAAAGAGACAAATGAGAGCATTTTCAAGTCATGTCCCATGTTAAGAAAAGTTACAGACTGATACTGGCTGTGAAGGCATTCTCATCTAATACTTCAAGGTTTTGAGCATTGCCAAACAGTAAAAAATCACATGCCTGGCCAGGATTTCCAGGTTTTCCATTACATTTGTATGATTTCGTCAGTGATGTTTTAGGAGTTATCAATCTTCCCTGAGGAAGTAGTAATGACTTTATGGGAAAAATTTTGACACTAGAAAATCCCAATATAATTTTACTTGTATAAGTATAGGTATATGTAATTTCTATCCAACAGTGAATTATGCATCTGTTTCTTCATGTGGTTGTCTAATTAGACTCTTTGCATTTTGAAAGAGAAAGAATTTTTGTTCCTAAATGCCATGAAATATTTACCTTGTTTTAATCAGTATTGAGAGAAACTGCACTGTACTGAACTCCTTTGTAATTAATGATTATTTTCTTGCCAGTTTCCTGTGTACTTGCTGTAACTTCTATATTAGATTATTATAGAAGCTGAGGTCTCAACCGAGTGAGGTGTCAATCTCAAAAAGAACTATGTTTTAGGAAGTCGTATAGCCTAGAGGAATCTAAGAGGGGTTATACTGCACCAAGAGTCAAAGTCACTGCTTTATTTTTCGCTACTTGAAGGATTTAGTGTATTTGGATAGAAAAGACTTTGTGGCCTGTCAGATATTCATTAATAAGATTATTTAAAGTCAGCCATTTCTTATTTTTCATACTTTACACTCATTTTCTAAATAAGTGCCCAGCTTAAATTTCCAATTTGCAACTAAGGGTTTAAATACAGTGCTGGCATTATGTAATGCTGTGTGCATTTTGGTACTTGAGAGGCAAAATATACTTCCAGGTTTGTATCCACTTTAAAAATGTAAAACAGTTGCAACATAATGTAAACAGAAAGAATGAAGAGTAAAGAATCCTAACACTTACTGTGGTTATCAGTGCCATAAGTTTCACTGAAGCATATATCTAAGTATAGTCATACATCAGACCTCTTCCAATGGAGGATTAATGATAATAATTAAGCTGATAATGTAATTTCATTCCTTCTGTTTGATGAATCTCATCTCTTGAATGACAGTGAAACTCCCATAAAAATGTAAGAAATTATGGATGTGCTGCTGAAAAAACAGTCTTTCCTCAGGGACCTGAATTTAATACTTTCCCAGTTAATATAAATTTCTAATCACTGATCTCTAACTGAGAAAAAAAGAAAACATAAGCATTTAAACATCTTTCTCCCCCCCTTCCTAGGTTCATCTTAAGCTGAGCACGTGTTCTGCTGCCTTTTTTGAATCAGCTTCTTTGTTTTCATTGTGGGTTAAGCTTAGTCCATACCAATTCCTTTGGCTGAGCAAAGCAGGAGTTTGGGATCATGTGAACAACAGTTTCTTTCCATTGCTGCTTGCTCTCTACTAGGCATCCTCCCCTCCTCTGTGCTGTTCAGTGTAGAATCTCCAGCATGTGTTCTTTGTGGGCTGCAGGGGACTTAGTTCATCTGCAGTCTGCTGTCCACTTTGGCATGAAGTGCCTCCTCCCAAAAGCATGTCTGCTGCTATGGGGCTCCAAATGCTTATTCCTAACAGATCTTCCCCGAGAGGGTCTCTTTGGCGTCTTCTCATATCTCTGTCCCTTCTCTTCCTGCTGATGCCAGTGCAGTGTGGTACGTGGCCTTCTCTCAAAGAGGCCGTGCTTCAGCCCCCACTGTCCCCACCCTGCCAGGTGTGCCCAGTGTAGTATGCCAAGCTAAATACAATTAGCTGGCTTTGGAAGCAATTGTAAATACACAATTTTACATGATGGATGTGTGGCTTGGGTGTTCAGTTGTGCATTACCAGCGCCTGCTAAAAGGTTTAATTGGTGTGAATAAAGTGATGAAAACCAAGCTCTTTACTTACAGACTTGTGTAGACAATGACAGGTAAGAACCAGGTTTGCCCTTGCACATGCCTAGAGATCTCTATCCCTAGCATGTGCATAGTTTTGTAATTTCTAAGGTGTTTTTTTTTAAGAAGGATTCTTACTTACAGTTGTACTTTCAGCCAAATTGATGCCATTGTGGCAATTGTGGATTGCGCATTACAGAGGTTAGAAATACACAGAATCACAGAATCATCTAGGTTGGAAAAGGCCTCTGAGACTATTGCGTTCAACCTTTGACCTAACACTGCCCTGTCAACCATGGCAGACCATGGCACTCAGTACCACATCCAGTCATTTCTTAAATACCTCCAGGGACAGTGACTCCACCACCTCCCTGGACAGCTCATTCCAATGCCCAAACACTCTCTCTGTAAAGAACTTAAGCTTAAGACTGTGCCCTCTTGTCCTACTGCTGTTTGTCTGGGACAAGGGACTGATACCCACCTGGCTACAACCTCCTTTCAGGCAGTTGTAGAGAGTGAAAAGGTCTCCCCTGAGCCTCCTCTTCTCCAGGTTAAACAACCTTTAGCCTCTCCTCATAGGACTTGTGCTCCACTTGCCTCTTCTTTTTGATAAGAAATTATTTTATCTTCAGGTTATTAGAGTCATTCCTCCACTCAGTATACCTCAGGTATAGAATTAGGGGCTTAGTGGTCAGTCTCTTTCTACCTTAGATACTCCTCTTCTAGTGCATGTTACGGTTAACCCAGAGTCTCTTTCAGAAAGACCTGCTGCAGAAGCACCTCTTTTCAGTATTTTCTTTCTCATCCTCTGAATGGAAGTTTTATTCATGCTTTTAAAAATATATATTTAGGTCTTTCCCCTGTTCAAGTTGCATATAAAATACTGAAAAGGTAACTTGAATATGGAGGAAGCATACAGTATTTTTTATGCTGTTTACTAACGTACAATTTATCTCTCTAGTCAAGAATATTTTCTTATTTTTTGTCTTGTAATTACAAAGATACCTTTTGTAATACAAATGAGGAGTAAGTGGTAAACCAAAGTGAATTCCTTTTGACATTAGTGATCCTACCACATACTGCTAGCATCATACTCTCCACTTTTTTTTTTATAAGTAATATTTAGCCATTTAATTTCTAGGAAAAAACACAGTAACAATTTTGTGGTTTTCTAAGTTAACCCTCTTCTAGCTTCCAAGTGTTTTAGGAAGGGTTTCATTGAAATTCAGTTCAAAAATGAATGTAATTTGCTCCTAGTTGATAATAAGAGATCATCTGGCTTCAGCAAGGCTTGCGTGACTGAGTTTAATAAAACATTTGATGAAGTCTTGATTAGATCACACAAGGCATGGTGTTTGGAAAACATCAAGTGTGATTTGTGCTTTTGTATCATTCTAACCCTAATGTCCCTTTCGCTGAATGAAATAATCAGCTTAAATGTATGTACACTAATGATGTGTTTGTCATGAAAACATAGCACACAATGCCTTCATCAGGATCACAGGAAAGCACAATGGATTTAATTCAGTGCTCGTTGCAAAATATTTTTGTAGTGGAATGTCCTTAAAAGGCAAGATAAATTTGAAAAACTCTTCTGAGTGTACTTTATACGGACAGTAGAGTGATAAGCAGGGTCTTATGCTAGGTGTCCTTATTGTTTCATTTAGTTGAGAAAAATAATATGCAATTGGCTATTGTACGATATGGTCTGAAGTAAGGTTAAATTCATCATCACTTTTCTATGACAAAACAAATCTAAAAAAAAATCTCTTGATGCAGTATTCACACATATAGTTTGTGAAATGTCTGGTAACTTCTTCATTCCACCTCCTCTCCTTCCATGGAAGCAAGATTGACCCAATATGAAACATTTTTGGGTCTCCTGTTTTCAGTTTTTAGTGTCAAATGCACATTTACATCAGATATGAAAAGAAAAATTGAAAACTTGTAAAATGTTCTGAGATAATAGTGTTTTCATTGAAGAATGACACCTCATTAAAATTAAAGCAGCTAGGTTTCAATAACATTTCTTTAATGAATGCTGAAATAATTTCAATAAAGTCGAAATGTTCAAGCTGACCTTCTTTGGCAGAACATTGGGATTTTTCATTTCGGTATATTTGTTCAAGATATTTGCCATGACATTTTATGTTGTTCAGTTGCAAGATAAATTGTCAAAATCAAAATTTTACCCCTCAGTGCTATCAAGCCAAGTGATTAATTTCCTTTTTTTTTTTTTAATTCAAAGTCATGACAGTTTGGAAAAAATAGATGTTCTAATAGTAAAAATATATGTACACATACTTTTGTACTTTTGTGGTGCACACCTCTGTAGAATGGATATTGATCTTGCCATCTGTTAGCTGCACTATTAGAAAAGCTTGCATTTTGATAAATTAGGCTGGAAGATCTATTTTAAATTATATTCTCTGTATTTTAAATAATTTTTTTGCATTTTAATTTTGGATAGATATGCTTGCTTCCTGGCAGATCATATGTTCTTTTTGTTCTTTGTATTCTGTAAGAAATAATATTATATCAACTTTTATCACTGTATTTTTAAAATCCATATTTTGGTATAATTTGGAGTTATTGTACCTACTGTCACTATCATGTAGGAGCTCTAGACAGGGATTGGAGTTTTATTGTCCTAAATGTTATTCAAGCCAAAAAGGGTGTCACACTGGGGTAATTAACTTCTTGTAAAATACTCTTATGGCTTTTAGTAACTCAAATTGTTGAAAGCTTGATATAGAAACTAATGACCACTAAAGCTAATGAGAGTCTGTCTTATGGAGCAGTGTTTCAACCTTAGTGTTAACTTCTATATCTTCAAGTAAATGTAGTATTAAAATTTGCAGTGTCCTTAATCATGTAACTTGGTATTCATTCAGATCCTCACCTGAATGGTTTGATCAATACTCATACAAATACAGAGATGAAGGAAATGTCAACAGTGCATAAAATTCATCACCAGTGAGATTTATAGTGAAAACAGTAGCCTCTGGGAAGCCTCTAGCATACATCTTGCAAAACTGGCATGCATCTCCATGACTATTAGAGTTCATGTTTCATATTCTAAGTTTCTCTTGCTGTTAGACACCAACAATATTTTCCTGCTGTGAAATGCCCTTAAATACCAAATGATTTATATTTGCTGTCCTCCTAGTCCTACAAAATTGTTTAGAGAGAAGAGATTTTTCAGGTAATTTTGTTGCTTTTGTTCACTGATTGTAGGAATTCAACCTTCTTGTTCTCTGAAAATTATGTAGAAAAATACTGGATATTTTAACATGAGAAACAACACCATATAGGAGTGCTGGTAAAACACATATGGTGGGAAGTCTTAGAAATACAATGACAAAAAAGTTCACCGGTAATGCAAAGCATTGCCTGAACTCTGACTGTGTTCCAGAAGGTCCATGCCAAAGAATTCAGGTGGTATCTGAGCCTAGCATGAAATGCAACTTGGAAATACAATCAGCAGTGATGCTTATTTCATGTACACAAACTAGCATTGCAGCTGAAGCACTTTTCTTCATTCAGTGACCTCCTCAGGCAACAGGAATTAAAACCACCTTTCCAATTTCTCTGAAAAACTATTGGAGAGAAGGGGTAAGAGAAAAATGTTTCCTCTTTCCATAAATTGATTAGAATGCAGCCAAGAATCCAATTCTTGGGGCCAGAAAAAAAGAAATTTGGACATTTTGATTGTTTTAAATTATAGTTATTTAATTTCCCTCAAAATAGGAAAGAGTTTTGCCAGGAAAAATAATAAGTGGAATGTGAAGATTTTTCCCAAGCCAAAATCCATATTTTAGTTCATAAATATTTACATTTTCAATGCATGTGAACACTAAAAAAGCAGAAATTGAAGTTCTTCCTGAAAGTTCACAATCTGTCTTTATCCATGCATATTTTTTCAACCAGTTTACCGAGGTTTCTGTAAATAAAAAACTGAGTATATTTGGAATCTGGCTATTATGAATTTGACTGTCTGGCTATTATTTATATTTATATTCAGAGTGCAATGGTTTTGAAATGTTTGCCCAGAGAGGATGTTATGGCAAGACCTGCAATATATATATAATTGTTGGGTTTATTAAAGAAACCAAAGGAGACCACATCTTTTAACCTCATCTTGATCCCAGCAGTAATATAACTGTTACTTAACTGGATAAGAATATCTGCCATTTCTTATGTGAATAAAGATCCTGCCAAGTGTTTAATGCTTCATAATAGTGTGTCACAAGCCAGGAATAGAACAGCATTAGCACAACCAGGAAAGCAGTTGAAGGCAACCTGCTATGCTTCTGTTGCATGTTTCTCACCTCCCTTGTTATTTGGAAATCAGCTTATGGAACAGGAAAATCTGTTTTTCTTGAAAGTAGTTGAAGTATTTTTAGAAAGTCATTTGGTCATTTTGTGTGTGATATGGAGGGTGGGATTAACATTTCACTAAAAGTAAGTATGAAGAAATATAAATCTATAATCTAGGCCAGTTTTTTCACTGTATCAACAGTGAAATCTGTTTTCAGACAGATGCCTGACATATATTGCTTATTTAAATTGGTCACATTCCATTTATTTTTCAGTCATGACTGTCAGTAATGCTGGCTATCACATGGTTCTCCATATTTGACATCCATCTACCAACAGTCTTTTGGTAATAGGGGAGTCAATACAGCAAGTATATGCCAAACTGTATGGAATAAAGAGCCATTCACTGGCAGTAGTGACATAACCCAACCTTTGTGTGTATGCTGATGTAAAAGGTGCTAAGTCTAATAAAATAAAACATAGAGGGAAAAAATAGTACTGAAGGAAAATGTGTACCTAGGGATTCCATAGATCTGTGCACAAGTACCACCACACTCAAGACAATAAGATAGCTCAGCCTTTGGTGGTGAACTGACAGTTACTTTTCTTATTTTTTTAAAAGATAATATAATTTACTTTCTATCTATTGCCACTAAATTTTAAACTATTTAAAAGAGTATTCATAGAATCATAGAACCATAGATTGTGTTGACTTGGAAGGGACCCATTAGGGTCATCAAGTCCAACTCCCAGCCCTGCATAGGACACTCCAAGAGTCACACCATATGCCTGAGAGTGTTGTCCAAATGCTTCTTGAATTCTATCAGGCTTCTATCAGTGGTGCTGTGACCACTTCCTGGAGAGCCTGTTCCAGTCCCCATCCACCCTTTGGGTGGAAAACTTTTCCTGATACCTAACCTAAACCTCCCCCAACTCATCTTCATGCTGTTTCCTCAGGTCCTGTCAGTGATTACAGAAGTGAAGACATAAGCGCCTGCCTCTCCTCTTCCCCTCACCAGGAAGCTGTAACTGCAATGAGATCTCCCCTCAGTCTCCTCTTCTCCAGGCTGAACAGACCAAGTGACCTCAGCCACTCCTCATCCAGCTTCCCCTCAAGGCTCTTCAGCATCTTCATTGCCCTCCTTTGGATGCTTTTGAGTAGCTTAACGTCTTTTTTATATTGTGGTGCCCCAAACTGCATACAATATTTGAGGTGAGGTCACCCCAGTGCAGAGCAGAGCGGGATAATCACCTCCCTCGACCAGCACACAAGGACACAGTTGGCCCTCCTGGCTGCCAGGGCATTGTTGACTCATATTCAACTCTCTATCAACCAGAACCCCCAGGTCCCTTTCCAAAGCACTTCTCATTCCAACCTCTTCCAACCTCTCATTCCCCAGTCTATACACACAACCAGGATTGCTCTGTCCCAGGTACAGAATCTGGCACTTGCACTTGTAAAACTTCATAAGGTTGGTGATTGCCAATCGTGTTGTAAAGAACTTTTTATTTAACTCAGAAGGAATTAGTGAGTGACGGCACAGTCTGAACAGACAGACTCTTTAGTCTCACTCTCCCTCAATTTGGCTCATCTATAACTTGACTTTAAAGCTATGCATTTCTAAAAATTCCATTCAAAATTATCAAGACTAACTTATTTTTTCTTAGGCTACACATAAAGAGATGGATTAAAAGATAAAATATCTGATCTTTATGATAAAACATCATTATGAGCTGTATAATGTACACAGTGAAAATAAATACATCTTATGACATTCAGACACTAATTTTTTTAAAATGTATTTCAGGAAGTTTTGTTTTTATCTTAGCCTTTCTGCTTCAGCTTCTTCAGATCTATTGCTGGTTTTATACCTACAGAACTGATTAGAAGGAACGATAAAAAGCGCAAACATATGTGAACTACTCTGGAAAATACCAAATACTGCAAGATAACTTCTAGCCCTCTGCATGAATCTGAAAACACAAACAGGAGAGAAAGCTAAGAGCTTATTGGTATCTTACCGAAGTCAGAGTATTCCCTAGTCAAAAGAGAGTCTGGAGAACAAACTGAAATTTTATTGTCTGGACAGGAGTTATCATTTAGCAAATAGCAGGATTTGATTTCTAAAGTAACCTGGGATTCAGAGACATTTTCTATATGTCTGACACTGTTCAAGTACATTTTTCTAACCTTACTCTATCTTCTATTTTAAGCTTCCCTTCTCTGGTGATAGATTTTGGCACTTGTAAGTAAACCGGTGACATCATAGGTGCATCAAACTGTAATTTTCTTTTAGGATTTGATGCAAAAAAGGCATGATTTTGCATGAGCCTTTATTTTGTTAAGCACCAGAATGGTTAAAATTATGATCTGGTTTTACTCTCAATAAAATAATTTTTATCATAATTTCTAGATATGAGAAATCAAAAATTGGGATAGAGAGAACAGGGACATTAGGGAGAAACAAGTAGGACAAAAGCTGGCACTACTTAATTAGTACTGAATTAGTGTTAAATAAAAGCCAAACTTAGAATACCGTAGCAACTATTGATTTTACAAATTAAATTTACTGCATCCTTGATGAAAATATTTTCCTCAGCTTATTTCGTATTAAATTCCTAATGACTTAATAGATACTGCCACTGCAATGTGTTTCTGTCCACAAAAATATTGTACAATATGTCTTACATGTCTCTGTAAGTACATTGCTGAATACGGTGTTGTGGTTGTGTAAAGGTATGGGTAAATACCAGTACATGTGCTATTATTCTTGTGTTATGTACTCACCTGTGGTAAGCTCATTGGAAAACCTAATACTTACAGGGAAGAACAAAAGTGACTGGCATGTACATCCAAATTGAGAAAGCCAAACTAAATAGAGAAGTTAAAATTTGTTGGTGTTATGAAATGAAAAAAACAGTCCAAAAGTGCTCAAATGTGATATGAATGTATTATTTTAATGCCAGGAACCAGTTCCCTGAACTAGGATAAATGGAATATAATATAGACTAGGTAAAATACAAATATTCCCTAACTGAATAAGAATTACAGTAATACTAAAAATTTATTCCGCTAAGGCATGTAGACAAAAATTTATCCTGCTAAGGCATGTAGACAAAAATTTATTCTGCTAAGGCATGTTTTTTTTAGTGCAAAAAAACTAAAAAAAATATATCTGTAAAAACACAGAAGAGAAACAATTAACATAAAAGCAGGATAAGGTTTAATTATTTGTACCAGCCCAAACTACTAGGAAAGAAAAAGGATTTCCTCTGAATAAAAGATATGATTATTTTTGTTGGGGAGAAGTGAAAAATTAACAATGTAAAAAAGTATCACATGCTCCACTTGGTATAAATATCCCAGGTAGCCTACTATTTGTAGGCTTTTTAGAAGCCTCAAAATAATAACTTTAAAGGCAGAGGTGAGGCTGAGTGGCACAGCATCAGAGATAGCCCAGAAGAGAAATGGAAGGAGCAATGTTGTTGCAGTGCTGTGCTCACCTTACCATGATTCTTGCTGCCCTAGTGTCTCTGGAGCTTCAGGTTTTGTGAGTTTCTGAACACTAATACTGACTCTAGTCCTTGCTTTTCTGACTAATGTTAATTGCTACCTATTGTTTTTCTATTTATGTTATGTTATGTTATGTTATGTTACGTTACGTTACGTTACGTTACGTTACGTTACGTTAGTATATATGTGTGGGGTTCCTTGTCCCCGTTCAGCTGTGTTTGTGGCGGGTGAAGAAATGCATGAACACTCTCTTCTGGTGCAGAATCCAATCCATCCAATTAATTTTTATTGTGATACAGCATTATTTTTTATACTATAAAAAGGTTTACATTTTCCAAATGTTTATTCCTGTTAGATATCTATAACTCTAGCCATAGGTTCCCTTAAGGTCAGTCTCAAACCAATCAACTGAGGGTTAAGAAATCCTTCTGCTCCAATCACAGCTGTGGTCACATTCTGTTCACGCGTGCTTCCCAAACATGGTGTGTTTCCATTGTCCTGTTCTGGTGAAGGCCTTGGTCCAAACATGGATTTCCTTTTCCTGCATCTCTGTTAGTTACAAGCCTGCCAATAACTAGATGTGTTTTGGTCCTATCCCAAACTGACACATTTCTGTCACAGTCTGCCTTGCTTAAGCATATTGTTCATTCACCTAATCATGTATCCTACAGCTACTCTGATCTATTTTTCAAATATCTATTTTCAAAATAAAGAAATTAATAATCTAATTTTTAGATCAGTTCCTGGATATTTTATGGTTTGGGGTTTTTTATTTTTATATTTCCCTCAACTTTGCTTTTATTATTTTTATGTAAAAAAAAATGAGGAAAGAGCTATGAGCAAAATTATTCCAGGCTCTTAATCTGTATAACTCTTAGGAGAGAGTGTCTGTCGTAGGGCAGACACTGATACTGATTCAGCTACATCTGCTGTACATAAACATGAAACATCTTCCCATGTTTCGTTTCAATCTCACACAGGCTTCTTGGGAATTTTGAGGTATTTGAACAGAAGTTCAAATCTTCCCTTTGAAATGCAGAAGAAATAGGGGTACACAGGGTTAAAGCAAAAGTGAATCTCAGGACTGTGTGCAAGAAACAAAGAAAAATCAGAAAACCCCCAACAAAACACTGAAAAATCCTAATAATTTTTCTGTCAAGACAGATACTTGTCCTTTCCTCAAGTCTTTATATCTTTGGTTTTTTCAGTCTTATCATTCAAGGTAGGAAGGTTTTTATAGGAAAATATAGCGAGATTTTTTGTCAGTTGCTTAAAGCTTTGATGCTATACCACACCCTAATGAAGATTAATGTGCACAAAGTGCCATAGGGCAATTGAAATTGCGAGAAGAATATAATTTGTTCTATCAATCATCAGTTATCTCTGTAAATATGTTTGACATGGTGTAGATTTTGAACTTTGTCACATGCTTTAATACTGTTGTTCATTCTTTGGACTAATCAGTAGTCATATTTCACTTACTTCTTGTTGATGCCAGGAACTCTTCTTAAAAATGATTTCCAGGTAGTGATATCTGAACCTCTTGTCTGGAAGTTCCTTTAAACTACAATGATTTGATACAGATACTTATTACAGCTTTATATCAGTGACTCCACCTTTCAATTGCTCTTGTAAATGTCTCTTGAAATACCCTGAAAGTGCAAAACTATCAGGAATCAACTGTATAAAATAATTTAAAAGTAGTAGTTATTATTTTTATAGACTTAAAAGTAGGAACTTTAGGAATAAACATAGAAAGTAATTCCTTTATTTCATACATCTTTTCTGTTACCATTTTAAATTTCATCTTTTGAATGGAAATGGGGTTTAGTACTTGTATGTTGTCACAGTCTATTGCTACAGTTATTTAGTCAGCAAATAGGAAGGTTAAAGGCTGTTAAAAAACTGGCTTTACAAGCAATCTAGAAAGTCAGGGATATTGCCTTTTCTTAATATGAGTCTACATATCCTCCTAGGATTCCTTTTCAACTATCTGGGGCCTGACTAGATGGTATTATTCATTGCATTATTTCACCATTACTGTTGTTGTTTGTTTCTCAGGATAAACCCTACATTTGTGAAATGTTATAACAACCTCAAGGAAGTTTAAAAGCTCTTTTTCTCTAATCCTGTGACTTGTTCTTTGGTTATTAAATGGGAATGAGAGCATTCAAATTCCAGCATTTAGCATTTAGTTTCTAGCCATCTACTATATTTTTCTTTTTTCTTTTTTTTTTTTTCCTCTTTGCTATAGCGTAAAATTATAGCTAAGCATGTTGATCCTAAGGCTGTCATCACAGTGATGAGCTGCTGCTATAAGCTGGGTAGGAAAGCTCCAACCTTTGGTGAAACAGCAGGTGAATTAAGTGGTTACAGAAAATCCTGGGATACTTTGCCTAGTGGCTGCTGTGCTTAATTTAGACTATCTAGAGAGGATGGCTGTAAAGCAAATAATTTTAAAATTCTTCCCTTTATTCCTTTGTGTACTCCTTGCCAGGTTCATAAAATGTTAATTGAACTTGGAATTCAGCTGCTTTTGACTAACCCCTTTTAAAAGCTGCAAACTGTCAAGTCATTTAGAAATATTTATTGATATGAACGTAGCAGCAGTACAATAAAACTGTAAAAGAATGCTATTGAAATGAATGACAGTGCAGATTTGGACTGTCTAAATGTCTTGGATGAAAGCTAAAGCCTGGCTGAAAAAGTTTCAGAGCCAATACTACAGTCTCCTCCAACCACCACAACACTTGCAGCAATAAAGCCTCCACTTGAGTTTGATCTGATAACTGTAAATATCAAGACAACATCAAATAAACATCAAGTTAACAAAAAAAAGTTCCAGCTAAAAAAAAATAATTTTAGTAGAAGGTCATTAGACTTGTTTTCAAAAAGCATTCTAAAAACATAATCCTTCAGTCTACTGCATTTCACATGATAACTTGAGTTATTATTTCAAAGGAGTTTGAGGAGTTTGAGTTGTCCCTTCTGCAGACATGAATTATGTCTGTATCAGATTTCAAATGAGCATTCGCTTGTACTCTCTTTGCATTTGTTTGTGTATGGCCAACAATGCATATGGATAATGCAAGGGTATTGCTTCTTATTTTGTGTTCTCAACTGTGGAAGAACCAGTGAAGATTTATAGGAAGAATAGTGCAAATGTATGACCTTTCAAGTGATAACTTCACCTCCATGCTTATTAAGAGAGAAAGCACAGTTCAGCATTTGACCATATTCCCAAACATACAAGTAACCTTTGATTTCAAGTACACTTAGTTGCCTATTTGAGGAAAAATCTTTCCAGTGTGAGAAGCTGAACATGGACAAAGGCTGTGATCCAGACACCCTGAGTATAAAGGCTACTTTTAAAGCACAACACTTTCTACCACCAACTGTCGAGTTTCCTTCTTTACTACTCACAAGTATGTTGAATCCCGTATATTTCATGTCCTTGTACATGTCAGGCAAGTCAGTCTTTTATTCCAACTTCACAGATCATCTTGCCATGTTTTAGAAAAATTAGAGTTCCCCACCTCTGCTTTTTCTGACTTTCTTAGTCTTCAAGTCTTTCCACACCTCTCTCCAGCACGCTCAAATCAAAACTACAGTTATGGTTTGGTTTAGAGAATTTTAGAATTTTTTCAGGCTTGTAATGCATAAACATGAGAAATGGACATTTTATGGACCATTCTACCCATAGCATCAGATCAAAAGTGATAGTAGGGCCAAATTTTACTACAAGTTATATCCCTGGTGTGTGAACATAAATATACCTAAAAAAATAAAGCTATTTGGAATTTCCTGAATTCAGTGATTCAGATTGCTAGCTTCATTCTCCATTCCTCTCAGTTCTTCATGACAATTTGTTTGCTGCTACTGGTAGTGTCAACATTAAACCTATCTCTTAAATGCCAAAATTAAGGAAAAAAATATTTCTATGGGTCTGCATTGATCTTTTAATTTTTCCTGCTGAATGATCTGAGAGGTAAATGGACACAAACTCTTAACTCTCTTAAACTTAAAGATCTCTTAGTTCTAACTAACATCTTTTAGCTTCCAAATCTTTGTGACTTAGGGTCTTACTGAATTAGAGACAGTATCTTGTATTTGTCAGTCTCTGACAGATTTTTCTCTCATAAAGGCTTTAAGCCTCTTTTCAGCTTGTGCTTCCACAGCATTCTGTGGACAAAGCCTTTGCTAACTACACTGCAGTGACCAGGAATCCTTCTTTAGACCTCCAGCCAAAGACAAATAATTGCGACTTTAAAAGAAACCCTACTGAAATAACAAGGCTTAGAAGCTGTAGTTTGGTTTTATTCAGTACCATACCAAAACCCATCTTCTGGTGCAGACACAGTGCAGAAGAAGTACATTGTACACAGTATATTGCAGACTTAAGTCTAAAGCAAAAGGTGCCTGTCCTCACAGCTGAAAAGATTTCCGGGAGAGTGAGGGATCAAAGATAAAGAAATAATTTGTTGGCATGAGTAGAGAAGGGGAGAAAAATTAAAAAGATGAGTTTGCAAGCCTCGATGATGATGATTACTATATTATTATGATTATATATACGTTAACAGATGTTTTATTGTGGCAGCAAGACACTCGTAATTTGAACAAAAGTAAATCAAATCAATAAATCACTGATATCATCAAATGGAGAAAAGTTTCTGATTTTATTAGTGTATAGAAGTCTACAGTAGGTAGTTATATTTAAAAGTATAGCACATATCATAACATTGACACGAAAAATGTTTAGCCCGTAAAGAAAAAACAAGAACAGAAAACATCTTATAAAAGTCTCCTGTTAGCCATAAAGTGACAGCAGCAAGTGGAATCACCTGTGTAAACATGTGGGATGCTGCCACACTTTGTTGGTCCTCAGTGATACCCAGCGATATTTGTTTGGTCAGGAGCCAAAATAAGAGAAAGCGTGAGCTAATGCAGTGGTTGGCCAGAGTGTCTCTTGACAGAGGTTGTGGCTCAAGCAGTGGAAAGAATTTCTGATGGTAGTGACTAGCCAGAGCAGCTAATGGAATGAGGCACACCAGGGAGTGGCTAGAAGAATAAGGATTCATGGAAAGAAGTTAGTGATGATTGCAGAGGAGAGCAAGGAGCAATCAGAAGAAGAAGCTGTGAGAGGGGCAGCAGGTCACACCACAGCAAGACCTGACAGTCCTGAACTGTGAGTAGCATAGAAAGCAACTAGCTGTTCTAGAACTGTGAGTCACTTAATACCTACACTGAAGAAATTAACATAAAAAGGGAAACATTCTGTCATTCTGTGTCCTTTTTTTTCTTTTTCTCCTTTAATAAAATATTTTTTAAAGCAGACCGATGAATGTTTATAGGTGGGAATCATTTGTATCTGAGACTTCATCTCAATGTTGCAAAGTGTTCGGCTATGTCATAGCTTAACCCCAAACAACTGCTCGCTCACTTCCCCCTTCTCCATGGGTTGGGCAGCAAACCAGAAGAGTAAAAGTGGGTTGAGATAGAGACAGTTTAACAGGAAAGCAGAAGCCACACACACAAGCAAAGTAAAACAAGAAATTAATTAACCATTTTCCATGGGCAGGCAAGTGTTCGGCCATCTCCAGGAAAGCAAGGCTCCATCGTGCATAAAGGTGACTCAGAAAAAGGAACACCATCACTCTGAACATTCTCCCTTCTTTCCCCCATCTTGGTATACTGGGCATAATGCCACATGGTATGGGTAATCCCTATGGACATTTGGGGTTGGCTGTCCTGAATGTGCCCCCTCTCAACTCCTTGTGCCCCTCCATTCTGCTCACTGGGAGTGTGGGG
>WEIV01014401.1:52360-79926 GCA_013390005.1 Calyptomena viridis | reverse complement strand
AGCTGGCATTTGAGGATTGGTAGAATAGGTTTGAGGTAGAGAAGATGTGTTAGTAATAAGGTAGGATTATTGGTACCGAATTGTAAATGGAGTACATCCTATCTGTTAATTGGTCATTAGTGTCCTTAAAAACCTAGATACAGCTGCCATTTGAGGTATTCCACACCCTACTCCCTTCTCGCTTTGTGCTTCCACGCTTTGCAGCAAATGGTTTTCTCAGCACACGCTCTGGTGTGTTAAACCCAGGTTTGGGTGGCATGCTGAAGTTGTGATAAAGCTTAATAAACAGCAAGAAAAACTGAGAAGCTGCGAGTTTTATTCCTTTATCTGGTACTGGACTGTGATAATAAGAAGAGGTACTCTAACAAACATCAACGAGTACCTCGAGACTTATTCCAGGACTTCTTAAATCACTTAACCAGTGATTTCTTTACGGAAAAGTTATGCCAGACCTACAACTACCACAGATATCTCTCTGGGGTGGAACATGCCAAGACACATCAATGTAACTGCACCATATAGGTCTTCTTCCTTTTGAAAAATATTCATTTCTGTAACACTTTAACTGTAATAAGCTTGAAGGATTCACCATCATCTCTCTATTAGAAATAACTGGTGTCGAAGCATTCATGCACGTATTGGATCGTTACCCAGTGATAAAAACAGTCTCTGTTAACACCCAGGATTCATGCATCATACAAATTGAATTATTTTTAAGGGTTAAACAGAACAAAGCTATGAAGCTTTGACCTGTGGATCGATAAGGAACTTACATCTCCAGCAATGTGTGGCTCTTAATCAAAACTGTGGCTGCTCATTTATACCAAAATAAAAGGTCTTTGATGCACTTTCAGAGAAAAGATTGACAACTTTCCAAAACATTTTCATTCTCTGATCCTTAAAATCTTTTAATGAGCAAGAAATGTACAAGAGGAAGTTTTTCAGACTGGAAAATACAATAAGAACTTAAATAAAAGACAGCAGATATGAAACTGGAAATAAACCTTTCAGTCCTTTGGCTGACAGAGCTGACATGAACAGTAACTTTTGTATCCAAGTTCCTTTTAAGAGCAATGACAGTCTGAACTCATCTAGTAACTCTACTAGCAGCTAAATTTTAATACAACAGAGGTCTCATCCATCCTTAGGTAAAAACAATTAAAAAACCTGAACGTTTAAAGTAATACATCTCTAGATAAATGTTCTTGCTCTAGATGGAGTTAATCTGGTTCTGTATGAACTGCACTTTATTTTTCATGCTATCAGTAAGCGTCTGAATAATACCCACAGTATTTGTACACTCCTGACATAATGGCAATTTCTGTAAGATATGTTTTTATGCAAGGTATGCAGCAACATAAATAAGGAGTTTCAGAATTTTTCTGTTGGGAAATTTGTAAAAAATTCTCCCTTTATAGAAAGAGAGGCACACGTTGAAAATCTTGTTCTTGTAGTTAATTGATTTTAGTGAGTTACTCAGTTTTAATGTGACAACTTTGTCAAACTAAGTGCTAAAAGAAATATCATTATTTGTGAAAATTTAAAAATTAATACTAATGAATAATAATGAAAATGGTCATTAAGTTTCCATAAAAACTAAACATGCAAAATAGCACTGTTAGAAGTAGTATATTTTGGTCCTACTATATTGTCTAATCGTCAATATCAACAGACAGGATTAAAAGTGGTGGAAAGTTCTGGCCATATGCACACTACTTCTGATATGTGAAAAGTTTGTTTTAACAACAATAAAACATGAATGAGTGTATGACAGGATAATAGGCCGTGTAACATCTAAAATTCAATCTTTAGATTTTTTGTTTTATAAGAAATAAGAGCATAGGTTCTAAAAGAGCACAGATTTCTGTGATTCTGGAGAGGATAGGTTAAACAACAATAGCAACAAATGAATTTTTATTTTTAAAAATATAATGATGAAAAAGAGAAATATGGAATACAATAAAAAAGGACTA
Organism: Calyptomena viridis; assembly: GCA_013390005.1. Lineage (NCBI taxonomy): Eukaryota > Metazoa > Chordata > Aves > Passeriformes > Eurylaimidae > Calyptomena > Calyptomena viridis. The sequence continues at coordinate 77,953 of WEIV01014401.1, read as the reverse complement.
GAAAAGGAATGTAGAAAGCAGGAGTAGAACTATGTGAAGGGAAAGTAATACAAATGCCATGAACTGATGCATGTTACATGAGGAATAGACAGGAGGAATTGGAAGTCTTTGTGCAGATATAGGACTGTGATCTCATAAGGATGACAGGTGAATGTTGGAATATGTCACAGAACTAGAATGTTGCAATGGATGGATACCAGCTCTTTAGGAAAGACAAGTCAAATAGGCAAGGCAAGGAGGGAGTGTTGCACTTCATGTGAGAGGGCAGCTGGATTACATGGAGCTCTGCATTGGTGTTGTAGTTTAAGCCTGGTGGGCAGCTCAGCTCCACAGAGCTGCTCACTCATGTTTCCCTGGTGTGAAGGGGAGAGAATCAGAAGGGCAAAACTGAAAACTTGTGTGTTCAGATAAGGATAGTTTAATAGATAATGCCACATGCACAAGCAAAACAAAACAAGGAATTCATTCACTGTGGCATTGCAGATTATTTATATCTTTAGTTATTATTAGTCTCGAAGACTTAACTAAAGACTTTTATTAATAGTAATTTTTACATCTGTATATCTTGCATGCCAAAAACACATACATACATAGTTAAGGTCCAGGGTTCTTTTGCATGGCTTTCTTTCATAGCTCTCTCATGGTTCTCTTTCTCTTTCCTGCTTCAGCTTCTTTAATTGTTCTCTCATGGTTGTCTTTTTAGTTCTCTATCTTTTCTTCTCTCTCTGGATCTTTCTGAGAACACTTCCATACATGGAAAACTGTAGCTAAGAAACAATGTAGCTAACCTTTGGTTGGCTGGACTAGTTTTGCCCAACGTGGGTCACGTTCGTTACCACTCTGTAAAGGCCTGGCTCCAGGCTTTATTAGAGCTATCTTAGAGCCACCAGGCCAGGTCTATTCATTTTTTAACAGAACTTAACAATCTCACAGCAACAGTTCACCACTTCCAATTAGCAGTCAGGTTCACCCATACCCAGGACAACAAGAAGAAAGTTCACATTCATAGTTCCAGGCCCATGTGATATCTTCTACAAGGAAGGAAGCAGCCTATGAGATGTCTGGAGTGCACTGTGAACTACTTCCTGGCATAAATGATCAAGGAACCAACAATGGGAAATGTGAAGTGTTGTATCTAGGGAAGCAAAACCCTAGGCATCAGAATATGCAGGTGGAGGACTTGCTGGCAAGCAGATCTACAGGGGACCTTGGAGTCCTGATGGCAAGCAAGCTGACCATGAGCCATCAGTGCACCCTCGTGCAAAGACGACCAACACCATCCTGGGCTGCATTAGGAAGAGCATTGACAGCAGGTGAAGATAGGTATCCTTGCTTTCTACTCAGCACTGGTGAGGACACACCTGTAGTAATGGATTCAGTTCTGGACTTCCCAGTACATGAGAAATAATGGACTTCTTTAAATGAGTTCAGTGAATAATGGCGCCGAACTTGACCCTCCTTGTTGAAAATACATTGCGTACAAAGAATTTGATGCACCATCAGAAGGGACAGGAATACCACAAGAGATACAGAAAAGGGTACTAGTAAGCAATCAGTTTGTGATGAATATCCTCTTATGGCAGACACTTCATCAAGGGAAGTACTATGGCATGGGTGATTCCAAGAGAACACGGGGAAAAGCTTCTTCTGCAGGTGAGTAGTAGAGCACCAAAGCAGGTTATGAAGATGTGTATTGGAAGCTTTTTTGGAGGTTTTTGAAACTGAGCTAGACACAGCCATGGCTGACCTGATCTGATGTTGATGTCAGCCCAGCTTAGAATGGAAAGTTAGACTAGAGATGTCCGACAAACATCCCTTCTAGCCCGTACTTCTACTATTCTATGAATGCTCCATGAGGAAGACAAGTATTTTCAAGCCAATATCTTTAGGGAGTATAAAATAAACCCTTTTGCTCAATTGATAAGAAATAAACTACAAGTAACATTACAGCTCAGGGAAAAAATCCTCCGTTTTTTTTCCCTAAAACACACAAAGAAGCAAAAATACCCCTAACCCCAAACAAAAATCCTTAGCTGAGCTGAACAAACCAAGGTTTAGACCAATATTTAAAAAAAAATGATTTCGCTTTTGTAAAGTTATTTCTGTGAGGTATAGCAGTTCTAAGGAATTAAAAATCAAAATTGAAAATGTCACTCACACATTCAAGCCACCTCTTGTGACTTTTTTTTCTTCTAATACATATTTCTGGTGAAAATTGAATTCTGCTTCCTCTTAGTTGTACATATTACATCATTTTTGTGTTTAAAAATGTAAATTATGTTTAAATAAACTTTGTATTTCATTATGTGTTAGCTAAAAAGTTTTGCTCAGCCTGGTACTCTTTCTTTTAAAATATTTTTTCCAGAATTTTAAAGAAATACAATCTTCTTTGGAGATTAATATGAATATTTTCTCTTGAGAGTAATATTTTCTCTCTCAACATTTTCCCTCTCATCAACTATGAAGGAAAGTCATCAAGAGCACAATGTTTGGGGGGTGAGAAAGACCACACCGGCATCATTAGATAAACTCTGTTTTATACATGTGTATATCAATGTTCTGCTCAGCAGGATTCAAGTTTTATTGCAATGAAGATCCTTGTTGTTTTACACTCTAGAAGAAATACTGAAAAAAGATCATGCAAGACATGCTGGCAGATTCACATCTTAAAGTAAGTATTACAAATACTGAATTTTGGCCTGATAAGCCATACTTAGTCCAGACAAAAAGCACTTAAAATAAACATTTTAGCTATTAGTGAATTTCGGTGGAAGTTGGATTTAACAGCTTCTAGAAAATCCAGCATGTAACTATATGAATTCACAGTATGTATTCTTAGGGAAGAAATGTACTTTATTCTTTTGGGACCAGTATGTTCAATTAGGTCCTGTGAATTTTTTGTGGATAATTATTAGAATTGTGTTTCTGTTTTTACAATAAAGCTTTAGAATAAGCCATTTCATAAGGCTCATTAAAAATTCAATAGTTCATCAATTTTTTTTTCACTTGATCAGCTCACAAGAGCTTTCTCAAAAAGAACACACCAATAATTTAGACCTATAGGAAACTAAATCAAACATTTACTTTTCTAGATGGTCTAACTTTCCACATGCAGAACAAGATGTGCAGTTAAAAGGGAAAGAAATATTTGGCCATATAAAATAAAAAGAAAATTGAGACCAAGAATCATTCTACTGAAATCAGTCACAGGATCCCATGTAGCAAGACTGGAAGACCATGTTCTGAGTTTTGCTCCCTTCATCGCTACTTTAGTAATTATTTTCCCTCACTGCACCAACAAACTAACCAGTTGTATATGTAGACATTTTCTTCATATTTTTGTTTTGGTTTTCTATTTTCAAATTTACCTCATGACATTTAAAACTGAACAGTAATAGGAATGTAAAATCCATCTCATAGGGCCACTGTAATTTCTGTGATTGTATAAATTCCAGATAGTTTAGATGCTAACAAATAAATCATCAGTTACTAATTTCATACCATTTCTGAAAAACACATACAGCCCTTACTTTGATTCCCTGCATGCAGTTCAGCCATTACTGTATAACACTACATGTTTTTGATGGTCATATAAAATGGGAATATAAACTCAAAGGAAGAATTGATGCATAATTAATTAGTAGAGTAAGGTGGTTTGCTTTCAATTTGTCCTTGTTAGTAAATTATGATATTACATCAATTTATTTTTTTTTACCATATCCGAACTCAGCACAGATGGTTTATGGTTTCTCCTGAAAAGCTTTTCTTCCAAATTCATTTTTAGAATGACACCATTGCAGGGAAACAAAATATCCTACAGTAAAAACCAAGGTTTTAAAATTTGTGTTCATATTCAAGTAAGGTGTTCCGAGATGTGTGTTCAATGTAAGTTTTGTTCCATGGCTTCCTCACTGAAGAAAATAGGGACACCACATCAAAGGCTATCCTGTCATAGCCTGTGTTTAAACATGCAGAATTAATTGGTCTCTCACTGCTTCCTCTTGTCTACTTTTCAGGGAGTAACTCTAGCTCTGAAGGAGAGAAGACAGGCAATTTTTAGGACAGATTCCAGCCCTATCTGTGTAAAACTGAAGAGAAAAAAACAGACCTCCACTCTTTTCTTATCAGACGGTGAATGGAAAGGCAGTAAACATGAGGTGGAAACTTTCTGTCATACCTGCACTGCTCCAGGATCAGGCATGTACCAGTGTCATGCAGACTCATTTTTACAATACAAATTTGCTGCTAATATGATCTAATTCAATAGAATAACCAAATCACTGAGACAAGAACTATGTGCACAATTCTTTATCCATTTTACTTAGTCGTATTTATCTCATAAATTTACTTCTAACAGCAGAAGATGAAACCAGCAACTTTTGACGTAGTCAGTAAAGCTCAGTTCTTTGACCCCAACAATATATGCAAAACTGAAGTCTGAGCTGCCATATATAAAGAACTGGTATTAGGACTTAGTCTGTTTTGGAAAGCAAGAGCCTGTAGGTACTTAATCTGATATAGACAACCCTCTCACACCTCTCATACTTGATAGTCCTTTATGGTAGATGCTGAGATACTAGCATGACACAGACTACCATTAAGCTCTAATCCTGACATAAATCTGAGTTCACTACATTACAGCCGAACTCCCATAGTTCAGAAAAAAAATTAAGTTCCTTTAAAATTTCTTACCTTCTTGTATCAGATCACCTCCTAGCTGTCTATCACTGACTGTTTTAGCCTTAGTAAGACAGACCTTATGTGACAATAAACAGTCTGACAGTGTCTTAAATGAAATGTTTAAACATCCATCAGCCTTTCTGCTCATTGCTGACATTCTGAGCATGTCTGCCACCCTCCAAGAAATCCAGGTCTGTTAGCCTTATTTCATATACTAATTTTCTGTAATACTTTACTATGTGGTACAGTCCTCTGTGACAAAGCAGCAAGAACTATTCACTTTAATCCTTTCTGATTATTCTCTGGGTATGTATTTATGATTGCTCCTTTCAGCTGAAAGAAAAGGAAGGGCTTTCATTTAGCATAGTTTAAATTACTTATATCAATCATGTCACCAAAACCCACCATCAAACAAATTGGTTACATTGAGATATCATTGTTTTCTGTACAAAGTTTGTTAAGGCAGATAATAAAGCCAAAATAAGTAAAATATTAATAGAATGGGGAAGTCTACAGTCCTTTATTTGTTCTTAAACATGCATGAAGAGGTCATAAAATAAAGTAAGGCTATCAATGTCTCATACAATCATTTGGCAGGAAATTCTGTGTGTGGCTTAAAATATCGTCTTTGTGAATTACTTGTGGCATTTTTTAAAATGGTCCTTTTCTGTTCTCATTTTCTACACCTATCAATTGACTGCTACAAGGAAAGGCATTTTTTATTGTGATACTCATCCAAAAAAAAGGGAAAAAAATTAGTGACAGACCTTGGGAGAAATAGAAAGCAGCAATAACTTGTGTCAGTCCATTTGAGGGCAGATGAATAAAGAGACAGTAAAACCAAGTTGGTAATATTGCCCAACAAATACATTATGCCAACCACAACTTTATATAGTATTAGTTAATGTAGCTTTCACATAGCTTCTGAGATTTAATGTGCCCATTTTCCTTTCTATCTTAGAAGATGAACCAGAGATCTCTCCTAAGTTATCATCAGTATGGTAAATTTCGGTGCAGATTTCACCTTTAGCTGTGAATCTAAATTCTAGAGTAATAACATTTTTAGACTGTTATATTTTCTACATAATATTGCTGATTGAATAGATCCAGAATATTAGGGCTCCTCTTCCACAATTTTTTTTCAATACTGCTTTAAAATACTGGCACATGTTTTGCCTGAGTTGCCACTAGATTGGCTGATGGGCTGAGTTGTGAACACTGCAGTGGGTCTGTTGGAATCAGCCAGAACTAGCTGTGTCTCACTCAGGACAGCCCCTGGCCTCTTACCACAAGGCCACTCCTGCAGCCAGTAACCCCTTCCACAAGCCCCTGGCAACCTATACCACATACACCAGCAGATGATGAAAATTCCTAATTTTTCTGTCTATGAGATCTGGACTCAACAAAAGATTAATTTAATTTGGGATATTTAAAATAATGTTAAAGAGGAGTTTAAATACAAATTAAAATAACCCTTACAACAAAGAAGTGAAAAAGACAATCAGTCAAAGGAAAGTAAAATTAATCTTGTTACCCCGAGGCAAATGCATTTCTTAATGAAAAAAATCTCAGATATATTGTAGCCTACAGGAAGTTAGGCTTGGCCAATTCTTAAAAGTCTGGAAAGTTATGATTATTTTACTTACATGGAGCAGTCTGACTCATCAGATTTGATGAACTTGTACAGAGGATTTACCTAGACCCGGCATGTTGGACATAACTGCTCATTTACAGATTAGGAAGGTAGCACATGAGAAGTCTGACATCCTTGAGCGTTTAGTCTACAGTGCACTGACAGCTTGTGGCCAGGTTGTAAACCAAGTTAAATAATAATAAACTAATCCAGCATCAGGAAAAGCATTGATTAAATTGGTTAGTAGTGTAGTCCTTCTGCTCTCTTTTGTTTACTGAGTTTGGATAAAATCTGTGTCAGAACCTGGGCTACCTTCATCTAAACAATATGCCATAAATCTTTAAATAATTTAATACGAACAATTCATAGGATTGTAGCAAGGAGGGAAGTGCATATAAAAAGGTATTGATTAATGGCTGTGATAACCAGATCTATAATGGCTATTGACAACTTGTTGGAAATACTTACTGTTGCACACAATGACAAAGTAAAGCTGTTGATAAAGTAGTTGTTCTCAACAGAAAGAGGGGAGGACAGTTAGAAAAATAATGTATTAATTACTTCTAAGTCAAAGATAAGCCTGGAAAAAAAATCTCTCTAAATTAATTGTTATTATTTAATAAGATAATGTCACATCCAAACTTTATTTTTGTGGCTTTTTAAACAATAGCCTGGCTGTTTTGGACCCAGACAAGCTATATTATCCTTAAGAAATTGTAGAATATTGTTTTCCACTGGGGACTAAATATGATGGGTTTTTTGTCAGATATGGTCATGGATAAATTTAATTCATCATATCATCACAGTATCAGTGAGTTCATACCTAAAAAAGAATTATTTTAAGACCAAAATTCTTCAAGAAACAGTTCCTCATTATACATACAGGACATTGCTAAACAATATGAAGAGTGGAAATTTTAAGTGAAACATTGCTTCATCCTGAAAATAAATATTTCTTCTAAAAATGAATTCTAATATCTTTCCTCCTTACACTGGAAACTTTGTACTGAACAGAAAAGGAGAGCAAACTACAAAACCTTCTTTATTCCCTTATACCTATGCAAATTCACATTAGTGTAAATGGAGGAGCTGCAAGCATAATGAATAGAAAATAAATCCTATCATGTACTATTTAAAAATATTAGTTTGAGCTAATATACTCTGTAAAATCTTCCTGTCAGCCCATCAAAAAGACAAGAAACTGCAGTTATACCACTCCTGCTATGCTTCCACTGCTTGACATGCCTTTTTACCATGCTTAACTCACTGTAATACTCACAAAGAAAGTGGTAGAACCTCCACTAGGTTGAAATTCACATCTCCAAAGCAGAAAGAACATCAACACTATCAGTGTCAGTGTTACTTTCTTTTTCAGTTTGATATGAAGTCTAGGTAGACCACATCTCCTTAGAAGGCAGAAGGTAACATTGACAATATGAACAGCACAGATGAGAACCACTACAATTTCATGTACACTCCAAAGAGACATCACTTACTACCAACACATGGGATGAGAACCCAGGCCTGCTCTGCCTGTTTGGCACACAGACTGAGGTCAGGGCTAGCTGGAAACAAGGGTGTGGCTGGTGTAGGTGCTACAAATGTATGAGACAAGAAGTGACAGCAGCTCCACTTCTAGCTTCTCACAGAAGCCCTGTTTCCCTCCCAGCAGCCTCAGGAGCCATTTCCCCTGGAAGTCATGCCCAGAACCAGATACCTGATACCCGTTTAGCAGGAAGTACACCAGCTCCAAAGGCCCTTACCCTGTATACACAGGGGACTGCTATATGTTTCAGCCATCATTTTATGTCAAGGTGTCTCCGTTTCGTGATAAGCAGCTGTCACTTTGTTAAATATTGTACTGGCTGATGACCATTTCTTGATATCATCATACCCACGTGTTGAGTGGGTGATTGGCTTCTGGTGATTGGCTTCTCACTTTCTTTTGTACCAGGAAGTGTTCAGATATAAAAATATATACTTCTGTATACAATATATACAGTGTATATATACAACATATACAGTGTACTATAAGGAATATACAAATATGTATAAATCATATCATATACAAATATGTATACATATCTATGTATGTATGAATATATGTTTTATATATATACACATTTATCAAGCTATAGATATTAAATATAAATAGCCATAAAAACATAGGTACAAAATTGCTAAAACAGATTTAATAAGAGCTAATGGAATGAATAATTATATTTTAAATACAAGTAGCAAGTAATTGAAAAAAAGTAAAAGAGCAGTTCCATGTCCCCTCTTTACCAGGCTGCAGAACAAGCCATGGCATGTCTGGGGTGTGGGAACTTTAAAATGGTGAATAGGTGCCAAAGGGAACTGGGGACAGGTCACAGACAGGTTGGAACATGCTCAAGGACTGCACACGCATTTTGGAAGGCCAACAAGACCCCTATCCCGTTGCACACTTGCAAGGAAGAGCCCAATCCAGTGAGCTGGAGCAAAAGACCCCTGCATCCTGGTGCAGCTCAATAGGATGACCATGCAGTATCACTGGGGCAGACTTGGGCCTTAGCATGGTGCTGTAAGACAAGGCAAAGCTGACTTTAAAAATGGAAAACTGCAACAAATGCCAACTTCAGAAAAACTTGTATGTGTGGACTATTAGAAAGAGGCACAGATGGAATCCCCCAAAAGATCACTTCTTTTGCTTTCTTTTGGTGTTTGCACTGACATACTTCAGGCTTAAAAGTCTCATTTGGGTGGACTGGGTGTGACAGTGAAGAGATTCATCATTAAGCTGGACTCCAGTACCATAGTAATAAATAGCACACTCAGTGGTTACAATTCACTGCATAATCTTTGGTTTCCAAAAATTCTGGCTATGCAAATACAAATGTGCACTAATAATCAAATGCACATTACAGTTAGATCAAAACAATCTGAATAAAACTTTACCTTGCTGGTTTTTTTTAGTGGCAATAAAATTTATCCAGCATGACTAGAGTTAAAAGCTATTGAAGGGCTCTAAACTACCTAATATATTCTGGTGCAAAGCGTGGAGCCACTCAAGATGTCAGCATGCTCATATGAATACAGCACCAATAGGTTATTTCATTTTACAGTGTAACATCCTAGAACTTAGTGGGATCTTTCTTGATTAGATTTATGCTACCTAGAATCCACCAGTGAAGATTCTTCCATTTAATAACTGGAGAACTCTTTTGTAAACTGGGACTCCTACACTTACTTCATTTGCACAGGAGAGCATCTGGCTTGTATCTGAAATAATAATTATCTTCTTCTGACACATTTATGAGTTTTCCCTTCATTAATTTTTATCTGGGAAATATTCACTGCTATGGTAGGGTAGTTTTAGAACAAACACCTGGTTTTTACAACTCTTATCAGAAATTTGCAAGGTTTCAGGCAGGGAACAGCTTAAACTTAATGAAGTGAAAAGCTTAACCCTTTGGGCCTCCTTTTGAAATGTCTCAGTAATACCCTTTCCAGTAGCTTTGAAGGGTAATCTCTTTCCTTTACTCCATATATGTTGTTCTCCCTCGTTGACTCATAGCTCACAATGTGCCATTGCTTTCTGCAAACCACAAGTAGCAGAAAGTGAAGTACAGAAGTCATTGAAAGACATGAAAAATACAAAACCTTTGCCAGTATTCATAACTTATTCCCAATTCTTTGTCTTTCTGAGCACATTTACTGCCTTTGAACCCCCCTGTGGCCAAGACTCCATACATTTCATTGTATTCATGTTAATAACCTCTTCCAAAGAAACCTTGTTATTTATTTCTTTTTTTCAGATGGTTTGCAACATCTTGCAGCAACCATTAAAGAGATATGGGCTACCTCTTGTGGTAAAAAGTACTGTGTGAAAAATGCAAAATAGTTATCTGTGAGTAGAACAGAATTTGCCATATTTATTTTTCAGCTCATGAAATATGAAAGAAAAAAACAAAGAAATTAATTTTGAAAATGTAATAGGAACAACCTGAAGCTGATTAGATAAAGTATTTTTTTTCTTCAACGACGTTGCAAAATATATGAAGACTGCAATCTGTCCTAAATAGAGAATCCTTGAAGAATTGAAGAACAGAACATATTAAACTGATATCAAGTCTAATGTATGCAGTCTCATGTTCAGCATTCAACTTACTTCCTGTATATATTATACACAAAAATGTATACTGTTTCATGCAAAAAAAAAAAAAAGTCTACAGACAAAAAAACTTTAGGTTTTAAGTCAAACACTCATTGTCAGAATTAAGGTGTAAACCATTAAAAAAACTTGGCACTTGAGGAACGACTGAAAACTCAGTTTAACTGTCTTGGTGACAAAACAGGCTTTCCTCATCTCCGAATCATCTGAGAGCTGGGAGACACATTGTGTATTCTGTTTTGAGCAACTCAACCTTTTTTTTTGCTTCAAATTGTGTTTGGGTAATATTTCTAAATATATGTAGCTGAAAGTTTTTGTTTTGACATTTTCAAATGTCAGGTGTTGAATTAAAAATATCTCTTTCCAAAATTTAACTGTGAAAGTCTCATGAAAAAGTGCTATTAGTGCACATGCACACTGCTAGTGTATTTAGCTTGTGTAAGGAGCATTTACTAACCTTTCCATACTTAATTTTTATATTAGCTGAACTTTTAACTCTCAGAACACAGTTTTCTGAGCTTTGTATTAAAAAAAAAAAAAAAAGAAAAAAAAAAAGAAGTAAAGAATAACCACTTTAGCCCATTGACACATCTCATGCATACCAGTACAATAAAAAAACCCCAAAGAACATTCTACTATGCAGAATGTAGTCCTATGCAAAGGTGCTTTATGTCTTCCAAAAAAAAATTTCATTTGAGGCTTTAAATAAAGTTTGCATCTTTCCTGCCCGTGGATATTTGTTCTTTTGATTTACAAGGCCAGAAGAATTCTCATTATTGCTAAATGAATGAAATTTCACTCATGTGCAAGAAGTCTACACATAATTAGATCAACTGAAAAATCTTTTAGCATTAAAAAAAAAAAATCTGCTGTTCCCTACTGTGACCTATTTGGCTTGGTTTACAAAATAAAAACCCACAAATACTACCTATTATTCAGGAAATGTAAATGCAAATATAGAACTTATAAAAATTTTTAAAAAATGAAAAATCTTAATGTTGCATTAGCTCTTCAGTTTAATACAAGGGGCATATAAAATAGTTCAATTTTAAAAGCCTATTGCAATGAGAATGAAGACTTGAACAGCTTGATATCATAAATGTAAGCTCCTAGCTTCAAATGTGAACAGAAGAATTTCCCTTAAAACGAGATCTTTACAACAAAAAGTGCAGAGTTGTATACTTAAAAAATACAGGTTTTAAATTTGTTTCTGTTGCTGCCACTGGACCTGCTTTGTCTTGCTCCACTGGAGTAAGTACTCTAAACAGAAACATAAAATCCTAAACAAGGTTAAGATCAGATAGCACTTATTAAATTGTTTTTCTTAGGAGATCACACCTGGTGTACTGTGTCCAGCTCTGGGACCTGCAACCTAAGAAGGACATGGACCTCTTGGAGAAAATTCAGAGAAGGCCACACAGAATATCAGAGAGCTGGAGCACCTCTGCTATGAAGTCAGCCTGTGAGAGTTGGGTTTATTCAGCCTGGAGAAGAGAATGCTCTGGGTAGACCTTATGGCAGTTTTCCAGTACCTAAAAGGGGCCTGCAAGAAAGCAGCAAAGGGACTTTTTGGAAGGATATTTAGGTGATGGCTTTAAACTGAAAGAAGGTACATTTAGACTACATGTTAGGAAGAAATTATTTGCTATGAGGGAGGAGACGCACTGAAATAGGTTACCCAGAGAAGCTGTGGATGCCCCATCCTTGAAAGTGTCCAAGACCAGGTTGGATGGTGCTTGGAGCAACTTGGTCTAGCGAAAGGTGTCCCTGCACGTGGCAGGGCTTTGGAACTAGACAATCTTTAAGTACATTCCAAACCAAACTACTCCATAAATCTGTGATTTCATATACTTTGCTGAGGGAGAGATGAGTGGAGGGTGCAAACAGAGTAAATATGTTGATGCTAACAATATTTACTAAGGACTACACGAGCAAGTGCAAAGGGAGGAAAAGAGGCTAGAGAGTGCAGGGTGCTAGTTACAGTTTCAGAGATAGTTCCTCTATAGCTGTCTTAGTAAACTCTATTTATATTAAATTTTTTATAGGCTACCAAGAACAGACAGATGACTGGAAACACATTTATACAGAGCTCTGTTTCGACTTTTGTTACTGCATTTAAAAGCTTCAGTCCAGTTTTACTTTGAAACTGGGAGACACCACTATAAAACAAATAAATAATATTAGATGGAAAAAAAGTATAGATGTGTTCAAAGACCAGCAGATGAAGTAATGGAAAAAAAAGGAACTTGGGAAATAAAAGGAATTCTGTTGTTAATAATTTTTTCATTGATTTCAATAGAAAATATAGTAGCTAATTTGTGTTAAAGCTGATGAAGAAAACACCGTTTTCTGAGAGAAAATATATTATTCTCAAAATTTAAATTTTCTCTAAAATTTCATTTTAAGAAAAAAATTACATCTGAAAGTGAAATTAAGTATTAAATTTTCAGTATATTGACTGCACGATTTGAATATTTTTCAATGCTGTGATGGCCCAAATGGTTTTTATTTGAATCTTTCAAAACCAATAATTTTTATCTCCCTACCACATCTCTTTAAAAGTATTAGGCTTTGACTATGTATAGGCTCTTTATCTTGAAGATTTATGTGTCCCAGAGTAAACTGGGATATACACAGTTAAAAGAACGACAGGCACTTGCATGCCTTATAACAATTCTGTTTAGCCTGTTGTATTTACGCCTTTGCCTGGAATGAAGAAAACAAACTCAAGTTTCTCCTGCCTTATTTGGAGAAACTTGATATGAAAAACTGTAATGGGAAAGAGACTGAGCACAAACTTGTCCTGAACTTAGCATATTCTTGTTCAGGATCACTTCCAATATGTTATCAGTGTGGTTTTGCTTTAAAATGATTCTGTTTTGTCACTCCTCTAAACATCTAGTTATGTTCTCTCTCTCTTCTCAAGAAGAATAAAACATTTTTGGTGCCTTTAATTTTGCATTATAATAGAACTGTCATATTCATTTCAATACCGACTACAACATGTTTTGAGCTAAGAAGAAAACTTAAGAAGTAACATTAGGAAATCCCCTAGCAATACTTATAAATAGGATAACCCCTGTTATATAAATCTTGAATGTTGGATATTAATTTCAGTCGCAAATATGTAAAGCTCTTTTCTCTGTTTTGAAAGGTTATATACTAATTAGATTATGGTTCTCAAATTTATTTTAATCAGAGTTATTGCATTATAATTTTAAACCCCAAAGAACTTTAAACTCCTTGAGAATTTTATCATCCCTTGTGAATAGAAAATATACGATTAGCAAAGAAAGCTGTTTCATGAAGTCCATGATTTGCAAAATTAATTACTAAAAAATTCTGAGATATAGCTTATAAAGTATATCAAACCAAATAAAAATATTAGGTGTATAAATGATGAGGAATGAGGCAGAGGAAGTGAGGTATACAAAGAGAATTTGATATTAAATTGATACTACATTGATATTAAATATAATTTATTTAGGGGTTTTGCTGGTAGCGGTTGTTGTTTGTGAGGAAATAATGAGAGGGATAACAGGAATGAGTTTAAAGAAATAGCAGTTTTCATGGTCAGGTGGAATAAAATTCAAAATGCTTAATATACTCAAGCATAGGCACAAGGTGGTGACCGTACTAGGTTTCTGAAATAACTATCATATGAAATCAAAGACTGAGTAATAAGGATTTAAAATTATGTCAGGCCAATAGCATCATCATATAACAATGGAATGACAATAGAGTACTTGCATTTAAGAAACTAATATGAGCTATACGATTTCTATACCATGCAAGACACTAGAACGTGTTGTACTGTAAATGTTTGCATAGAATTAAGATAAGTAGAAAATTAAAATGCTGATCTACTAGAGAGTGAATGACAGAATGACTTGGTAGATTTCGCTGGACAAGTTAGTAGCTTTCTACAGAAAGAAAATTTGTGTTGGCTGCAGATAACTCGAGTCTATGATTTGTTGCTGACCATATGGGAAACAATTAGGAAGGCAAAATGCTGATTAATACAAAAATAATAAGCTGATCAAGCAACCAGTTAAATGAAGAGCTGTGAGGCTAAAAGAAGGTATTAACTGAACCATTAAACTTGCTAAATATAAATAGTTTAGATGTATTTTCAGTACAGAAAAATGAAATACAAGAAAACCTGAGTAGCCTTGATGAACCAAGTCATAGGAACAAGTTTTGAGTTTTCCTTCTCTAGATGTCTGCTGCTCTGAATACTTAAAGATTCATAGTAGCAATCAAGCAACTTTTGTCATGTCTTGATTCCATCAAGATTCTCAGAATGTATATTGCACTAACTATATATATATAGTTATATATATAGTTATATATAACTAATTGGTTTTCTTGCATTTCAAAATGCAGCACAAATGTTTTGAAATTATGTACAGGGTGAAGCCATGCACAATAATGGAGAGTTTACTTTTTCCCTTTCACAGCATACACAATGGCTAAAAGAATTAACAAGCATGTGAATAGCCAGATCCATTGAAGAAGATTTGAACTTGAGTTCTTCATCTTCTATGCAAGGATCCTTTTTTCCCATGTTAGGTTATTTTGGGATATCACTTTTGATCATTATTAAATGACAATGCCAAATAGATTAGGACAAAAACTTCAGTCAACTATGGTCATATCATAGAATCATAGAATACCTTAACTTGGAAGGGGCCCACAAGGATCATCAACATCCAACTCTGGGCCAAGCCAAGTGATCTCAGCCACTCCTCACATGTTTTCCCTTCTAGACCCTTCATTATCCTTGTGGCTCTCCTTTGGACGCTCTTTAACAGTTTAATAGTTTCATATTTTTCTTACATTGTGGTGCTCAAAACTTTCTACAATATTCAAGATGAGATAGAGTGCAGATAGAACTGAGAAAAATCANTGTTGTACTGTAAATGTTTGCATAGAATTAAGATAAGTAGAAAATTAAAATGCTGATCTACTAGAGAGTGAATGACAGAATGACTTGGTAGATTTCGCTGGACAAGTTAGTAGCTTTCTACAGAAAGAAAATTTGTGTTGGCTGCAGATAACTCGAGTCTATGATTTGTTGCTGACCATATGGGAAACAATTAGGAAGGCAAAATGCTGATTAATACAAAAATAATAAGCTGATCAAGCAACCAGTTAAATGAAGAGCTGTGAGGCTAAAAGAAGGTATTAACTGAACCATTAAACTTGCTAAATATAAATAGTTTAGATGTATTTTCAGTACAGAAAAATGAAATACAAGAAAACCTGAGTAGCCTTGATGAACCAAGTCATAGGAACAAGTTTTGAGTTTTCCTTCTCTAGATGTCTGCTGCTCTGAATACTTAAAGATTCATAGTAGCAATCAAGCAACTTTTGTCATGTCTTGATNCCAAGTGATCTCAGCCACTCCTCACATGTTTTCCCTTCTAGACCCTTCATTATCCTTGTGGCCCTCCTTTGGACGCTCTTTAACAGTTTAATAGTTTCATATTTTTCTTACATTGTGGTGCTCAAAACTTTCTACAATATTCAAGATGAGATAGAGTGCAGATAGAACTGAGAAAAATCACGTCCTTTGACCAGCTGATGATGCTTTGACTGATGCACCCCAGGACATGTTTGGCCCTCCTGGCTGCCAGAGCACACTGCTGATTTGCATTTGACTTGCCATTGACCAGGACCGTCAAGTCCATTTCCATAGGGCTGCTATCCAATCTCTGATTGGATAGCATGTATGAACATCCAGCGTTGCCCAGGTGCAGATGCAGAACATGGCGTTTGTCTTTATTCAACTTCATACAGTTAGTGATTGCCCATCTCTCTAATTTGTCTGCAGGGCTTCTCTGCCCTCGAGGAAGTCAATGGCTCCCCTCAGTCTGATATCCAGCAAACTTACTTAATAAACCTTCAATTCCTGCATTCAAGTCTTTTATGAAGATATTGAAGACTTCTGTCCTGTTTCCTTATCTAGTTTTGTATTGAATGTATATATTGCATTCAAATATTTAATTTAAATAGGAATTGGGAAACTGTAATTAGAACTCAGAATTTCTTTCCACTAGCTAAATATCTGAGGAATGAAACATAGAGTCATATTTAGCCTTAGAATCACAGAAAAACGGGTCGGAAGGGACTTCTGGAGGTCATATAGTCTATTCCTTCCATGTCAAATCCCACATCTAATCCTGACAGATTTGAAGTGGGTCCACTTAGAGCAGGTTGCAGAGGGCCATGTCCAGTTGAGTGTTGAATATCTCCAAAGACCAAGATTTCATTAGCTCTCCAAGTAACGTGCTTCAGTACTTGACCACTACATGGTAAAAAAAGATTTTCTTTACAAAACTGCCTTGTACTCACTCTCTGATTCAGTCCACAGTTTGCATTTTTTTAGTCCTTGCTAGGTAGCTTCAATTATGAGTCTATGACTAGAAGGTGTACTCCAATACATTTTACTGTCTTCTGAAGGAGCATTGTTCTGAGGAGAGAAATGGTCTTAATCTCTTCAGGCTTAAGAATACTCGGGTTTTTTGAATGACTGTATTTAATACTAGATATTCTATACAAGTTGTTGATACATGCTGCTCAAAAATATATTTTGTTTTCTTTTAGAAGCATGGGTTTATGTGTCTTTAATTGTTGGGTGTTTTTTTGACATCTGACTTTTGGAAAAGTTCAAGAAGGTTGATAAGGAGAAGATCAGGTTTACTTACAGGAAGTTTTGAGAGAGTGGTTGCAATTAAAATATAGTCTCATTCTCCTTGTTTCCTAGTTTTAGCAACAACAAGCTAAACTGATGTAAGCTGGCCTTTTCTACACAGGGCATTTGCCTCTGAATATGCCAAAATTTACCTGCACACTATTCTTTAATCCAACACACTGCATGCAGATTCCCAGATCTCTTTCTGATGTCTCTTACCTGTTACTGTACTGAACCTAAATGACAATTCTTTAGGGACCATAGCCTTAAGAGTGACTGAGACACATCCTGAACTGGGGAGGGAATAAGCAAAAAAATTGATATGAATTTTCTGCCAGTGGAATATAAGACATGTGCCATACATATAGTGCTTTTAAAATAAATAAATCTCCCCAACCCAATCAAATGCCTTTTCTATATCTATTGAAAGACTTATGAGAATCCTAGCAAAAGGTGCCAAACTTTACCAGTACTTTGTACATTTACAGTCATCTTAAAGAATGACTACTGTCCCCATATAAACACAATTAAATATTTGCGAAGTAGGATAGGAGACCAATTTCCTACCACAAGGGTTATATTGTCTCTGTACTTAACAGGAGGGAGAGAAGAAATCTGTAGCTGGGACATTTGTGTTTTAAATGGTCTTCTTTAAGTCATATCATGATATCCAACTTCTATGTGGGAGAAAACTAAACAAAAAAGTCATAAGAAGAATCTGGAAGGGAGTGGAGAGAGTAGGCATGGCTTATAATGTACTGCTGAGAATCCATTCAATGGCAGCTTTATCTAATTTCTTTTCCTTCATTTAGTAACTACTTCTACTGTTATGTTTGTATTTAAAGAGATAAATTGCTTTGAAGATAATTTGAGTAATTTGATTTTTTTTTTGATTTTTTTCAGAGTGAACTATTCTTAGGATATTGGGTGGTATGTAATCAGCTGTAATGGAAATAAAGTTTCAGTTAACATCTTTGTTACTCACTAGCATAATTAACAGCTTTCTTAATGGTAAAAGACCAACACCTGTTTCACAATAAAAACCTGTAGTGTATATTCTTTTGAATTCTTCTTTTTACATCACTGTGTTTAGTTTATCTTTCAGTTTTATGGTTCTTCCTTATGTTGTGTGGTTAATCTACAGAGAAACCTCAGTTTGAGGAAGAAAATTTTTCCCTGCCTTACTTTTAGCAAATTTGTTTGTTCTTTGCCTTTAGATAAATAAGGAAAACACTGCACTATAAATAGCATGCCATGTTTCGGAAAGGATCATAGGTATTCACTTTTTTCCCAGGTGTGAAGAGAAAATATTTTGAATATTAAAATATACTATGATGACCATAACCTCTCTGGTTTACTGATGAATTTCTGCCTAGTACCTCACTAGCTGTTCCTTTTAATGTCAAGAAAATCTCCAGAAGGATAAATTTTTGTAATTTTTGCATGAGACTTGTAAAACCTTATTCTCCTGAAACTGCTTGAACAGGGGTGATGATGATGATTCTCTACTACAACATGAAATAGCAGCTACACTCAGAGTAGTTTTTGCAATAAATGTGTTTATTTTACAAATGGACCCATGCATGCTGTGTTATGACAGGCAAATGGTGAAAATCTCCTACTGAGGAATGCCCCTAAGCCAGAAGGTCTCCAGGATATCTGATGAATGATCTCCTGTTGCTTTATTTGGCTCTTGCTGGTACCCATTTCACTGCTGACTGGACAAATGCCATTCAACAGTAAAATACCCTTGCCTGGAGGATTTGACACAGATGGGTCTGGTCAGATTGGTCTGTTAAGGGTAAGGAATCAAGCCCATGACCTTTTTTACTGATAATTGTGTTGTATGTCATATTTTTCATGGAACAGCTGTTCACTGTTTGAGTTCACATTGTACTTCTATTTAATTGTTATCTCTTTGGGTTTCTGACCTGATAATCCATATCATCATAGATAAATTAAAAATTATCTATAGGTGCATGTAAGCCCAAGATGAAAAATTATTCTTCTATGTTGAATACAAAAGCAAAACACTTTTGTCCCTTTTTTTTTTGAAAAAAAGGCCACTTTTTATTAACAATTAGCTAGTCAGTATGCAGTGACTAGCAATACTTAAAAATAATTTTATAGTGATTGGGTATAAAGTAATTATTAATCCTACCAGACTGTGACAAATGTTATTAAGTAACAATTAATAAATTACCACATAATGAGATGGTAAAAACTGACACACCAAGCCATTTCTCCTTTCATAATAGTATAAACACAGAAATACTCCATTGAAGTCAGCAATCTGATTCAAATGAAAGGAGAATAAAGTCATAACTATGCAACTATAGACCTTACCTGTATAGTAATGTGGTGAATGACTAAATGTGACGGTGCTTTTATGGGTTTATACATTTATAAGGGTTTGATATATAGTTTTGTTAACTTTCATATATACTCTCTGTAAATCGNACTAGTGGCTCCAGAGTCGCCGGAGTGCCCGAGCTCTAAAGTGGAGAGACGTTTGGTGCTCTGGTGCCCAGACAGCTGCCCTGAGGCCCTCAAAGGTGGCTGCGAGCGAGCCTGGGCTAAAGCAGGGTCTGAGGAGAAGCCACCAGAGAAGGAACAGTAGCAACTAAACTCAAAAAGTTTGACATGTTCTCAGAAAGCAGTTGTTACTGATCATATTTAACATTTTCCATTATTAAAATTGTCACTTTTTCTTTGCGCAAGTCATTTTTGAAAAACAATTGTTTTCATCGTATGTAATTAAAGCCAAATGCATTCCTGTCTATGGTATCTAAAGAAATACTTAGCATCATGTAAGACAGTAAATGTGACTCCATAAGGCATCTTTCATAATGAAATGTCTTGTAAAATAATTTAACAATCCTAACATTGCAGAATACTACAATTCATTGCCATGATACTTTATGTTACATCCCTCTGCTTAGCAACCAGAAATGAAGGAAATTAACCCAGATTAAACATTTTAACTGAATGTATCAGGAAGGCCAAGCCTGATACATTCAGGAAGGACTGCTGGATTGTAAGACTCTACATCACCTCCCATATCAGGATTCCAGAAGTCTGAATACCTAACTGCAGAAGTCAGTGATCCAGCAGCAGTAACTGAGACAAATACCACCATGTTCTGGTGATATCACCTGGTCCCAAGCACCGACCAGGGAATAATTAATTAATCTCATCCTAGAGCAGAATGCTAGGATTACTGGGAATTTTGATGAGTACTTCTGTGAATTGCTTCCAGAGAACTAGCAAGTGTTTGGGATATGCAGTAAGGATCTTGTGTCTCTTGGCTAAAGAGAATAATTTGGCTCTTGATCATGTGTCATGTAGGTCAGGAAAATAAGTCACCCTGATAGTCAGTTGTAAATGTTTACCTCACAGAGCACCATACCAGAATTTTGGTATGACCGTGTAGATTTACTTGCAAAGTAAGATTGAATATAGGGATCTGTATAGGGATCTAGTTTATGAAATTTCAAATGTGTAGGAGTGTAGTTCACTAAAAAGCACAGTTTTTCAAATTAATTGCTCACTACAAAATGTTTACCAAACTCTGATGGTTAGTCATTCGTTGGCAGAATTTAATCTTCAAAAATAACAGAAATATTTTTATGAAGAAGCAGCACAAATAACTGGAATGTAAGTTGCCTCACTCTAATGTCTGTACATCTCAGGTCTAAATTGTTATATAAAATTGTTTTGAATTAAAACTTGGAAGTTTAAATTGAAATTTGTCTTGTATGTTGTAATCAGTTTTTGAAAAATGTAATCGTAGCACAAGGTTCCATTTAAATAGTTATTTCCCATGGTGTAATTTCCAGTGAAGAAGAATGAAGAGGTTAAACTACAGTGAGATTGAATTTACAGCTGCTAATGCAGCTCTGCTTCAGAGCACACTGTTGGCTGAAAGGCAGATGTGAGATCTCCCAAGGTTACAGGTTTTAAGCCTCAAAGCCTCCAGCAGTCCACTTCCATAACCACGCATTTCAAAGAGTTCAGAGGCTTGATTTTAAAACAGAAATAAGTATCCCTCAGAGAAAGCATCAGTACATGATATTCAAGAGATTTCAATATTAAAACTGTGATATAAGAATCAACATCTGTTCATAGAAACTTTTTTTCTGACCAAACGTTTCCCATGTGAAAGGTACATGTCTCCTGGTTCTTATGGCTTTTAATAAAATTCCAAACCCGGATATGTAAGAGAGAAAGCTGGAAATACAGCCATAATGAGCCATTAGTAGACATGATGAGAGATATGTAGCATTGTCTATGCATCTCTGATTATCTCTGCATCTTCAGACTTCTCTTATCCATTAATAGGAGTATGTTTTAATCCTATTTCAACAGTTCATTATGACACGATAACCTTATTGTTCCCTTCACTTAAAATCACATAGGCAATTTCTACATGGATTTGTAAGATGATGAAAGGAACACTGTCTGCACTATATTACAGGCTTCTCAGCTCTATTGACCACAATCAGAGTAGCTTCAAGCAACTATCAAACAAAGAAATATCCTTTCCCCTGTAGTTACCTTTTGCTTATGAAGGAACATCTACACCTTCCTAATAAGTGGTGTTTCCATAAGCTTGGGAGAGAACACATATCAAATAAAAGCACTGCAGCTGCTGAGTATGTTTTTATATATTAAAGCATTTTAAGATTGTGGGTGTATTGCAAGTAAATGATTTAACTACATTCAGCTGTCCTGTAAGTTGTTTGTAATTACTGATTTTGCTTTTCAGATGTGCATAATAAAGTTCTCAATGTAGCTCTCTCAAATGTAGCAGCAATGCTGACTCTTCAGTACTTGATAGTTCAATCACACAGGATATCTTCATACTCAAGTGAGGGAAAAAATAAAAAAGAAAGATGGAGGCAACACAAGGTAATGCATGGTATTATTATTGGCTCAAATTCATTTGCTTTGCAATGATAACTCCAGCCTTTGAAAAAATTTTATGGTTTTAATCATATCTATGGCAGTAGTCATAGCTTCAATATTTCAGTAAGTCCATAAAATTTTTCTTTCCTATGTTAATAAATTTTCGTACATAGACTAGACTAAATTCTTCCTTCTAGTCAAAAATGATTGGAAAAATATCTTGTCCCAAACAAGCAAGATGCTCATACTGCATAACAAGAAAGCAAGTCTTACAAATGTCGGAGTAAGTTGATTTGGCACACACTGTGATCTCCAGTAGTCAATCCTTTGTACCACAGCTTATTGCCATGATATTCAAGCACCTGGAGGTTTTTTCCATTTTCCCCAATAAGGCTTGCTCACCCCCATAATCAAAGCATTCATGGCCTATATATGTCTAACTGTTATAACATAGAAAAACATAAAATAATTTGTGAATCCTTCTAATTATAATTAGCATCTAACATTTCCTTTCATAAGAAGTATAAGCAGATAGGCTGACACAAACCACATTGAGATTCTGCTAACATATTAATCAGGAAATATGTGAAAATGTGGTTTTATGAAGTAACAAAATATTTGATAAACCAAAACATTGGAATTAGAGAGGGACTGAGGGTGACATAAGAAATTACAGCACTTCCACTCAGGCTGAGAAGAGATCATTAAGAAGAATTCATCGAGAACAGAATGTTTAGCTTTGAAGAATTATTTAACCTTTTATTTTTTTGTAACTTTCATTTAAATTATTTTCCTGACAGCTAGTTTGACTTTCAAAATGTCTATTTCCACTTCTTTTGCTTTGAAAATGAGGGGCTTTTGGTGAAAAAACTTTATCACTACCTGTTTCACACTTCCCTTCTACCTCCAGCTCTTCTACTCTTCCTTTTTCAGTAGAAATGTTCCTCTTATTTTGATCAGGAAAAAAATCTCTTACACTGTTTGTGATGCAGACAAACTGTTTCAAACGAGAATTGGAATTTTACTTCAATCACTTCAGGAGTTGTTCCACAAATGAAACCACTTTTCAATCTGCTTTCATATGATTCCAGAATGTACACATAATCTGAATTAACAAGCATGTTTTGTGCTTATAAAAAGACCAGATACACTGACAGATGTCTTTTCTTTACCTGCAGATGATGCAGAATTAAATTGAGTTTGAAGGGTTAATCTTAAAGAGGATAGGAATTGAAATGGAAATGCTTTTAAATGTACTTTATTTTCACACACTCTTCAAATTCTCAAATATAAAGTAGCAATTATGAAGACTGCTTTGTATATAAAAGCTAAAGCTTTATCTGTCTTCTCCAAGCAAAATTTTTGATCAGGTACAACATACTCTTTTCTTAAGAGAAAACAGATTTTTCAATTCTCTGCACTGTACAAAGAACTTGCAGCCCCACAGTAGTGAAATATGAACAGTTGAATACAGTATTTGAACAGATACCTTCCCTTCAGTGAGCTGTATGATTTAATCTGTAGGTAAATATCTTTTAGAGAGATAAAACATGATGCAAAACTAGGGCAGGGATTCAATAAATTGAACTCTACTTGGTCATGTTCTTGGCCTGCAAGAGTGTACCCCTGAGACAGGGAGTATCGATGTTTATGTTCTGATTCAACATCTTTGTCTGGCATCTGGCAAACAGTGAGGGAGTTTCCTTTCTGTCTTAATCTCTGGACGCAGTAACTGCTTGAAAACCGTTGTTAGAACAGATCACTGTATTGTTTATGGCTGCTTCTGTTCAAGGACTAGTTTACATACTACATAATAATTATTTATGTAGGAACTAAAACAAGACTGTGTGTCCTCCATAGGCAAACTATGGTTCCTCATAAACTACTGCTCATCAGAGAAGCAAAGCCATCCCGTTGAAACTTCCACTGAGACTAACTATCTAAAACTACACCAAAGCTTCACAGTTCAGTGTTGTCAGAACTTCATTTAAATTCAGTGGACCAATATTATCCCAACATAGAAGGTGACCCTAATCTAAAACATAGTCATAGATACTAGTCACTTTAACTGCTCTTCTTTCTTATGTAATGCCTCCAGCTTCACACAATTCATTAAAAGGTAGGATTTGTCTCACATACATTCACTTGTTCAAAATTTAAGTATTGAGGTTCTCTATAGTAAAAAATGCCTCCGGAGAGCAACCATCCCATTCTAAGTAGGTGTCTGAAACAGTTAGGCTATGTCACACCTCTGAGATTCTTTTGTAGTTTATTTTGTTTTGTTAATGTCCAGAAACCATTAGGAACCAAAATGTTTAGCTTCAACTATGTATCAACCCTCTAAATAATTACGCTGACTGAAATGAAACCTTTTCAAATCTATATGGCTTTTCCTTATTTTCGTAGTTGTATAACTCTAGTCCTCTTTTCTTACTCACATCAGCATTTTGATCTCATTGTGCTATTCCTTGCATTCTCCCAGTTTGACAGCACTGTTCTGCTACTAAAAAAATCCTAGTAGTCTCTTAGTAGGAATAAATGAATACTGGAATTCTTTTTTAAATGCTTTTTCTGATAAATCATGAATTTATTTTTTTTCTTTTGGAAAAACTTTTTTTCCTTGTTTATTCCTAATCAAAATATGTACCACTTGCCAACCTCATAGGCAATATTGAATTATATTACAAATTATTCAAGCCTTTTAAGTCCATTTTTATTTTTGGATGAAAGTAACAACTTTCACTACAAAATGAAATTTATACTGGTCAGGGTTTAAAAAAAGTTGTAAAAATCAACACTAAATATGGCAACAGTTCTAGAAATTGTGTCATATTGACGAGAGAGTCATCAATGGAACTCGAATTTAGGAATAGTTTCAACATCTACTATTTGCTACACAGAGGTCAGCATTCAAGCTCATGGTTTAGCTTAACCTGAAACATTGCCATGGATCAGCCCAACTGTCAGAATTCCATGTAAGTACTTGATCTGTGGTAATCTACACCAAGGTAATAAGAAAGAGCTTAAACTTGGGAAAATGTGACAGGCCTGAATTTATTAGTGGTCAATGCTGCAACTTAGTATGGAAGAGTTACATGCTATCACAACTTAGTCCTCAGGTTGATTATTTCTGTGAATTGTAATATTAACATTTTTTTCAAAAGTCTGTTCTGCTGCCTTTTTCTACTTAGTTTTACTCAGAGGAGAGAAAGTAATTCTCAAAATGAAGGCTAATGTACAAAAATTATTTCTAAAAAACAAGGAACTACAGCTATTTAAAACTAGTGAATATGTAAAAAGTTTACAGCACTGTAACAGCAGGACACAGGAGAAAGAATGTAAAACTAGCCACTTCAAAAAACTGCTTATTAAAGCACTCATGTCCTCAGCAGGAAATAAGAAAAAGACTGGAACAGCCACCTTAGAAATAATTTATTAAAAAATGCATCACCAGAGATGTACAGAAAGAAAACATTTTACCAACCAGCTTAAAATAAATTTATTCAACTATGACCCAGCAGG
>WEIV01014401.1:21827-52340 GCA_013390005.1 Calyptomena viridis | reverse complement strand
TAAAAAGTAAAATTTCCACTGTGTGAAAATAAATAAATAAAATTATTTTCAAAAAAGGAAAAAAAAAAAAGAAGTCGTTCTCTTAAAATAGCTTTAAATAGCTTGCTTTGTACTAGTTGAGCATAAAGGCAGCTCTATTCACCAATGGCTTCACTCTTTATATCGTCACGCTTTCTGGTCCCATTCAACATGCATGTCCAACATGCATTTAAACAGAAGCATGTGAGAGTCCTCTGCTATCTCAAGTTTAAATGTTGGTGAGCTCATCTTCTCTAATAACTGATCTCCTTAAATTCAATTTTAAATTAAATTATATTTTAAATTAAATTTCTTACAAGACTATTTTCAAGAGGGTGATACAGCTGTTCTCATCCTACTGCAACATTATATCATTCCACTGGCCTCAGTGGGGCTGGTTCTGATACACAGCGGTAGAAGTGACAACAGGGTCATTGCTTTGGTTATCAACTTGGCTTTGCCATAGACTCTGTAAGCTTAGATATGATTGTTAGCCCCACAGTGTGAGCTAGGTTTGTCCCAGAGGACGTCTTTGATATCTAGATTGCCCAAAACTTCCCCTGTGTTTAGGAAGAAGCTTGGGGCACCAAAGGACAGTGATTCTGCTGTGTTCCGACAGACCTAAATTGGCTACATGCTTTATCCATTACAAGTCTTTGAAAGCCACCATACCTAGTGATGCTATACAAAGAGAAAAATCAGATTCCATGACTTCTCCAGCAGCATTCACTTCTATTCTAAAGTGTCAGACTTTCTGTGGTAGTAAGAAGAAGAAAGCCCTACTCTTAGACATGTGCCTCTAATATTTATTGTAGGTATCCCTGTCTTTCCCCACTGAGGCCTAGAGAAGTCAGGCCCTAGACTTTCCTTGAAGTGGGTGAGAAAATTTTGACCATAGTGATAAGAACCTCTGTTCTGTTTGCATGAGGAAAAAAAGACTGAAAAAAAATTACATGAAAAATATTTGTGGTCTTGGCAATTATGATGAGCCAAGAATTGAGTCTTCTAAGTAACATTACTCTGAAACCAGAGAAGACAAATTCATATTACACACAGTAAATACCTCCATGAATGTAAATAGATATGTATGTGTGTATTTAAACATAGAGACCAAAAGAGCTAAAAAAAAAGTGAATATCAACAAGCCTACTGTGTGACAATGTAGTCAGTATAACATATATGGCCATAACATTGAAACATTTCACTATTTTAGGGAAAGCTAAAATAAACAAAGTGAACCTCTAAAGAATTGATTCTATATACAATTCGAGCAAAATTAATATTTGCATGAATAAATATTTCAGGACCTGGTCCAATGCTTATTTATTTCTTACCTCATCGTATAATTCAATAACTCAAATTGCAAGGTAAAAATGTGTATACAGTGGAACCTATTGAGATGTGGCTATTCACTTTGTTGAAAGAAGAGGATTGTGCAGTTGGGTTACATGAAAACAATGTATCTTTCTGATTTTAAAAAACATAACACCAGAAATAAAGTTCATCTGCACTAAAGCTGGTGTTGCTGCTTCAGCAAATTATTTGAGAGAGTGGCAGTGATGATTACAGCCAGGGAAATAATTCCTTGCATATTATTTATTCTATGAATTTCATAATTTCTTCTCTCCCTGATTTGTATGAGATCAGAGAGCAATTCTGTCAGTGCTATTCTTAATTCAGAATTGTTCAGAGAAGTCATTATTGAATGCATCTGGATCTGAAAGATATTCATATCCAGCTATTCAAATTACACATCTGGCCTGAAGCCTGTGTTTGTCTCCAAGAGTTTGTCAGGTAGTAGGTATCTCAACAGAGCCATTTTTCACTGGTTTCTCACTAACCTTTATTGAAAATATGTGACCTAATTTCAAAAGAAAAACAAAAGCCTTGCTGAAAGGCTTTTTGCTAACTCTGGAAAACAGAGGCTTAACATAACTTATGGGGAGGAAGCTTAAAACAGTGAACAAAGCAGTGTTCTTGACTGATTTCTACTTGAAATCCAGTCACTTGAAGGCTGTGGAGAAAGCAAGCAACAAAGCTGATAGCTCCTCCTAGAAACTCCTTTACAGAACTTTCCCTTTAGAATTTCCTAATTCATCTGCAGGATGGCAAGAGAGGAAAGCTGGGATGTTGAGGGCATCAAGTAGTCTGAATTGCCACCAAATCACATGAAGAAACAAGCATTCTTTAAGGTGTAAATTGTCTCATGTCCTCTTTTCCATCATCTTTCCCCCTCAAATGCAACCTGCTGTGCATAGAAGCTTCAATAAATAGCAATTTTAAGTTCATGGCCATTAACTGTGACTTAAAACTCTACTTTATGCCTTTCCTATTTTCAAATACTTTGCATCTACATGAAAATGTCAGTAGTGACACAGAACACTATGACTTCAAACAATAGCAAAGTAGCAAAAAATAGCAAAGACTTCAAACAATAACAAATCCCTGTAGATTCATGTTAATAGTCATATTTAGTACAGTTATGTTTACTAAGGATACCAGGGATAGGTAAATTGAGACAAAAAAGGCATCTTCAGCAACTTTTTTCTTCAGCATCTTTCTACTCACTAATCTAATATTTATCTGCTTATTGTACTACTGCAAGAGATAGGTAGCTGGCTAGTAAAGGAAAATTCTTGTGGGATTTTACCTGCATGAAGCAGTAAGATCTGAGCCATCAGCACAAGAAAAATTTCATTGTGTTTCACGTATTTAAACCTTTATTAATATACTCCATATCTCATTGAGAATAATGGACATACCTTTTAGTTGTGTTGTGTACTTCCTCTACTGTTCACTGCCAAATACTCTTTTTCCCATAACGATTTTTGGAAAAGGAAAAAATAATGTTTCATAATAGGTTCTTATTATTTTATATTTTTTAATAAAACATTCAGGAAATATTATTGTTCTCCTTTTATAGGAAAATCCTTTTTTCATTGTATTAAAAATCATTCATCTAAGGAGTTTAATAACATTCCTATATAAAGAAGTGCTTATATTAATATGTGTATTTTATGCCACTTCAGCTGTAGTTCTATCTTTAATTTCATATAAGCTATTTGAAGTTGATTAACAAGCATATAATCTCTGCCTGCCAAATACATGAAAAGTTGGTGGTGTATTTTTAATCATCTATATTCAGAGCTAGAAATTAATTTTACTCTGATTTTTTTTAAACATCTCCTGATTAAAACTTAAGCAGTCAAACATCTCACACATTTAACTTCAATGTTGTGTCCTCCTCTATCAGAACAAAATTGGGCATTTTCCTATACACAATAGAGGGAAAAAAAAGCAATTACTATCAATCAGTGACTAAGCAACAGATTGGAGTATTTAGAAAGACTCATTCATACACAGATTTGCAGCAGTGTTCAGCTCTTCTGATTAGATTCCATAGATTTTAAATTGTAGCTAATTAGGCTGTCATAGGTTCATTAATGGCTCTACTGATTCAGCACTCCCTCACCTGCATGCATATTAAAGCTCATTAGCTCCCTTGTCTGAAATACCACCTGCATTAATTGCTGCTGATGCACTAGGACTCTTCAGAAGGCTCTTCCAACAACTAGTCTACCTGCTTGCAATACCCCTTGCCCCCAGAGCTCTTCAGGAGAGCTAGCACATAAAGTTCATAGTGTTTCACACATTGTAATGCTGCAGCTGTTCTGAGGGCAGTCAAGCCTGTTTTCTGCTTAACAGCAGGAAACAAATAATTAGCAATGCTTATACTGTAATGCTTACCACAGGACCAGTTTATTTGCTCTGGAGTCTCACTACTGTAGGTTACCTAACAATATCATGTACTAACAAAGCTGGGGGAGATCCAAAGGCATAAATAATATATTACGACCAAGAAGAATAGATGATCTCGAGTTTTTCTTCGACTGATATTCTGTGACCTCTTTAGGTTAAACATTTGCTGAGTTGTCTGCCAGAAGGACAGTGAGTCAGGCCCGAGACACGGTCCTTGGTAAACCTTTTGTAATTTGTTTTGTGTTGGTTTCCTCACAGATATTAGGGAGCTAGATTATGTAGCACAGGGGTTACAGTTTAGAGCTGGAGAGACTAAGTACAGCTGTGACTGACTGGAAGATCACTAAGAAACAGTTGATTCTGGCTCCTGATTTACAAGCAGTTACAATCAAAGACAGACCAATAAGCTAATGTGTCATAAATTCAAAATACATTTGGTAACGTTACTGACAGCAACTTGCTTTGCTGAAAGGCTGTTAAACTGCAGACAATGTCTTACCATGTTATGAAGAGTTTTGGGATAAGGAATGATAGCCTTTCATAGAAGATGTCCCAAGGTAAATAAACTGTACAGAGAAAACTTTATTCTTTTCTTCCAGCAGTTAAATATGGCTCATTTCAGAGTAATTTTTCATATTTATAGTCATATTTTCATACATTCTTGTATTACCAATCCCCAAAGTTTTTTAGTTCTAGAAATAAAACTAAATTAATAGCAATACTTTGAAGTAAATTTCATTTATTATGTGGATTTTATGATGATTCATTTATTATTGTAATTATTTCATTTAACTTTAATTGATATAATTTAATTTTTTAAATATTGAAAATAAAATAATTGATTTTTTACATTTTCTTTCTTAAGTGGTTTATGCAGACATATATACATGTATGTAATCACAAGCATCTATATGTCCCAAAACTTACATCAAACTTTGGCTTTTGTTCATTGTAAAAAATATTTTAGGAGTAAGAATGAACCACCCTTTCACCTTCTTTCTCTTGGAAATATTCAAAATATCTCCTGAAGTGTCCTATCTTTTGCATAATTTTGAATAAGATATATGGAAGGAGGAATACTACAATACAAAAAACTCTCAGTTTCACGTTCATAATTGTAAATTTACCATACAAACTCACATTTTGGATTTAATTCTTCAGTGTTGGAAATACCTGATGGAACAGAGAATCTCTGTACAGTAAAAGCTAAATCCTGTTTCTGTAGAAATCACTGTCAAAACATTGACTTATGTGATGAGTGATTCCTCAAATAAATACAAAAATACAGAAGTTATTAAATCTTTACAATTACTGTTTGAAACTCTTCATCTGACACCAACTTCTTTCTCACCTGTCTTTTTAAAAATGCACAAAAATTAATTATCAGTGAAAAAAATGCTACCTGAGTAAATTCTCAGCTTGCACAATAAGCAATGTCATAGCTAGGAGAGGCAGAACAATTAAAGCTTCCACAGTTCTGTTCTTCTGCTCTATTTAGTGGACACACTCAGGTGTATGATGACACACATCACAATTCCTTTTGTGAATGTGTTTATACTCTTTTATCTTTTCTTTTCTTTACTATCATAAAAGAAAGAAGGAACAGTGTGTTATTTAGTTCAACCGTCTTTAACTCACCTGGGTCCAAGTCTTGAGTGAGAGTGAGTACAGAAAAAGCAAATCCATATTGTTAGTATATTTTTGGTATGATCAAAGGCAGCATCTATAATTACAATAGTAGTGTCACTATGGTGAAAAAATAAATATTGCAGAAAATGTCCCATTCCATCAGGGGTTAGTGTAGTGGGAATCAAGATAAGCAAGTTAAGGTTTAGGGATAATATTAAACCTTCCACTGAATTCTGGTCAATACTTTAATTTTGCAAGTCTAAATGCCACTCTGGCAAAAAGAAAAAAAAAAATAAAAAAAAAATAAAAAAAGAAGCCACAGTATCAACAGCAGGTGGTTTAAAAATACCTTGCATGTGCACTGAGGTACAGACAGATGGAACCAGCAGAGCAAACCCACCAATGATGTTTTAGAGCCATTTTGGCAAGGTCCAAGATATAATCCCTTCTTCCCAACTGTGTAACTGCTGACAGATGTCTGCAGATCTGGGGTAAGAAGTGAGAGCTGTTTTTCACTTCTTCCCACCTTAGTCATTCTTTCTGGTTCTGTAGAGTTCCAAAGTGTGACAGGAGGGGCTTATGCTAAAGGACTCCATGTGAAGCTGCATTTTATTCTTGTCAAAGCATTGGCAAGTGAGAAAATGAATTTTTATGTTGTATTTTCTTGTAGGTTTTATTCCCTCTTTTCCATCTTCTATTAATTAAATGTATTTGTGGACTGAAAACAAAAATTCAAATTTTTTTCAAATTTTATTTAGAATCTAGTTGTGTTCAAGAGGTAAGCAAAATTACTAATTTCTTTGGATGATATTCTTCACTTTAGAACAGGCACAGGTACAACTTTTATTCACATTTTATGATCATGAATCGGTTTCAGTGCATAGAGACAAGTCACTAATTCTCATGTACTTTTCCATTTAAAGTTTATTCTTCCCTGTTATGTCATAACACATACCAAGTCATGAAAACTGACAACAATTTGCACCTTTACTGGCAGCTTCAGTTGAATGACTACATCAGAGAGACAGATGCACTTTCTTATCCTTAGATATGGGAGTTGGGACATAGTGGTTAGCAACGTGAGGATGGCACAGTCTTACTGCTGCTTTTTTGCAAGTCAATGAAGGGAAATCTTTTGACAGTCTCGTGTTTTCACAATATATTTCTCTAAGAGTTTTTGAAATATAAAAACACTGAAACTCCTCTATTTTTCTTCTTCACTTCTATGTTTAGTGCTGTGTAGATTTTCTGATATTTCCCAGAAGTGCTGTCTGAGAAGATCTGTTGCATTGCAATAGACTTCCCGTAATGGAAACACACAGGTCCTTCCAGCACTGCACACCGAATACCAAAACATATTTTGTAAGCAAATATGGGATCCAATTGTCACCTAGTGCTATACCAGGAAGACACATTGGAAAGAATGTCTTTCATAGCCCACAAACACATTAGCTTCCACTGTCCCATGAAAAATATGGACAAATCACAGAAGTATTTATCTATGCTGAACAACAGGATTATTCTGCTTAGATGCACATACCCACAAACATCCTTGCATTTTGAAAGAGAACGGGACAATTGGAAGAATCAAAAATGGTCTTTCTCCAAACATCTGCCTTTGAGCACTCCAAAAAAAGTGTTGTGTGAAAGAAAAGAATGTAGCTCTTTCTGACACTTTTTCCCATGAAGTTCATACTAAAACCTCTCCCTAAACCTGGCATTAGTTGTTGCAGCCTGCTCACTAGGGCACAGATAAGAGCCGCTGGCTGCCAGCCAGCAAGCAATGTGGCTACCTGCCAGCTGCCCTGCCACTGTCAGAGAGCCGCTCTGCAGTGACGGTGTGTGGGTACATGCGATCTGCACCAATGGTTTTGACATGTCTCTCGTCATGAAACTTTCTGTGGGCCCCAAGTGCAGTCTCATTTGCACCAGGCTGTTCAGTCCAAAATGTCAACACTAGGAAATATTGTCATTGTTCATTAGTGTCAGTGGGAACTGGCTTTGGATTATACCTGCAGATTTTGCACTCTATTGGAAATGTGCATTTCTCTCCCTATTTTTCTTGGCATAGGAAGAGAATATAAGATCCCCTTATTCTTTTCTCTTTTATTTGGTAACCTGTTCAGCCAGCACATCTAGAACAACAAACTAACACCTATTACAGTCAGGTATGAAGCACAAACTAGTTTTGATGCACATTATACTTCTATATTTGCTTTAGATAAACTAGAAATGCCCCTACTTTTCTTTTCTTAAAATTTTTTGTCTGTTTATCTTTGAAACTGCAATGTTAGCAGGAAAAGATCCTCTCAAGTTCTTGCTGCAGTGTCTTTTATTATTGTTACACAAAGGGGAGTGCACAGTGCCTTTGAGACCTTAAAGAAATCAGACTAAAAGGACAGGCCTTTGAAGTCTAAAAAACATGTATAATCTACTTTTACTTAGTCTAACAGAAGAACCATATTTACTATGCTCATGTCATTATGGATTTTAGATTTTTGTTCTGAGTACAAGGTGTATGATAGTCTGGAGATTATCAATTTAGGATACATTTAAAAGTTGACTTTGATCTCCTTAAAGCTATCAATCTCAGCTTTGGAAGGAACGGAGAGATAAGAGAAACTAGAAACCTAATTTGCATCTGATACCTCTGGAAAAAAAAGCAGAGAAAATAGGGAACTAAATAACTAGAAAGCCAAAAGTCTTGCTCTGTTCACCGCAGGGTCTTTGTAAAATTGCTTGTTTTATAGCTAGAGAGACATCCAACAGACTGGAGTGAGATAAAAACCAGCAACTCAATTATAGCCATGGGCAGCCTTATTCTTTGTATGGCTCATAAAACTAGGATTTGTTTTTAATGATGAACTAGGACCTGTATCTTCTGCAAGATATAAGCCAGAAGCCACACAATAGGGGCATTTATTTAGACTTCAGAAACAGCCTGATAAAAACTGGATGTTAATTGTAAAAGGGAATACAGGAATAGCACTCTGTTAAGAGCTCTCTTTGAAAGTGTGTTTTGATGATTTTTCTTTTGAATCAATTTCATCCACTCTCTTATCACATCACTCCACATCTTCACCAATGATTCAATACCAACATACAAATGCTGCATGGTTTTCTTCCCATTATCAATATGAATGAAGTGCCTTACCAGAAAGGGTCAGGAAAGCTATTGCCCTTTCCTTTTGTAATTGTTTACCAAAAAAAAGCACTTTTCTTTTGTTATCTGCAAGGAAATGACCAGGTCAACACACACGTCTTCAACCTTGTGAACTCTAAGATAAAAAAAGTAAGTGTGTACATTGAAAAATAATGCCAAATGCCCAGCACAGCTGAATACTTTACTACACACAATTTTTCCCTTAAGAATAAGTGCAAGGTATTTGAAAGAGAAGCTAGTAGTGTCATTTAATGCAAAAGGGTGTGCAATTTTCCTTGTATGGCACTGAGTATCTTCACATGGCTGAGACTACAAGACGCTGCACACGGCTGAGAGGATGGAGAGATCTACGGTTAATGTGTGGATGGATACACAGCACCAGTTCCCCAGACAGGTGAATTACCCACCAGGAGGCACAGCTGCCACAGAGCTAAGCTCTGGGGTGATCTGGTGTAGCCAGCCTAACTATCTGCTCTAGCCACTTCTTTCTGTACATAGGGACCCAGACTGCCCTGTACTCCACAGCTTGTAAATTCACTGTCAAGCCCTCCAGTTAAGCAGTAAGAGTCTTCATTTCACCCTATATGAAAATACCGGTGGCCAGGAGCAATAACTGTCTGTGGCCTACACTCTGATAATTTCAGCAAGTGATTAGAACAGAATAGACTTTCATCAACCTCATTTAAGTACCTCATAAGGGAATTGCTTGTGGATCAGCAGGCATGAATTGTGGGACATACAGACACCATCTGAAATCTTGTTTTTTCACCTACGACTCATTGCAAAACTTTCACTGATAGAAATGGGAGCAAAATTTCATCACTTTAAAAATGGAAATCTCTGTAGGAAAATGAGAAAGGGTCACATAGGGTTAAAGGAAGGACATTTGACTGTCAAGGTAAGCCAACCAACTTGTAGTGTATAACATAATCTGTTCGTTTAGCCGAGATAGTATATCTCACTTCATTGCTAAACAGTATCTGGGGGTGGAGGGGGGAGGTGATGTCAGAGAAGTTTTGAGGGGGTTCATTGAAGAGGGATGTATGTTTGGGTTTTTTTTCATTAATGATAGTTTGCAGGATATTTAAGTTGGATAAAGAACTTTCACATTTTTTTATTTAATATTCATACCCTAAAATTCTGATTAGAACCTACAGGAACTTTAGTGACATTTGATCTGCATCAGATGATACAAATAACTTGCTAGTTTTAGTGCACATTTTTTTCTTTTGTGTTTCAACCATTCCTTAATTATCCTTCTGTCTTGTGGCAGAAGATGTTCTCTTTCTCCTCCATTCTGTGAAATACGTAGTGAATAAAATTCTTTCTATTTCAAATGATTCTACAGTAGCAAGACCTAAATACTCACTGATGTATTTGAAAGCTATGTAAGCTGCTGTCCAAAACAGGATATCTGGGGTGTAATGCATTGAAATATGAGACTTCTCTGTGGATGTGGAGTTCTGTTTTTATATATGTATATATGTATATTCTAAATTTAAAATTAACTCCATCTGATAGATTTTATTAAACTTTTGTGTATTGTCTGAAGATTTCCACTTATGGAAAATATTTTTCTTCTTTTCCAATAATATAAATTCAGACAAATTTTGAAAAAGCCTGCAATTGTTTTTTGACCTTGGGCACTCAACTGCTTTTTATACATCTTGTCTCTTATACTGCCATTCAAAACTGCGTGCAAAGTAACACTATATTGCTAAAATTTTGTTAGGCTTCTGTGAATAACAACAAGATTAACTAGAGGACATTTAGTGACCTGAAAATTCTTTGGGTCAATTTACAACCAGGAAGATCATGTTCTTTCATTTCTGATTAATGCCAATAATAATTTCAGCAGTATATTTCACCTGTTGACATAAGCTATGATTTAATTCTTTGCTACAAGTTTCCTCATTTTTGTGTGAATAAATTCAACAGATTTTAATCTAGTTTCACCCTCACAGATTTTCCTTGCTGAATTGTTTCTAACGAAATATATAGAATTAATTCAATAAAAATGTTGTGATTAGTAAAACAAATCCATGGGTCAGTTCCACTATAATCAATGAAACATTTCTGTCAACTCTGAACTGTAATTTCAGTGTCAGATTTCAGTGAACCAGAAAGCATGACAATGAAATATAATATGATTATTTTAAAGAAAACAGAGACAGGGATGGAGAAGAGTAGAGGAAAAGAACTTAGAAAATAATTTCTTAACAAAAACGTGATTCACCAAGTCTCTGATTCAAAGTCCCTAAAAGCCAATGGAAAGCTCTACAATACCACATAATTTTTTTGAGAATAATATTTGGTTTTATCTCAAAAATGCAAGAGTTGGAGAGCTATGAAAGTCCTTCTATTTCTGGTCCACAGACAAAATGTTGATTTCTTTACTTTGTATGGAAGGCTTACCTAAGATCTACAGTATTATAGGTTCTAAGATAATACGACCTGATAATTTTTGGCAGACAAAAACCGTGAGCTACTGATCTCCTTCCTGAGTAGAACAAATAGAGGTTTGCTTCCTTTGATAACTGGACTACTCAGTTCTGATTAGTTTGTTCATCTTTCCTGATCTTTTTTGATCCTTAACTCTTGTTTTCCAGCACATTTCTCTCCTCAGGCTTCAGTACACCAGAACAGTAAGCCTAGCAGGCAGCTTTTAGTTTCAACAGACAAGGAAACAAGATGATGCACTGCAGCAGAAAATTAGATAAACTTTATTCACACCCCCTGTAATAAAACAGATTACTCACCATGAGGACTAAAATGTGTAGATCAGACCTCCTAGAATGAAACTACATGCATTTCCAATAGGAACTAAATAGTCTCTTCCAGGGAAACTCCCACTCCTAGAGACTAGCTCTATGCTTGTGTGTAAGGAACGGAAAAGGATTCAAAAAGTCATGCTTCTCTGTACTTGCCTTGGAGCAGCATTTCCATACTGTTGTTAAGATTGCGAAGACTGCTGGGAGCAAATGGTGATATTAATTAGCCTAATCAAACCAGGTCAGGAAAAGAAGAGTGTTATGATCACTTAACTTGACATCTTCTGGTAAGAGATTTAGGGCCAAACGAGCCTTTCGTAATCTTTGCAGTTGCCTGGAAGTCAGTTGAAAATATCATTTAGTTCTTACTAAACATCTAACATGAACTGGACATGAGGTGCTATTATGGTACTACTTCTCTAGAAATACTGCACAGATTCAATAAGAGAAAGCCCTGGAAACTTAGTGCAATGGAGTTTCTGAAATAGTGTCAGTGGTTTGGTTCAGTTTCATTTTCTGTTTCTATGCAACTGGCATTTCATGAAGTTGTGTATGTGTAAGGAGCTATTTTGGAAACCTGAAAAAGTATATCAAATAACACACATTGAAAATGGATCCTAAAAATGAGTTTTTATTGTACTGTGGTATTCTACTTTACAAAACTAAATCTCAACTTTCTCCAAAACTAATTGAACTTAAAATTTTACAGTTGCATTTAATGAACAAAATACTGTCATGGTTCATACCTTCTTTGAAAACGATGACCAACAAATTTTTCTCCTCAAAAATTGGTTGGAGATAACATAATAGGAGAACTTTGGTTATAATTCATGTTAAGAAATATTTTTCTCATGGAACTGCCAGCTCAGAAACTATCTCTAATTCCATATAGAAAATACAGTATAAAAATAAGAGTAATGATGATGATGAAGGAATTAAGTAAGAAAAGTTGAAGTGTAATCTCTAAAGCTAGGTAGATTGCAGGGGAAGTTTAACAACACCATTTGAAATAATTCTTCCTCCTTTGAAGTCAGCAGTTTTGAGATGTTATCATGTGCTAATTCTGAAATCTTATGTGATCCTATTCTGATTACTTCTTCCATTCCCTGTGGATCATTGCTCACATAACATTGTAACCTTCTCTGGCTTGATTCAGCAGATAATATATAGAATTAAATTGTAATGCAGAATAATTTGTATTCTCTATCTTTTAGGATAATCCCTTGTGGGACTGATGACTTTTATGAAAACAATTGCTTTTGTCTTAGGTGAAGAAGTTTTGTAGTTAAAGAGGAAATTCAACCCATAGAGTATTTATATAGCAGCTTTTACCAGTATTGAAACCAGTGATGCTATTTGTTTGAAAAGATAGGGAAAAAAGTGCAATATTATATAATTTCATTTCAATACAACCTTCCACTGTCCCGACATGTTGTGTCCATGTCTCATGTAGCATATGTAGTCTGACCACTGCAATGTTACATTATAGAAGAATCTATATTAGGATATTAGGAGAAACATTCACTTTCGCATTCATAAAAATCACTATTATATTCATTATTAATGTTTAAGCTGTAAAAGTACCTAAAAGCTGCAGTGATGATGAGTCCCTTATGCTGGATATGCATGAACAACAAACAGAGTTCATAAAACTTTTTCTAAACTTCACTGCAGTCATCTTAGGAGATAAAATCACCACACCTAGATATTTCAGACAACTTGTAACAAGTTGCAACAGAAAGTTTAGGCACCGTGAGACGGTGAAGCATGCAAAGTAGTAGTTGTTTCTTCTAAGCTTTTCATCTAATTTCCAAAAGCTATAGGAATATATTGCTGATGAAGATACAGCATTTCAATGAGTATGTGAACTGTACTATTACATCTTTGTTGTTCATCCATCACCACATGACATTTGACACCTTGATAAATCATAATTTGTTTCTAACTTAGTTTATGCATGATTTTTCTGCAGTGTAGCTGATTGTACTTGTTAGGGATGTTAATTTTCAAAGGTTTGCAATAAGTGGATCATTTTCCAGAGTCCAAGTCAGAAAAGATTTTAGTAATGTGGTATTTGTAGCATTTCACCCCAAAGCTAGCAATTCAACTTGGGATCAAATCAGAAGAAATTAAAGTTGTAGCCATATACATTTTTTGATGATTTAGACGCAGTGAACTTATTGTCTTCACTCAGTTCTTAGTGTCCTATGCCACAAAAAAAGGTATGTAATTTTCCCACCCAGATGATGGCATATTTTCAGGGAAAGGATATTCCTTTCACAGACATAAACATTTCTGCAAGTCAGAACAAGTTTAATAAAAAAAACCTGAAAACATTTTATTTCCCCTCAAATTTTCAGACAATATATTCTATACATTTAGTTTTTATTGCAGTTTATACCTGATTTTGGTGTACATTAATAATCACTATCAAACAATGACTATCTAAAACCCTAGATGTGCATGACCTCTGCTCTCAAAGAGCTGTAATCACAGAATCACTGAATCATTAAGGTTAGACGGGACCTCTGGAGATCATCCAGTCCAACCCTACTGCCAAGGCAGGGTCACCTAGGGTAGATTACACAGAAAGGCATCCAGGTCGGTTTTTAATATCTCCAGAGGGAGGTTCCACGACTTCTGTGGGCAGACGGTTCCAGTGTTCTGCCACCCTCAATGTAAAGAGGTTCTTCCTCGTGTTGAGGTGGAACTTCTTGTGTTTTACTTTATGTTCATTATTCCTTGACCTGTTGCTGGACACCACTGAAAAGAGTCTGGCATCATCATGTTGACACACGGCTTCAAGATATTTATAAATATTGATGAGATCCTCTTTCAGTCTTCTCTAGACTAAACAGCCCCAGCTTCTGCGGTCCCTCCTCAAAAGAGAGATGCTCCAGACTTCCAGAATTTTATGTAAGATTGAATAATTTATTTAAGAATGGAATAATTAAAAGCAAGACACCAATGATTAAAGGTCTACAAGGATAAAACTGATAGTCAAAGTTGTGTGTGAGTGGGTTCAAAACATTGATATATTGCATAGGAACTACTTCTAAGACATCATATATCCCCACATGCACCTTGATTCAGCCAGTGCTATTTGACTGATTTTCTGGTGAGAATCAGAAGGGCAATAAAACCTGAAGACAAAAAAATAAGAGTGTCTTTTTAGTCAGAGAAGGCATGCCAAGATTATCTATGCGAAGGAAAATTCCACTAGTATAAAACTAAAGAGAAGAGAGTTATGCTGCATCTTGAAACTAAAAGTGGAGGAAATCTGTTGCATGCTCAAGACTATAGGGAAAAGCTGATGTGAGCAGTTAGGTTTTGTTCATGGCAGAAAAATATGTTTCAAGAGATGCAAAGAGGGGGATGTAATAATGAAAGTGGAATAGATGAGTAAGAAATAGTGCTGGTGGGTTGGATGGATATTTTTCATGCTGCCACTGAAACGAAAGTAACAAGGAAGTAGAAAAAATATGGGTATTAAACAAAAATAATTGAGGACCTGTCATTCTGATGCTCTTATTTACACATGAGAAAACAACTTATATACAAAGTATGATATGCTGGACTTTCCAAGAACATGCCATATTATCTTTTCAGAAGACAGCTCTGGTTTAGCAGTGTGGAGAGGCTAACAGAGAGAACTTGCCCTACTCACAGAGAATAAATTTTTTTCACAATGGAATATACAAAACAACATTAAATATATATTTAATCATTTGGATGCACTTTGAAATACACCAAAGAGTTCCAACATATACTGTTACTTGTTTTTAAACCTCACTTTCATAAAAGTCAATACGTTTCAAGAATTTCCTGGTGGTTTACACTAGCCTAGTAGAAGCATATGTTTCTGTTGCACCAGTCAAACATAATCACTGCTATAATGCCTATTCCCAAAATAATTCTCCTTTTTTCCCCTAAAGATAAGAACTAGTAGCAAATCTCAGTCTCTACCTACAGAGAAGGATGTGTTTCGAAGGATGATGGCTCTCTTAGGAAGAGGGAAAAGAATAAAGAGGAAGCTACAAGTGAGCTGACAGCATCGAGTAAGTACATGATGCTTGATCAATGCTCGCCGTTGTCAGAAACATTCTTTAGGGAAATTTTCCATTTCATATGTCATACACTAAATGAAGTGGAACGGAATTAATACAGAACCTGCAAGACTAACAATGAAATTTTCAGGGCTGCAGTTCTTTGTTGCTCTTTTCCTTACACAACTGCTCTTTAAATTGTCTACATTTAGGAATGAATTGATGAACCCTAGTGTTAAGCCTTTGATATTTAATCACCTTATAATCCCAAACAGACATCACAACATTGATTTGATTTTAATAAAAAAAACTTTTCAATATATTCATATAGAACATTGATACCAATGTATTAAAAAAATGTTAAATATTTTTATAATCAATAAAAATGGCAGCAAGACAAACTTGTTTACTCCTACTCTGGTTTTTGTTGGGGTTTTTTGGTTGTGGTTTTTGATGTGTGGTTTGTTGTTTTGGGTTTTGTTTTTTGACCCAATAGAAGTGGGGGAGGTTAGAGAGAACAACAATGGTGTAGAAATGGTACAAACTTTTGTGTTAAAGAAAGGGAATTTTGTAGGGGTTTTTTACAGCTGTCCCCAGGCCAGAACCAGAAATAAGACACGCCTAAGATAAAATGCCATAGAAATTGAACAGATCAACTGATATAAGTGCAGGATCTATAACAAGGAATAATTCCATCAGCAGTATATGTAAGTAATAAAGTTGGTAGGATTTTTACATTATTGTGTCAAATGCAACATCTTGGTCATGATCTCTTGTTGTTGTCATTGCATTCATTGTTGTATATGGTGAAAAAAAGATTATGATAAAATGCTGGATAACAAAAAGGTGTTCATGATATACTCCTTCGTACAAGGAGATAGGCACTGTCTTTTGTGCGTGGAATTAAAATACTTAGTAATAATTTCCACACTCACACGGCAATGAGCCTTTATTTTTTATTTTTTA
Organism: Calyptomena viridis; assembly: GCA_013390005.1. Classification (NCBI taxonomy): domain Eukaryota; kingdom Metazoa; phylum Chordata; class Aves; order Passeriformes; family Eurylaimidae; genus Calyptomena; species Calyptomena viridis. The sequence goes on along the minus strand of WEIV01014401.1, from coordinate 35,988 downwards.
TTCTTTTTCCTTCCCTTATTTAACAGGATATTTCATTCACTTCTAATTCCGCTTAGGCCCCACTTTAGTAATACTTTCTGCCTTAGATTAATTACCCTGATCTAATTCATTTAGTGGAGGACAGCTGTGGTACGTGGGTTGCCCACTGATGTATTGTGTTAAATGATGCCCATCTGTCATTGCAGCATATCAGCACGGATGCAGTGTCATCCACTTCATTGGCTCTGCTGAGATGTGAAGTACAGCTACAATGTTTACCACTGTTGTTAATTTAATATCTACACCTTTAATAACCTGACTGCTGTCATTTGCTGAACAATGATACATGATGGCCAGCAAACAGCCAGATAGAAGGCATTAACTTGACAGTGTAGTAGACCATTTGGTACAGTTAATTACAGATCTTCTGGGCAAACTTGCTGTTGAGGGTCTTGTAGGGCATTCCCATGCAAAAATGCCATATTGAAAATAAAGGTAAAAGAGAAGACTTTCCCGTTAACACTGATTCTGACAAGTATGATCATTAGCCCATTCCCTTGATGGAGAAATGGTATTTTTTTCATAATAGCTATTTTCTCATGTGCATGATCCATCTCCTACTCTTTCCTCTAGCCTGAATTTTGTCTCTCCTCGTTTCTTTTCCCCTTTCTGTCTCTGAAAAATGAAAATGTTGGGGGTTGCACACCCAAACTGTCATTTCAGTCTAGTGGTTTATAGGCATGTCTCCTAAAACAGTGTGTGTTTCTCATTGTACAAATGTCAGATTCAGTCACTCATAGTTTAATGAATGCGAAGTAATCCATTCAAAGAATTTTATCTATTGTAATCTTTCTGAATGGAAAAGGTAATAACAAGAGAAAAAATGGTAAATACTTATCATAAAAGTTCTCTTACACTGTAGACAAAAATGGGAAAATTGATATTCAAGTATTCTGTAGAGGGATACTTTACAAAGCCATAATATTTTATCTGTAGGTTTACAAGAAGACTTCACTGAGCAGAAAAACAAGTACCTATGAAAAAAGTACTGTATGCTCTTAACCCACTTTCATGTACCTGTGCAGACAGAAATAGACACATACACATGACCACATATTTTTAGCAAGCTGGGAAACCCCTATGATTGCCTGCAGCTGATAGTGTGTGATTAGTGTTTGAAGACTCTTGGCTGTTTGTCTCAAGCAGACATTCAGCTTTGGAGCAAGACTACCACCATTACACCAGTTTGAAAAACCTCAAAACTCACACAAAATACCTTGGAATATTATTCTGAGAAAAACCCTTCTGAGTCCTTTGCTTTACTTCTTTTTTAGGATGGCTTTAACAAGAAGAGTGCCTCAATGGTCACAGGATAGGAAAAATAGTTCTTATATGTATTTTCTATTCAATTTTACATTGCCCAAGAATAGAAGGATTTGCTAGGGATTTGGGACTTCACGTTTGTTTGCCTCAGTTTTCTAGTTGTAAAATTGGGACTTTCCTATCTCAGCTAGTGTGGCGATAAATGTCTTCAAGAGCTTCATGTAGGACACTGACAGCACACTAATTGAAGCCTGAGAACTGGCTGCCAAAGTTCCATGCTGGGTGGGAAGATCAACCCTGTCCGCAGACTGATTTAGTTAAGATAAACACGGAAGCTTCTGTAGACAAATATTAAGAGTAATTTACTGTAGTCAACACTGCAGAAGTTATATGACTACATTAAAATTGAGCTACTTTTGACAATTTAAACTGAGTGACCCATTTACAACTGGATTAGGGTGGTCTTAAGGACTGAATCAGAAACAAAGATGAAAATCTCTCCTTCAGTATGAAGACCTGCAGTGAGAGCAACAATAGTCTTAGAAAGCTCTATAAAGAATAGTTTCATACCATTCGTGAAAGAAAGCTATGGCTCCCATCTTCCCATACTTAAATAAACTAAGCTTAGTATCTTCCTGTGGAGATTGTCTTCCTAGAACTTGCAAGAGTTTCTTTAACATGTTCCTGAATAATAATGATTTGATATTAGCAATGGTCTTTGATTCACAATACTGACAGCAGGAAGTATAATATATTTTGAAAAGTATATACTTTTTATAAAGCAGCAAAAATAGTTTTAGTTGTAGAGCTAAGTGTTAACAAACATTGCATTTCAACCACCTGAAATACCATCCATTTACTACTTTTCTTTTAAGAAATGTTCTATAAGAAATCAATGTCCACAAGAATTTTAGTATGCCAACTTTTAAGAGTTTTTTCCTATTTTTAATTAAAAATCTCAGATTAACAGAAACATCATAGAGAATGAGTTCCAACTGATAATAGCCAACAGGTTTTCTAATGCGTTTTCTACCATTTTCCACCATACAAAGAAATATTAGAAGATACCAAACTGTGACTAAGGTATCTGCAAAGATCCTGAATGTGAAGCCTTGGAAGCACTCCACATATAAATACCTCTGCTGACTGCTGTGAAATGCACATAATCAGCTATGAATGCAGATAAACAGGTCCTTGGGTACAACACAGTTAGAAGAAAGCTGTTGAATCTCATTCTGCTCCAAATCCACTTACACATTGACAATGACAAATTTGCATGGTTGCAAGAAGAAACATGGGCCCAAATAATTCACATTTCAAGGCCTTATAAAATGGCTCCCATGCTTATATTGGCAAGAAGAAAAGTGTGTGTGCGTGTCCTTGTACATTTCCCTGAAAGAATAAAATAAGAATAGATTGCTTTAATTGATTGGGTATTCCTTAGGTTCAACTGAAAATAATATTTTTCTTTAAAGCAGTCTTACTGAGATCTCACACACACAAAAACTTGGAGACAGACAAATAGGATTTGCAGAAAGACAAAGAGGTAAGCATATTCTAACAGGTTCCATTTTTAACATTTTTCTTTTCCTTTTAGAGTAAGACTATGGGACACTGGAATTTATCTTTAGAATATATTTACATCTGTACCACTATCCTTGTGGCCCATTGCTTCCAGTATTCTTCTCACTTAGAGTTATCTGTCGTTTACCTAGAAATTTCATACAGTTTAAGAAGATCAAGTACAATGTGCTGCACCTGGATTGGGGCAACTCCTGGTATCAATACAATCTGGGGTATGAACAGACTGAGAGTAGCCCTGCCAAGAAGGACTTGAAGGTGCTGGTGGATGAGAAGCTGGACATGAGCCAAGAAAGTGTGCCTGCAGCACAGAAAGCCAAACATATCCTGGGCTACATCAAAAGCAGCATGACCAACAGGTGGAGAGAGATGATTCTGCTCCTCTACTCTGCTCTGGTGATACTCCACATGGAGTACTGCATCTGGCTCTGGGTCCCCAGCACAGGAAGGTCATGGACGTGTTGGAGTGAGTCCAGAGGAGGGCCACCAAGGTGATTAGAGGGTTGGAGCACACCTCGTATGAGAAAAAACTGAGAGAATTAGTGTTGTTCTGCCTGGGAAGGAGAAGGCTTCAGGGATGACATGATTGCAGCCTTCCAGTACTTGAAGGGAGCCTACAAGAAATCAAGAGAGGGACTTCTTACAAAGACAAAGGAAAATGACCTGATTGCAGCCTTCCAGTACTTGAAGGGAGCCTACAAGAAATCAAGAGAGGGACTTCTTACAAAGACAAAGGAAAATGGCATCAGACTGAAAGATGGTGAGTTTAGATTAGGTGTTGGGAAGAAATTCTTTACTGTGAATGTGTTAAGACAATTGAACGGGTTTCCCAGAGAAGCTGTGGAGTCTCTGTCCCTGGAAGTGTACAAGGCCAGCTTGGAGCTCTGAGCAACATGGTTTAGTGGAAGCTAAAAGCAGGAAACAGTGTTATACAATGTAAAGCAGACTTTTTGCTAACTAGTCTTAAGAAGGAAGCAGAAATGCTTAGGAATGACACATGCATGCATGCATGGGATGCAGCAGGAAAGATCCATAAATGGAAAGTAACAGCCGTTTCCCAAAGAGACAACAATGTGTTAAAGTCATCATACAAGACAACCTTGGAAAAAACACAGGTCCAAACACTTTTGCTTAAAAATTTTGTCTTTCAGGCTGCAACAATCACAAAAATCGTCCACCAAAGTAATTGATGGAACAAAGCACCTGTGTTGCAGACTCTGGGATAGAGAATATTCACACTAGAAAATATAAATGTAAGAAAAGAACATGAATGCATTGAGGAGGAAAAATGTTTATTTAATTACAGCTTAACATTGGTGCATGGGCATAACTGTATAAACCAGTATAAACAAATTAGGACTGGAAGTTATAAAACGGCCCTTGATCATTAGAGGCTCTGCCACTCCATTCCAAGAAGAGTGACTAGAGCTAATGGCCTACCTGATTTTAGGATGGAATTTTATAAACTTATAACTAGGATCACTGGACAAGAGACTTATCTGTCTACACTGTGGAATAGGTTAAGAGAATCCTGTACAAACCTAGAAAAAAATTGTTCCCATGGCCTAGAAATGCTAGCTCAGATTCCCAAGAACACAGTCATGGTTCTGTCATCCTACTCATGAACTATCAAATTCCCTCTTGTCATTTTGCAGGGTTAAATGAATATTCACTGTGACAAATACTGAAATCAAGGAGCATAATCTCTAACTACCCAACCAGTTAAGTAAAGGATTGTTCTGAGATTTTTTTCTCTGTCTCAGTCTCCAAATATTGAACTATATTTTCTACAAGAAAGGATGTCTTGTGCAGAGTAGAGTGAGGTATCTCTTTATGTCCACAAGGAAGAATATTTGATAAGGCCTTATCAAGGAGTGAGAGCTTTTTTTTAGAACATTGAATCAAACAGAGAGTAGTATCATTGTAGTGCTTAAATTTTTGGAACATTTTTGTTAAAAGAAGTTACTTTGAAATGCAGTGTTTGAAGTGGTTTTTAGCAATTAAGTGGTTAAATGAAATTATGTTCACAGACATGAGGAAAAACAGATCTAGAGCCTGTTTTACCAAGCAAGATAATTGCACATCTCTTCTCTGTAATTTGAATGGTATTACTTGGTATCAATGAACTGCTAAACCTTGGAATTAGAGTAATATTGCTATTCTTTTCAGTTTAAAGATAAGGAAAATGTGTAAGGAAAGAAGTATATGCAAAAGACCTTTTGTGATATCATAAATTTTAGTTTTTGGTAGTTTCTGAAAAATGCGTCCCCTCCAAAAAGGAAGTCACCCTTGCTCAAACATCCTAGCTACTTTCAATTTAACACTGTACATCATAAAAGCAAGGACAACCTAAGGTTAAGAAAAGAAAGATTCTGCCTATCTAAGAGATCTGTGTACAGGGCAACAGCCCTTTAAAGAGCCAGCTTCCTAATCAGGGGCAGTTCCATCAGAACTATTGAGAGAGGGTGGGGAGAAACAACATGGAAAATGAATGAGACTCTAAATATTATGTTTGGTGAAAAGTCCCTTCTACAGTCAGATGATCCATACAAGTTTGAGGTCAATTTTGCAGAGAACTTGCTGGCTTTTAGAATTTAACATTTTCAAAATGTATTTAGCCATTTACTCAACCCCTAGGAATTCCTATTTTTATATACAAGACTACAAACCAGAAAAAAATATTAGCAATAACAAAAAAAAGCCAACATTGCTATACTATAGATGCCTAGCCAGGCTTATTGGTGCCCATGGGCCTCGCTTGATATGCAGTCAGTGCCTTCATCCTTATTTTTGATCACCACATTAAGTTTTGAGAGAACAAATACATACAGGTACACAGAGTATCTCTTTTTCTTCTTAAAGAAATGTGATGCAATGTGGAGCATCAAAACTGGTTTTGTAGCAGAACAGGACATCTAAGCATCTGAGAAATAGTAAAGCAAGCTATAAACTTCAGTCTTTCTCTAGGCAGGAGGTTGAAAATGGGTCCTTGGCTAGCACTGTGGCTCAATTCTTGCCAGAAACCTTGCACATGTCTCGCTGCCAGGTTTGCATGCATTAACCCTATCCCTTCCTTCAGTCTTTGATAAGGTTTTCTGAGCCCAACTGCTGGACTGAATTAAAAACAGTAGCAGGTACTGATGGTATCAGTCTCAGCACTCAAATAAACATAGTTATTTGCTCATGCAATAAGCTGAACATTGCAGAGAAAGTCATATATAAATGTTCTGAGTTCGGACAATTTTTGCTCTATGTTTTCAATGACAAGTTCTTCACTTTCTGTTTTGGACACTGGCTTGTGGCAGCAGGTGTTGTATTCTACCCAAAATGACCCTTCAAGATGATTCCTTTAATCTAGCAAATCAAAATAGAAACTATATAGCTAAGGAATTGTTTTGTATAGGGTTGTTGGTTGCATGAAAGTTTTATAAATTATTAACAATACTACTGAAATTGTAAATTATTTTGTGAGACTGTTGATCTTGTTCACCTTACTTTATTGGAATATCTTACTTCAAACACATCTTTAACTCAATGAAAGTGTAGTTTTACAAGAAAAAACAGAGGGAAATGATGTATTTCTTTTTTTCACTTTCTTCTTCCAAAACAAGGCAATAAAAATCCCTCAAAAAAAGAGAAAGAAATCACCTTATTTAGCTAAAACTAAATTTGGCTAACTAATTAATTAATAGTCATTCAAGTGCATTTAAACACCACTTAAATGAATACTTTCTTGCCCCTCTGTCTCTATATCATGAAGAAAAACCCTGAAGGCAAATTCTACCTCCAAAGCCAAATTCAGACATTAATGCACATAAAATAAAGAAAAAGCAAGCAAGTTAATATCATGGGCTTCACAATAATTTTTGGTAGATTTTACATAGATTATTCTCCTGTGCAGCTGGCAGTGGTAACCACAGTTAATCTAATTCTGCACAATCACAAAAAGAAGACTATTTCATAAAATCTTATCCTTTGTACATCATTAGTACAAAAACTTGATCCTTTTAAAGAGAAGAAACCTCCTGTTGCCTTCCATGAGTAAAGTGAAAAATCAGCTAAAAGTTAATTTCCATTCACCCCCACTCATCTACATGTGACAGATAAAGTCCTTGGCTCATTCAGCTGGATGTAATTTGATTCATATCAATGAATCTATGAAGGTTATATCTTTAAAAACTCAACTCTTTTATTAGCTGTAAGTAAGACTTCTTTTTCACTATTGTTTTGTAGTATTTGACACATACAAGTGACTTACTTCCTAGGGCAGTATTTTCTGCCCAGGGTCCTGCTGGCAACTGAGATGTCATATTGTTATGATTTGACTCTGGCTAAATGCCAAGAGCTCACCCACGGATACAAAATTTCTCAGAGAGGAAAAAAAAAACCTCGACTTTTGTNCAGGATCACAGCCTCTCTTTTCCAGTACTTACCTGTTCCAGCGTGGAATCTCCCAGTCTTTCCACAGGTTCACAGGTGAATCTTCACTTCCTGTGATTCCTCACAGGTTGCTGGAGCCCTATTCCAGTGTTTAAGGCATCTTCTCTTTCTCCTTCCCTCCGATCTTGGTGTTAATCAAACTTCTCACTCTCCTTTCTCTTAAGTGGCCATGATGTTCTGCCTAGCCTTTTTTTTTTTCTCCTTCTTAAATATGTTTAAGAGGCATTAGCAGCCAACCTTGACTGGCTCGGAGCTAAAAAATCTCCAATAGCTTCTTAAAGAAGACTCCCTCATAGTCCCCCCACCTAATAAAAACCTCTGGCTACTTAAAACCACAACATATATGTAAAAAAAAAAGTGTATATATTAAATTAAGGAAGTGAAGTTATAACAAATATTTTTAAGGTTTGTTTAATAGATCTACTGTAAATAAAATATAACTAGTATGTTCTGAACTGTATGCCCTTTCCCCTAGAATGTATTTCAGATGTATTTTGTGTTTTGGCTCTTTAGGATTAAGTATATTGAAAACAAGAAAATTATTAGAGGACAAGTACTGTATTTTTCATTACAAATTTTCTCTTTATGGTAATGAAAACTGTATAAGCAGATTAAAAACTGATTGAAAAATGAATCCTCAAATCTCTTCTTCAAGAGATTTTGGCCTTCAATTAGTAACTCAAGATTTATAAAATTCACATTTTAGAGCCCAAGATTTACCTTGTTTTCATGACTGCTGCAAGTAACCTGGATATAACTCACCTGAAATGAAAATAGTTCCTCAATCCTATTTTAATAACGGACTTAATGAGTAAAATAAAAAGAAATTACATATTAATTTGCTTACACTAACACTCATTGGGAAGAATGTCACATTAGCTTATCTCAAAAAATTACATGACAAAGTTGTTTCTAGAGCTGACAGCTTTCAAGTAAGAGAAAATTCAGGAATATTTTGTTGATTGAATTTGAAGTACTGAATAAAATCCTGATCACACAAAAGACATGGCTAAACATCCAGTGATTGCGGTAGCATATTCCTACCAGTTTTTAAGAAAATATTATTTTGTTTGCTGCTTTTGAGACTCTCGTATTTTTCTTACTCATTGGTATGAAAAATCCATAATATACTCTATCTAGCAGAATTGCTTTAACTGGGAAATTTTTGCTATTTATTATTTTTTTGGTAAATGTGAAATAAATTTCTCCCAAAAAACATTGACTACCTTGATGACTAAAATACATTAAAGCCAATTTGGTGAAAATACAGAATCAAAGCTCACTATTACTTTTTAACAAGTGAATATGAATCCATATGTCCTAAAAGGATGATTCTTGTAGATTTTGCATCATAGTCCAAGCTTTACAATAGTAGGCTTTTTAAAGAAGATGTTTAGTTTTAGTTTATTTTACTTTACCTATTTATATTTAGATCTAAATTCAGGAAAATAAACAAAAAAACCCAATAGAAACCACAATCTGAAAAAAAAAATAAAATGCAGGGATTGATTTCCTTCTTCAGGGCTGTTATTAGTTCAGTAGAAACTGAATACCATAGGTTTTTCAATAGTGCAGTCATTGGTTTCTTTAATAGCTATGGAAGCGAGGTTTAGGTTTACTAAAGCACAACCATTTCAAAGTGCACCAGATTTCCTTCCATTTTTCTACCTGTCTCTAGCAATGCTTTACAATATACAGAACATGCCTGCTCATATATATAAAGAGAGAAAATAGTTAGAAAGTGTACTATGTAGGTAATACCCTTCTCCTTCTTAATCCAAAAAAGTAGTTTTATTTTCATGCTGACAGACTGCACTGAAATATAAAGAATATTCTTTCTTCTTCTCTGGCCCCTTTGTTCAGATGCAGATCTGGTCCATTCAGAAAAACAATGCAAAGTTGTGAGTTACAACTATGTTTCATGCAGTCAATGGGACTTATTCCCACCCTGCTGAGGGACAATAAGGTCTAGGATCATAATTTTCAATCATATTGTTAAAAATGCATCACACGCTTCTTCTGAAATAATCTCCACAGGTAAAAAGGTCTAACTTGGCCCAAATGACTACGTTTGAAGATCTGCAAACTCCAGTTGTGGTATTGGGGACACCCTAAGAAGAAATTGGTCTGTAACTTTGATCCATTTCATTACTGAATTAAAAAATTGAGACATCTCACTTCCTTTGTCTGCACTCGAGGCTTTGTCACCTAGAAGTGGACCTGCCCAGAAAGTAGGTGGCCTTGTTAGTGGGTAGTCTTGTACCTAGATCTGTATATGGCATACAAAACTATCAGATTAAGTAATTGAATAGTGAGAGATGAGGCATAACATTTTGGACATGGCGACATAGACGTATGACTTTCAAATAAGTAAGCTGGTTTATGCTTAGTGACTCAAACCCTGGAGAGAATTCGTATCACTTGTAAAGAACTACAATAAAACACTTGAACTAGCAAGAACTGTGATTTTTTTTTTCAGTTCAGGCTCAAGAAACTCCACCTTTGCATAATGTAGCCTAACTTCCAATATTGTAATAATATTCCTTTAATTTCAACCATACTGAGTCCATTAACACGTCCCTGATGGAACGACATCCTCCAAGAAAGACTAATCTGAGGATACCAACAGGGGGACAGCCCACCATTTCATTTTGTTCTTCATCTAACAATGAAACAACATCACTATAAAAAAAACGTATCTCATTTTGGAAAACCAAAAGAAAATCAGCCTACTTTTCCTCTTTTAGAGAATAAATCTGTGTCTACTTGCCATACCTATTTGAAAGACATTTTTAGAATATGAGTTTAAGTTTGTACAAAGGTATTGACTGAAGGGAAAGTAAAAAGAAAACCAAAAAAATACCCCAAAACAAACCCCATTCTTTTATAATAGTTTAACTCTTTCTTGAAGATAGAAGATCTGATTTATCAAAAGAAATTTAAAACAATTAGTTACATTTCCCAGCACATTTTTATATTTAGTAAGGACTCTCCTTGTCTTCAGGATGGAGCCAAAAGTCTGGCCTGCTTTGATTTAAACCTGAGGGTTTGAAATCCTACAGCATTATGTGGATAGCCAGAGTGGCTGAAGACTATTCTTCAGCCACCTACTTTTCTCGCTGAATACTCCACTCATATTACAGGATAAGAAGGTCAGTAAAAGTCCAGTCAGCTCTTTAAATTTTGTATGTACAGGTGAAAGATTTCTGCAAAAGATGGGAAAAAATATACAGTGACATTCAAAATGTATTTTAGATGATTAAAAGGAATCTGTAGCGTTCAATTGCTCTATCACAAAGACATAAGATCTGGCTGTCTAAATCAGCACGGTATTAGAGACAGAAAAACACTTACCAAATGCAGGATTCAGAGAAGAGAACATTGCCCCATTTGCCAAGGAATTATGAAGCATGCAGCCCACTGTAAAGTATTGATTGTTTTAAGGCTTTTTGCTCCCCTCTCTTTGTATTATTGGGAAAAGCAACTATCTTGAAATTATAACCTTGAAGTGATTGTGAAGAAAAAGCATGTAATCTTTCGGTTTTGACATCATGGAAGGAGTTCAGTTTGTCATTAAACTATTTTGGCCCTTAAATGTTTTCTCTTTAAAACACTAGTCCAGCTTCGATGTCATGTCCTTTCATGCATGAACTAAGTCTGATTTTTGTGAGAGAACATGAATGGCAAAAAGCACTGCATGCGTTTGCATTTTCTGACAGTACACATAATAGCGAAACTAAAAATATTCCTGCAAATGTGTGTGTGCTTGTGGATCTCCCAAAATTTGAACACTTTCAAAACTTAATAAGCAACAAAGTACAATTGACATGTCTAGTCTTAAATTAAGGATGTAGAAAACGGATCCATTGATATGCTGCTGAGATACATGGGAAAGATTCACTCTTGGGGAGGCTTTGTCTTCCACATATTACACTTAATGCCTGGATGACTAATTCAGAGTAATTACTTAAATTCTAGATATCTAATTTTTTATGAGATTACTTCTATATTGAGTAGCTAGATTTACAATATAATTCTCTAATCTTTTTGTTAGATCCATCAATGTTCTAATTATCTATAACATCATTTCATGCAGAGAAGTAGTTCACCATTGTGGCACTGGTTTTGGATGGCTGACCACAGCTCTGAATTAGGCACCATTACTGTGTCTGATGATCTGAACCTAAACCAATTGGATCTGTGAGTGGCTAGCCCAGTGCAAGATGAATAAATTGCCTTTTAAAATAGGTTTCATGAGCTCAGTTTCACATGTGGCAGAACAGTTAAATAGATGCACATTTTCTATATCAAAATTTTTGTTTAACAGATCTTCTTTGTCATTTCATATTGTTTACCCTCTATGATTCTGCACCTGGCTTTCCGTATGTTGGGGCTATTTTCTTCCAAATATATGGGTTTTACTAGAGTTTGTGTTACTATGTATATGAATCAAAACAGAAACTGTATTTCGGTATTTTGGTTTTTAGGTTTTTTTCCCAGAAATGGCAGAGGTGATTCTTCCTTTTCGCAGTCACTTAAAGTATTTATTTCCTTATGTCCCTTCCATGTTCTGCCAAGGCAGTCCACAAATCTAGCACACCCTAACTGTGCTAGTTATCATATTTAATCTTGCTGCTGTGAAAAGTCTGAAAAGTCTTTATTGCCATGATCTCTCTCTTAGAACAAAGAAGGGTTATGAAAGTGAATTTTTTCCTTCCACAAAGACAATTCAAACTCTAAAGGACAACTGGAAATGAAAAGACTGAAGTCGGTGATGACATGACTATGATTTATGCTGTCAAAAGCCTTTAAGGAGTTCTAAGAAACACCATTTTTATAGACTACTAAAGCATCTTGTCTTTCCTTGTAAATTCAAAGCGCACAAACCTTTCTGTTCCCTTGACCTAGGACTTGCACATTTCATCTTACCCAGGATTTCTAGTAGATCAAGAACACTGATTGAAGTCCTGTAAGCTGTTGCTGGTTCAGCCATTTTGTATTGTGCAGTTTTCGTGTGCACAAATGATAAAAGAAATTAAGATTTGTAAATGCTGTTTATCCTATGAACTTGGGAAGATGCAATGGAAATGAATAAAAATAAAACATCTCTCAGCATGATCTACACTGAGTTTGGAAAACACCAGTCACCTCATTATCACAGAAATAGACCGCAATATCCGCCTAAGGTGATAATGGCTTTTCCTAAGCTCGCTTAAAATTCAAACATAAATGTCAAATTGCAATGTCTTCTAAGAAAGCTGTGTCTTACCTAAAATTTATTCATATATCCCTCTTGGAAACAGAGTCTCAATTTTTCATTGCTACAGATAAAACAGAAAGCTATCTATGCGGCTATGAACATATGACACAAGAGAAAGAAAAGAAGGCCTTCCAAATGGCACTGAATCCCAAAGCAGGCACTTTTAAAACAGGGAATTCACTCAGTTCTGACTGTTTTAACCTTCTAATTTTCTCTGATTTCCCAAACTGAAATCTAGCCTCTCTCCTTTTCAGATAAGGCACTGGAGGTTTTATGTTTTATAGTAATAATACTCAAAAAGCAATTCAGATATGAGTAGCTTATATTTTCTGAATAATTCCGGGCAATCATTTCAAAGTAATTCACATAACCTGAATATTTGTGCAGATTGCTTACCATCAGAGAAAGTGGCAAAACCCCACAGTGCATAACCCCAAACCAAAATGACAATAACCTTAAGACAGTAATAGCTAATTTTATTTGGTATAAATGGGAAGGGACTATAGAGGATTAAGTATTGTGAAAGATGCCCAATTGTTTCTAAGTTGAGTTGCATTTTAAACATATCCTCTAAACTGCTTATAGGCATCTGGTTTCCAAAAGTTATTACTGACCAATATTTCTTAATGGCAGCAACACAGCTTTTAAATGTGCTAAATGTGAAACCCTCAAAATGCCTAGTCTCCAGCAGTATCCTTCTTCAGAGATCGATGGGATTTGGGCAAACATCATGTGCATTTTCTAAAGGAAAAGAAAGAGGAAGAAGTAGCAGTAAAAAACAATAATCTGATTTAAAAGGAAAAGAAAGGCTAAACTTATAAGTAGGTACCATTTTGTATATTTTAATCAATGCTCAAGAAATTTATGGTTACTTTAAGGAGGGAAGACTCTAGTCCAGTGTGAAGTTAATATTGCAGCATGACAATTATTTTTAAACTTCAGATTCAATTGAATCAAGTACAGTTGTTTAAATTAAAAGGCTTAATGACAGAATTTTCATTAACCACAAGTCTCCAAGGCAAATGAGTTTTAAATTATTTCAGAGATTTATTTTATCTGTAAAACCTCGTAACCTGCTTTTATGTTATTCACTCTTACAAAAAGCTTTCGAATGAATTCTGAAAAAATGGAGAAACAGTTAATGCTGTAAACAATTTACATGCAATCAAATTGTGCAATGATGCGATGCTTACTTTAAAGTATGACATTTTATAATCTTGCAGAATCCCTTTGAATTCCAATTAATTTTTGATCTTCTTACTACCATACCTTTAAACCAATAATCATCACTTGCTTTCATCAAATATTTTTTAGCATAGCATAGTACCAATCAAGTATTAGGAAGATATTTTCAGTAAGATACAAATAAGTAATAACAGAAAAGTTCATTGTGCAATATTTGGAAGTTACTGACTCTANTGAATGCCTGATTATGTAAACATCAGTTTATGAGAACATCAAGGTAATTTTAAGTCTGTAAACAGGACTACAGGAGAAAATTACAAACATGTAATTTATCTGATTGGAGCCCAGAAGTCAGCGAGAACACAGTAATAGTGGAAAAGAGAATGTTAGATG
>WEIV01014401.1:1219-19539 GCA_013390005.1 Calyptomena viridis | reverse complement strand
GTAAGGATGTTGGTCCGTCTTGCCTAGGTGGGGTTTTTGTCAAGAAAATTTGGCCCAGATTATCACTGGGGTCCCTTTCCAACCAGTATTCTATAATTCTATGATTTAAGTTGTGCCGTCTTCCTTTGTTTTGGATCTTGATGACTGGTCCTTTGAAAAGCAGATTGGTGGGAAGTTAAAAATGCTAAAATAATGATGTCTCAATGTTTTACTCCTTGATTATCACTAAATGACAAGTATGAGGATTACAAGATTTTAGGGAAGTTTAAGACTGGTAAAGTACCTTTGACTTTGTATGGGATGTCAGAACTTGAAGTCAATTGATATTTTCTGAATTTAGCATTGAGGAATTATATATTCTCAGAGGTAACTGTGTGTCTTTTCATTGATTTCTGGTGATTACAGTGGGTTTGACTGAAGTCCTGATAGACAGGTATAACAAGACATTGTTTATCTTATAATACTTCCTTTATCTTGAATACTCTGAAGCATTACAAAGATGAAATGGGATTTTTTCTAAGCCTAATGTGCTTTGAACAATTCTAGTTTTGTACATGTGGAAGCCATACATTTCTCTTTTTGCCACAACTCAAAGTATTGGGAAAGAAAAAAAAAATTAGTTTTAAAAGAATAGCAAGACTTAGTGGACAAGTTCAGAGGGCAAGTTCTCTCATGATGAACAATATCCAAAANTCTTATCTACCTCTCTTTCTTTTTAATGCATTTGTTCATTTGCTGCTTTGGAGAGAGTAGCCTAATCCAAAGCTTTTATATTTTGAAGACTATAACTTAAAATCACAAACATTGTAAATTTGCCTAGATATGGGGTAACGAACTCTAAGAATTTTGTGTGATTATTTTTTTCATTTATTGCAGTGACAGTAAGTCATTAGGTCTAAGATAACTGTTTCTGTTAATTCATATATATATGCCAAGGGTTATCCCTGGAAACAGATTCATATATTATTATGAAACTGCAATTTATAACACATATTCTTTCCTAAGAAAAATCATTAATAATGATCTCCTGTAATGAACATGATGAATTCAAGATTCAGAGTAGGAGTTTTTGTCTCAAGATCTTTCTAAAAAAGCAATTAGAACTCATAGAATGCAATAAGGAGGTTGATACATTAAAACGCTGTGGGCTGAATATAACCTAACTTGGGGGAAAGAAAATATTGAATGTTGATATGAGGCTAAAACTCTGAGTGGGAACTCAATAAGCTCATATTCTACATCACAGTAATGCCACCCATTCTTTGTGTCCCTGAGACTACTATGAAAAATTTCTGTACATGTGTGCCAGTATATGTAGCATTTGGTAATTCATTGGATCAAATTCATTCTTCAGCTAAATTAAGGATTTTAGTCCCTTCCATTTCTGCTGGAAATAGTGGAAGTTTATCCAAGAATATAATGATTTATTTAACAGTAATTAATATTCAGATTTCCAGTCTACATGAAAGATGTCCCAATTCATATTTCTTTGTAGTTTTTCATCTTAAATTGCAGTTAACTCCCTTGGTGTTAATCATCTATCACATTTTTCCCACCCTATTACATACTTTAGGATAGCTTTTTCCTATAGATGCTCTCTGCAAATATTTCACTAGGATAAACAAATCAAAATTTCTGAGTCTACTCCAGTGTGTTTTCATACATTCAAATAGACCTTTTTTTGCATCTGCTTTGCTCCTTCACTTTTTTTGAATCCATGTGTCTCATCAGATTGTTCAACGGCTTCAGTCTTTCTCTTTCTTTAATATTGGGTCTTGCCTTCAGTAAAACACACCACTGGACAACATGCAATATTTTGACTATTGACAATAGAAGACCCTGAACACTTAAGTCAGACTGAGTTTTGTAGGCACCATTTCCAACTTAAAATGCTGGGTGTTTATCATTACCCTTTTTGTGACTAATACACAAAGTCATTTTTCTTAATTTCTAACTGATCAATTTCCAGATAATTCTAAAGTACTAAGTTACCAACCCCTATAAAATCTTATTTTACTACTTCAGTTCTCATGGTCTGCTTATTCTTTTTATGAGATACTCTGTTGCTTCTCTATATAGATAATGTCATCCAGGTTTGCGTCATGAATGGGCATAGTTCCCTAGTACAACTGACTTTATGATAAGATCACTTATGAAAACCTTAAATAAGGTCACATATAAAAGTAGTCATTGAAGGACCCTGGTAATCATTTCTAGCTCCCAAATTCTGCCTTGAACACAATTTATCGTTATCTTCCATGTTTCTTCTCCACTTCACACATTTACAAATCGCAATCTTCTCTTTGCTTGAGGTGAGCAGGAATGCATGAATTTACACTGCTGCTTCAGGTTCCAAAATCCAGTTGTTTCAGGAGAATGATTCAACCACTCAAACTTCCACTGGCTCCAGTCCTCAAAATTCCTAGTACGGGTTCATCTGTTTCTGTTGATCATGTTTTCTAGTGCCTCTGTCTATTTCACACACTTTCTACCTACCCCCACAGAGTCTGAGAGATTATTCACATTCTTTATTTGTACATGCCTTTTATCCTATCAAGCAGAAATACGGGCAGAATTCAGTTTTCTGGAGCATGGAAGTGAGTATCATAACTAAAAATTGAAAGTAGCTCAAAAGTCTAAGCAGTTTTAGCAGCTAAACTTGGAGAATAGATCTCTCTTTAAGTTCAAATGCAGACCACTGTGAATCTTAATCTATTAATGTGTGGGAAGCACTATGGTGCCACTATGATCATCACCATGGAAAAGCTTGCTGACCTCTGAGAAATAAATTGGAATAAGTTGGATGGGGAAGTAAAAGAACTTGACTCATTCCACCAGAGTCTAGACTGAACAATTTTTCTAAGAATTCTCAAAAATACCTAGAAAACATTAACTCACACTTTCATTTTTTACAGAATAAAGACCCACTTTTCAATAGAAGCCTAATAGCTGCAAGATAAAAGACAAAAATGAGATATCACCAGTGTTGACCACATTGAAAAAACTTCAGACTAAAATTTCAAATTGTGTACAAAAAGAGTTTACATCCAGTGATACAAGACACACATATAAATCTGATATAGGCTTCATGTTTAATTGACGGTGATAAAACAAGACCCAATTCAGTATTGCATGTAATGGCTTCATAAAATTATTTCTTTCCCATTAAATAGGGGGAAGAAAGCATCCATTAAAATATTTTATTTATACTTTTATTTATGTAAAGCAAACCACTAATTTCCTTAGTTTTGAAGCATACAAATAAGCTATTCATTAGAACAGCATGAACTATCAGCACACATCACTAATATTTCCATCTGCAATTTTTTTGTGGTGTGTCTGCCACAACGAAGGTGGCTTTTTATTCTTATCAATATGAGATCTTATCAATAGAAATCTTTTTTGTTTACTATATTTTAACTTGTTTATTTTCTGCAGTTTTATAATAAGTTATGTAAAAACTGTTCTACCATATCAAAGGTAAGCTCTACACTTTCTTTATGGCAGTGTCAGCTTAAGGAGCTGCAACAGCTTTTCTTTTTCTCCCCTAAGGTATTCTTAACCTTTGTCAATTCACTGATTTATACATAAGATAGTTTAAAACCCAATACACAGAGTCAACAGGTGGCAGGAAGGCTAGAGTGAATGGCCAGATGGAAGAACTACTACTAAACGACCACCATGAAAGAGGTATGTGCACCCCTAAGCAAGATTTTCACCTTCACAAAAACACTAATATGCCTACACTGTTGTTGACAAGAGTGAAAATAATCTAGTCTGGTGATTCAGAGTTGTAAAGGTTCATTAGGTAACTTGACTACTGAACTAAGCAATTCACGTTCCTTTACTGGGTCAAGAGGAATGTGGAAAAAGGGGCAGGCCACGTAGGAATATGGGAATGTTTTCAGAGTATGCAGGGATGCAAACAATGAGGTTAAGGTCCACTTGGAACTAAAAGTGATATGTCAAGGACAACATAAAGGATGTCTTCAAGTACCAGCACTCAGTCAGTAGCAAAAGGAAGACTAGGAAAAATGTGGGCACTCTGTTGAATGTGGTGGATGCCCTGGTGATGGAGAATACAGATAAGACAGTTATTTAATCCCTTCTTTGCTTCAGTCTTTACTGCTAAAGCTAACCTTCAGCAATCACAGGCCCTGGAGGCAGGGGAAAGGAAGATGCTCCCTTGGCAGAAGCGGATCAGGTTAGAGATCTTCTAGGCAAACTTGACATCCAAAAGTCCATGGACCACAAAGGGATACACCCATGACTGCTGAGGGAGCTGGCAGATGTTGTCAAGCCAATATCCATAATCTTTGAAAGGTCATGAAGAGCAAGAGAAGAGTCTGAGGACTGGAAGAAAGTCAATATCACTCCAATTTTCAGAAGGCTAAAAGGAGGACCCAAGGAACTACAGGCAACTCAGTGTCATCAATCTCGGTTCTTGGAAAGGTGGTGGAACAGCTCATCCTGGATGTCATTTCCAAGCATGTAGAGGGAAAGGTTATTAGTAGTCAATATGGATTCAGCAGAGGGAAATTATGCTTGATCAGTGTGATAGCCTTCTATGAAGGCATGACTGGCAGGGTAGATGAGGAAAGAACAGGGAATGTTTTCTTCCTTGGCTACAACAAGGCTTTTGAGAATAAGATCAGGAAGTGTGGATGAGTGGACAGTGAAATGGATTGAGAACTGGCTCAGTGACAGAGCTGAGAAGGTTGTGATTCATGGCATAGAGCCCAGTTGTAAGTCTGTAGCCAGCGGTGTATCCCAGGGGTTGGTATTCAGTCTAGTCTTATTCAATTTATTCATCTGTGGTCTGGTGAAGGGCCAGACCACACCCTCAGCAAGTTCGCCGATGATACAAAGCTGGGAGGAGTCGTTGATACCCCAGAGTGCTGTACTGCCATTCAGCAGGAATTGTTCTTTGTTCACAGGAAAGTAAAAAGAGGGGAAAAAAAATTATTTTACAAGTTCTTTAAAATCACCAAACCCAAAGCTTACTGAAATCAAAGTCCTATTATCTTAATCAGGGGGTTTTCAATACAGCCCAAACAGGAAAACATACCAAATAAAATAAAAGTGGACACATGACTGAAAAATTTAGTTCTTTTAGTAGGAAGGATGCTATAAAGTGACGGATTAATCACCAGAATCACTGGAGAAAATGGTAATTGAAGCAGGAAGGTGTAGAGAAGGATGAGGAGGCACCTTTGCAGTGATTTACTTTCATTGCCATGCCAGGTAAATCAGAAATAAAGGAAAAAGCCATGTTCATTATAGCCTAACATGAATTGGTCTGTAAGTGTATCCCCTCAAGAGAAGAAGCTAATCAATTTTATGACATTTTTAAGCCTAAATATCTTAATGATAAAAAATTGCATTTATTCTTTGTTTTTCTACTTCAATTATAAGTCCCATTAAATAAAAGAATAAACATTAAGAATAATTTTTTCTTCTTGAAACTTGCATTATTAGATCAATTGTTAATATATTTTTAAGTCAATGATCCTGTGGAAAATAACAAGTTGCTATTGTTCATTCAAACTTGCAGTAGCACTTCACTCCTGAATTCTTTCTAATTTTCTAAGAAACTGATCAAATGAGTCTCTCTTGCTGAACCAGTTGAAAATATTATCAGTCATGACTACAAAAAATTAATTAAGAAGTGTGGAGAATATAGGAACAAAGATTAAAAATGCATCTTTCTTAATTTTGAGTCATTATTTTGCCTAATCATCAGCACTCTTGTGATTGAAGGCACTTCTGAAAAACCATGCACATCATTTTACAAGTGGCCTGATCTAGACATCAGAAATTATTTAAGATTGAAAATCAGAAATGCCTCGGTCATAAGAACAGCTGTAAAGGAGATTTGCACATGGAAATAGTAAGATATTTTGAATTCAGTAATAGCAGAAGATGATTGAAGAACTTAGAAGCTTTCCAACTTTTTCTGAGCAAGAAGAGCAATAAATTAGTGCACTTAAGCAAGGCTGTGAAGATTTTCATGTTTCCTATTCCTGCTTCTTACTTTTCATAGAACCAGAGAATCATTAAGATTTGAAAAGACCTCCAAGATCATTGATTTGAACTTTTGAATGTCACCATGCCTACTAAACCATAGCACTAAATGCCGCATCTAGTAATTTCTTGAATGCTTCCAGGGATAGTGATTCTACCACCTCCCTGGGCAGCCTGTTCCAACGATCGACAACATTTTCAGCTAAAAAAAACCCGAACACTTCCACACACTTAGGTTCTTTGCATCTCATGATATAGTGATATAACATATAGCAAATTCATATACGGTTATGTCAGATGAAAGAGTGTGTTGGAAGACCACTAGAAGATAACTGCACAGCTCAGTGATACATACTCACATATGTATTAACTCAACTGGATAGGTGTTGGGAGTAGCATAGCAATTCCTACTCCACAAAACACAAATCAAAGCTTAATCCCTGAATCACATTTAGACCTGTACATCACAAGCCCAGGGAAAGACATCACTTTGAACTTTTTTTTTAATTGTTATCAGGTCAGGTCCTGCCTGGCAGTCTGGATTCATCACGTGGCAGCACTTCCTCAGGCTCTGCCTTCCACTTGGTCTCAGGCAGCCATGTGTTCTCCTCCCACCTCATCAGCTGCTGTCTGCACCATTTATTGTTTTCTGCATCAGTTTATCAGCATAAGCAGCCCATGACCTCACCATATCTGTCAGTGAGAGTGTAAGGGGTGCAGAAGAGCAGTGATAAAACACGCGTATACCACAAGATCATTCAGCTGCATAAGTACTACTTTTATTACCTTATTGGTCCAAAAGACATGTCAGGATCCTCCTGGTCTCTTATATGTCTGCATAATATGCTGTGGACAGAAACAAGCCCTCTGCATCCAGGTCTTAAATGGTAAAAAACAGCTTCTATCCTTCAGGAGCATCTTCATGGGAGCCCAAACTTCTCTCTTGACTCAAGCATAGAATCACTTGTTTTTTCCTCTCTTTGCTCAGGCCCTGGTTTTATTTTACTTTTTACTAGCTGACAATAACTCTATCAGTCTGATTTGTCTCATGTACCTCAGGTGCTGTGTTCCCTGTGAGCAATAACCATAGTATCTGTGGTATCTAAATAGTCACATTGAAAAAAATTTATTATTTGCAAAAAGCAAAAGACTTGAAGAGAAATGCATATCAAAATGATAAACCAGACTACGTGTGCCATACATATGTAAAAAGCTTGTTCACATGGTGTGATGATTCTGATAGTTCTGAGCCTCTTCTGGAACTGGTAGGGTCCTGGGTATCCCTCTCTTCCTGGAATCTATTGCTACCTTGCCTTCCCCTGTCTTCAGTGAGAAAGAAGCTCAGGAGATAAGTGAATTCTGAGCTATTAACTACCAACAGTCAGAGGAAAGAAGCGACAAGGCTTAAGAGTCCCAAAAAATTACTTTGCATTCAGTCAGGATAAAAAGCTTTTGTGCCCAGAATCTTCCTAACTGAAAAACTGGAGCATTATTTATTTGTTTGCTTTTTGTTTTTCTTCCTTGTGTTCGTAGTATGTTCAGTATGTGCAAAAGTATGTTCAGGCTGCCAGTAGGCAGCTGTTCAGAGATGATTAACATGAAATATTTGCCCAGAAAAGAGTTCTATATTTCACTTCATGCAGAAGTTGCCACTGATGTTCCTTTCAAAGACCCGAGATGGCACTTTCCTATGAACTAGAATGTTAGAGCCTGGAGAGCATTTGTCCCTTTAGTTGGCCAAGTTTATTTTGCTGAGTTAGATGGTTAAGCAGTTCAGCTAACTGAGCTCTCTCCTTTTGCTTAGATCTTGGATTGAAGATATCATACACCCTTTCTCTTCTTAACCTTTCATCCTTTCGCTGTCAACAACCCTTAAACCATCATAGGAAGCATCTAATGTTGGTCAGTTCTTCTTCAGGTCACTGTACTTCTCCTCCCTGTATGAGGTAGAGGGGATCTCTAATGATCAGCAAAGGTGCTGAATGAAAAATTAGCATGAGGATTGGGCCTACAAGCTATGATCAGAGTCAGACGCAGTACGGGGATCTTCTTGCAACTTCACAGTGACAAGGAAGGTCCTAGGGAAGGCCAGGAAGCCCAGTCAACAGGTATGGATGAAGGGCAGGATGGGTGAAGGAGGGTATAAGATTGAGCACAGACTTCACTGCTGCCCATCTGCGAAGATGCACAGGCTGGGACCAGCAATAAAGCCTCTTCTTAAAACTGGTTCCCAGTGGAAAAGAGAGGCAATCTCTCACTTACAGCTTTCTTCACAACAGCTTTTATCAGTGAAGTACTGACCTGGGGCTCAACCAGCTAAACACCTTAACTCAGCCACATAAACTACCAGAAGAGGGGCAATTTGCTCACAGCCCTGAGACAGATTGCAAAATATACAGGAGCATAGGAAGTTGGTTGATACACTGCTTTGATTGTGTAGGTTAAATTAAAGAAAATGGCTCACTTCATAGGAGTTTGCATCTCCTTAATATTTCTAAAATAGGCCAAGATTTTCAAATATAAAATGCCTTAGAAATTAAAAGCATTTTTTCTGTGTGGGAATTGGGTACAAGGAGAAAATTTGAACAGAAATTATGATGAATTTAAGAGCTTTGGAGAACATAATATAGGAAGCATAACACAGATCTCATGAACAGCGATTAATAGGCATTCTCATGTTGTAGCTTGAAAAAGTATGAAAATAAATGTAGAGAAGACCATCCAGCAATGCTAATCCCCTGCAAATACCCATTACTGAATAGAGGCAGAAGATTGGGCAGACCAAGGCAGCAGAATAAATCTAGAGTAACTACTGAAAACAGTGAAGTTACTCCACATTTATACCAGTTTAACTGAGAAAAGGGTCCATTGAGTATAATTGAATCAAGGAGTTTTCAATTAAGTCCAAATGACTCTCACAGCAGGAGGCTCCTGAAAGCTCAGAGGACAGCAGTCCTTTCAGAACAGTAACATTGCACTTTTCTTCAGCATTTTAATCTTTACTGTTTGGACACAGTGTTTTAAAATGCACTCAGGATATGTTGTTTTTCACGTTAGCTATATTTGATGTCAAACACTCTTGAATTCCAGTTAAAATTCAGAAAATATAAGTAAATATCTCCAGGAAATATGAATTTTTATGTTGTGGAGGTTTTTTTAATTTCTTATGTTATTGTACAATTTATATGGAGTTGAGTATTGTCTCTTTTGGAGGTTCTGGTCATGTGCAAGTAAGACACTTCAGGAATCCTAAAGATTTAAAATTTTCTATTGCATTACTGAAAGATTAGACATATGACTAAAAAGCAAGGTTCATATATTCAAAATCACAGTTGGTTTTGCACATTGTAGACATGAAGCATACGAAGAAATAAATACAATCCTTAACAAGTTAACTTTTCCAAAGGTTTATTGCATCTGAGGATTTCTTTGGGGATGGGGTTCTCGTTAATTTGTTGGGTTGTTTTAGTTTTTTTATTTTGTGAGCTCCAGTTTAGATATTTATTATACTTTCTACCCATCAGGAAAAACCTGGGAATGAATTTAAGTTATGAAGATACACATACATAATGACTTCATGAATAATTCCTGTATCTACTGCTTTAAAGCTTTAAATTTTACCTATATGTCCTCATATTAACAAGGAAATTCCTAACAACACAGATGGGAATTTTGCCCTGGAGACCAGTCCTTGAAAATAATAAGGCTACTTACCTAAATAAGAGTTGCTCATTTTTTATCATAGCAGAAGGTCTCTGAATTCTTACAATATAAGTATATGTGTTTGTAGCTGTATATGCACATGCAACATGACATAATTTTCTCTAATCTCATTAATACAGTAAAGTCTCTACAATGTTATGAACGAATAGTACTATATGGAAATGCTAAAGTTAGATAGATAAATAGATGCTATTTATTTGAATGTTATTTATACAAATATTATAGATGGGAGCAGTCAACCAATTATTGGAGATAGATTAGAGAAAGCTGGAGGCTCTCAATAACCAGACATATTCCAGTTACTACTTTTGAAACTAGTTTCTAAAAAGCGAAGTAACAGTGCGTTTTCATTTTTAATTGATAGTGAGAAGGCAGTTCTGCCTCAGCAACTCTATCTTTCTACTTCAGGTTTTAGCCACTTTCATTTGGTAAAGTCTTTTCGTTTAGCTGGTAGAAACACTAGGCTTAATCTTCAGTTGATAAGTAAAAGAGCACACTACACGAGGCGCTGAATTTCCTTTCCTAGGATCAGGCTATATTTAAGCACGTTTTCTTTCTCCACAATGAAATTCAGGTTAAAACAGGCATAGTTTTTCAGGGTATGATTAATTTCTACCCCCAGCTTCAGCCACTCAACCTGATTTACATCAATCTGATTATTCATTGCATTATTTTATAATTAATTATCTGATTCTATGGAGTGATCAATGAAGAAAGAAAGGAGATTTTCACTTTGCACATATTTGTTAAAATTTTAATAATGTCTTTTTTTCTTATCACTCTCTTTTTCCCCAAAAGAGAGAAGAGATGCATGAAGGTCACTACTGAAGATTCATAAACCATTGTGAATAATGTCAGAACTATAATTTAATTAGAGGCCCATCTGTCACTTTCTGTTTGATGAGCACTAAATGTCCAATTATCATTTAATATCTGTTCTAATCAGCTCTGGCAAATTTCACAGGCACACTAGAGATGACATTAATAGATGGAAGTGAGGCTACCTTTGCAACATTATCAGAGAGAGAGGAAGCTTGTGCAGTTTTGACTTACAATAGGCAAGTCATGAATTCATTCCAATTAGTAGCAAAGACCTTTAGTGCAGACTGTGTTATTGCATATTGCTAACTAAAACTTGTAGTTGATTTTTTCACGAGTTTGGTAAAATACTTTTCATTTTTATGGAATTTTTTATCTTCTCGGTGTCCAGAAATAATATTAAATACTATATTCTCAGAGCCTCCATCTTTAATCTCCTTCTTTATTTTCTTAATGAAGAATATTCTTTGTTTTCTTAGTTTGCATCTTTTGTTTCTTCATTCTCTGTCTGACACTAGTTCTTGCAAGCAAAAGACCCACAGGGTTCTTCATAAAGAAAGGGGGGAAAAAAGTTGAATAAATTAGTAGATTTAATAAAATACAAAGAAACAACAACAACCCTCCCAAAAAAACCAAAACAAACAAACCAACTCCCCCAAAACAACCCACCTGAAATATACAATATAGACATAGAAAATACTGCGTCAAAAGTTCTAGTCAGTTTCTGGGGCAGGGGACTAATCCCCACCATGATCTTTTTCTGGTAAAGGAGAGCAAAAGAAAAATATAAGCTTTTAATGAGAATATACAGTCCATATGCCTTTTCACATAAGACACATGTTAAAAGCATAGAATAACTCATTGATAAGATCGATGACCTAGAATCATGTATTGATAGCACCCCAAAAAGCACTTTTCCCCTTGTAATGCGAAATTAAAAAGTCAACTTGTCCGCACCTTGGGTCAAGGTCAGGTAACCTGTATCTTCTCAGATTTGAGAACAATAACATACCAGTCTCTGATAAAGGCTTTTATCTTGACAAGAAACTTCCTCTAACCAGTAGCATGACACTTTAGATTTAGTCCTGTAACAATTTGATTTCAAAGCCATATAAGCTTAACTGACTATATTAATTTTATTTAAGGCTTTCAAGAGATTTCACTTAACCAATATTTTGCTCAAAGCCTTTTGGTTCATTATTGTCTACGAAGTCACATCCAGAGCAAATGATATCATGCTTTCACTAAGATATTTTCTCCCTAAATTAAAAGAAATTAAGTGTTTTGGCAAAAGGGTTTACAAGAACAACATACAACCAAGGAAAAACACTATACTAAAGTATTAGTAAACACCAACTTCATACAATTTAGTGAGAGTATCACTAAAAGTAATACACTAGAGCATTAGCAAACGAAGACATAGTCCACAAAAACATCCAATCTAAAGCAATTGGTAACTTAGTATGATAAAAGTTCCTTTGGTTTTAAGTTATCCACAAGAGTAGAGGAGGAAGAGAGATTAAAAGAGGGAAGAAGAAAAGAGAAAGAAAGAGTGAAAAAAGAAGAAAAAAGAGAAAAAAGTCACATGCTGCCAAGTATTGAGAAGGGCAGCTGAACAAAAAATGGAGATTCTGTGTGTGTTTTTATATGGTTTGGCTACCATGGCTGCTCCCACCAGGTGGGACACCTGGTCCAACAAACACTCAATGCTCTCCTAGCCAGAGTGATAGGTGCCACAGCCAGTCAGGACATCCAGGACGTGTGGTGTGGGCAGGCCGTCAGGCAGGCCTTCTTAGATTGACAGGCAGCCGCATGGTCCTCAGTCATGTGCCTTGGCCATCTTGGACTATCAGCTCTGTGGGCAGCCTGGGCACAGCAAAACAGCCCTGCCATGTACTCCAAGCCAGACCATGCAACTGCAGGCTTCTGGCTCTGCTGCATACACACACACTGGTTTGTTCTGACCCAAATGATTAATGAAGTGATTCCAATCCAGGATCTCACAAGTCCCCAACTCTGTTTCAAAGTGAAATCCTGCAGCACCAGGAAAGAAAATACAGGGAAAAAAATCCCTGGTTTTCATATGATTTCATAGGTTTGATGCTTAGTAGCTAATAAGAATGGCATTGCTGCCCAGCAGATCCACTGCCAAGACAAAATAGCCAGGTAAAATAGCTATAGAATAAGACCCTTTTCCTTCCTCCTGTATGTTTTTGCAGCAACTCAAAATCTAGAGTCTCTTTTCTGGTAGTTCCATATTACTACTAATGAGATTGAATCTGAGATCCTACCAACTAAGTAAGAACTTGCCAGGATGTTACGATCTGCCTGACCCCTCATTAATCTACACAACCCAACATGCATCATAGTAGTGAGTATTTAGAAAACAGAAATCTGCTCTTTGATAGTGTGCAGGTTCAGCTAACGCACATGAAGAGAAATTCTCATTATGTGCGTCCTCTCTGGTTTCCTATGGTTTAAAATTTTTAAACCCACCGTGCATATGAGGCACTGATTTAATAGCTTCTATAAATGGTCACAACAAACCTCTGAATCAAGGCATAACAAAGGGAATTTTGAAAAAAAAAAAATAGTAAGAGCATACAGGAAGCAGGCTAGTATCACTCTTGGGGAATGGAAACGAAGAAGATTTTGAGCTTCCAGACATGATTGATCCTCACTCCTTTTCTTAAGCTTTGGCTCAGAAATTTGGCTCCAGATACAGGTCTGAAGATGTAATTCAAATGCAGGGCTTTGCTTGTGAGAAACCCTGGAAAGAAGTAGTCCACTAAAACTAAAGGCAGATCCAGGAATGAAAAAAATGGCTATCAAGGACCTTCTTTGGGAGGACAGAGAAGAAGATTCTGAAGGCAATTTTAAATGCCCTTGGGAACTGAAAGAAAGAATTCAAGAAGGGAAGATTATTTGTATGTAGGGTTCATGTATACATTATACCTGATCACCACTGTGCAATCTCGTATTTCTGATTGTGCAATGGATAGCTAAATAAACTGATCATATGGAAAAGTAGTATTGGGTATACAATACTCTAAACTATTTCGAGGTTATTTTGGTTCCTATTCTCTAATGTAACAATAGGGACCAGTAGACGTACCTCAAGCATTTCTCATTATTCCATTTGTTTTCATAGACAACCAGACTATACTAGGCATCCACTCTGCACATTTGCAGAAAGAAGTGGAATAAAGAAGCATCAGTACCATGACGCACACGTCAACAAACCTTTAATGCAGCATTGCCTTGACTACTCTTTTTGCTGGAAAAGAAGCACCCAGTCACA
Organism: Calyptomena viridis; assembly: GCA_013390005.1. NCBI lineage: Eukaryota > Metazoa > Chordata > Aves > Passeriformes > Eurylaimidae > Calyptomena > Calyptomena viridis. Next base: position 5,672 of record WEIV01014401.1, on the reverse strand, counting down.
CGGCCTACTGAATAGCTAAATATTTTACACAAATTCTGACATTTTGCAAAAAACTTTTGACATCAGCACATCGAATAGCTCCACAGCCTTGTTGAAGTTCCTCAAACGTTGTGACAGAGACAAGATATATGTTGTCATGACCTCTCTGTGACAGGTATGAAAAGTTATCTAAATCCTGATGTAAGTAGGCTTCTTAGATTTGCCTTGCAAGCATAATGGTAATTCACTTAGAAATTTCAAAATGTTTTATCTGTTATTAAAAGGAATTGTTAATTCAGCTAAAATGTAGTACTAATCTAGACCCATATCCATAATTAGTTCTGGATTGCTGAAAATACATATTCAGGAAAAAGCTAATTTGCTTTAAAAAATTCAGCTCATATCTGGTTTTTTCCTATCTCTTTAAAGTATATATACACTTTTAAATCAGTACAGTGAATGACAGAAACTTGATTAACACCTATTAATATTTTAGGATTGCTGATACAATGAAACATTCCTTTAATATGATAGGTGTGGACCATCCCCCGAGAAAAGTAAAAATTAATCGATCTACATATTGGGGAACACAACACTTAAACCCAGGTTTTCAGAAACGTATAAAAAAGAAACAGGTTGTAAAATGCAGAACACATCTAGGATATTCCATAAAGAATGGTAACTGGTTATGAAAAAAATTAAGTGCTGGAGAAAGCAGCTTTCACTGGTCAGATAAATATTTTTCATTACCATTATATCCTGCCCAGAGGGTCAGTACTTAGACACAGTGTTAGATGAGTATGATATTCCATTAGCTTAAAGGTTAGGGTTTTGGAGGGCTCTTAGTGCTGGTTTAGCTGGTAGATCTTAACCTGGAAGACTGCACTTGATGAAGAAAACTAATGATATGTATTCTAAATTATAGAAAAGGTCTGGGTTATTTTATGACATTAGCAGAACAGGTCCAAATGTTATTCTCATTTCTTTTTCTAATCATATCTTAAGTTCTACCATTCTCCATCATTGCATTGTGTTTCTGTAATATTTTTTCAATATTAGACATCAATATTAATGAATTTATAAGGATAAAACTACTACAGAGGATCAGCTCTTCAGGTAATGTAAAGTGTAAAAACAAATACATTTTCACTTATTAGGAAAAAATTAACAGGGAAAAAAAAAGCAACTACCAGGGCATTGTTCACTCATTTGGCCAGGATTTCAGTGTAGCTCTTTCCCTGTAAGCAAGTTATGAAAGTCAGTCAGGAACCATAAATTAAATTTGAATGGTGCTTTTCAATAGCATACCAGGAGATAAATAGATTAAAAAAAAAAAAAAGACAATAACAAAAATGGGGCATGACTCGATAGGAAAAAATGGAATGAAACTGATAGTGTTTAACAGAAGAAATAACAGGCACTGGAGAGTATGCACCGGTAAAACACTGGACTGACACACTCTCACTGATCCTGCAGGTAACTGGAGAGTCCTACTTTGCCTCTCTGTCCTCCTGTGCACCTGCTGCCTGTTTCGGAAATTTTGTAGGTTCTGTTGGTGAAGGGCACTGTCTTGTTACCTTTGAAGTCAGTGGTCAAACCGTCATTACTTCCTTGGAAGCAGATGGGGCCCATATGGCCTGCTTGCATGATCATTGCTCACGTACAACACCCACAGAGCTAACAGGTTTCTAACTGGGATGAATTGTATTGTGAGAAACACCAAAATGAATGAAAGAAGCTAAACCAGCCTGAAAACTTTGTGGGAAGCAGTGAATTTTGTAACCCTCTTCTGGGCACTCTGTGGCACCTCAGTTATACCTTCTAATGACCCACTGAAGGGAAGAGTTGTGAGGCGCTGTAATGGGGCAGTGAATAATAGCAGGACTATCTGGAAAAGGCTTGCAACAGTGGACACTGAAGCAGTAATACTTAATTAGAACACTATTACTGTCTTGGGTTGTCATTGTATGACCCCAATGATGTCATTCTCCTCTTAAGAGATTTCTGCTTCTGCTGGATTGTGAAATTTGGTAGTTGTGAAGTGCAATGCTCGCAACATCTGAACCTCACCAAAGCAAAGTGGTAAGTAGTAAATACTGCTAAAGAGCATAAGGCTAAAATCAGTTTTCCCCAGCTGTATCACTGAGTGTATTAATCTTGAGAAGTGTCAAGTTGAGTGCTGAATGAAGCACCTAGGAGTAGAAAAAGGGTGTATTTCAAGGCAGGGAGACAGAACTGCCATCTGTACAGTTCAATATCAACAACACATAAAGGATATGTCAGCAGGACACACAGTTGTGAATGCACAGAAATTCCAAAGCTAACATGGACTAGCTATGTTTGAGAAGGGGTGTAGCATTAGTGTATAGCAGTTAAGCCCTACTGAAAGGCAGGTTTAATTAGCTAAAGTGAGACAGGCTGTGGAGCTAAAAGCCTCTCAGATGATAAACTGTACATAATGTTGGCAGAGATGCACTGTGTCATCTAGGTAGAGTTTTCTCACTGCTAACTTGGAGAATCTCAGAATGAACTGCAAGTAGTGCTGTGCAGCTGTGTTATTCACATGTGCTTTTTTTTTCATTAACGGAATGCCAAAGACTAATCAAGGCAACTCTCATGGTCCTAACTGACAGGAAAACATATGCACAAATAGCTTCATAAAGTTAAGAAATTAAGGCAAGCGAATGAGATAAAGCAATAACTTCCAAATATGCACATCAAGTCACTGGTTTAATGACATATCCTCCCCAGCTTTGTGGAATTTCACCTTTTCTCTGTATTTCTCTTGATGAAAACTAATACTTGTAGTTCTAAAATGTGTTTGTATCATGCACAGTGCGCAACCTGTGTGTGAAAAGTTTTGGATGGGTTGAGCAGTTAGTCCCAGTACAGCAGGTCTAGCAGCGGTGGGATTTCACTCTTAGCAGGGAAAATAATACCAGGTTCTTCATTGTGGGCCCAAATAACTCAACTTTGCAGAAATATTTTTATGTTAGTTAATACTATTCTTGAAGATAAGCAACATCTTTAAACTTAGTGCAATGGTCACCTGTAATCAACATAACTATTACTACCAGCTGTCCATCACAAATTTGTGGAAAGGAAAGAGATCAAAACAAAACAGAAAGGAGAGTTACCACTCCTCCACTTTCAAAAGAGAAATATTTGTATTTTGCCCATCTGTAATTTAGCTAGAAATGTTGATGCTTTGATTTACTTATTTACATAATTATCAATCTGCTTAAAAAAATTAAACATATGAATTGTATATATAGAATTCAGGCACATTAGTAGAAAGAATAAGAAAAAAAACCCTTCAAAATTAAAAGAACCCTTAATTGACAATGAAAAATTTTATTATTTTGTACTTTTACTTTGGAATTCAATAAGAAATCTTTCGTTTTGGACTGTAAATATTTGCTGTTTTCATTTTATAAGAATCCTGAAGGCGGGGACAATGATATGACATTGCAATAGGTCCTAGAAAAATCAGGACCTGCTGTGACAGGGCTTTAGAAGCAGGAAATACAAATATACCTAAGGTTCTTTCTGCGATGAGCTGTAGATGATGACTCAGTGGTTATGACAATGCCATCATGGTGACATTGCACAGAGGGCTGTGTATTTATCTCAGGGATTTTATATGTGGATTCAGGAAAGTTATAAATCGTGTATACACAGGCCTTTGATTTTCCCTTTTCATAAACTTTAATAAGAGTTTTCAACACTGAGGGCAAGGCATCTTTCACAGAGCTCATGCTCAGCAACTCTGTCACAGCTCATGAAGCTCCCTAAACAAATTTTAGAAATTACTGACACTATCTGAACACAGAAATTGTCAGAACACTAACAAGCAGAAGCTTCTTAACTAGCTGTCAAATCATCATCATTACAGAGGCATGGGTGCTTAACTTTTAAAGGGAAACTCAAATAATCTTTCATTTTTCTGATGGACTGAGAAGTTCTACACACTTTCTAAAAAGCCCTCCCTCGTTCCATACCAAAATAATTTTCCATATAACTCATGGTCTAAGGGAATTCCCCTGTCTCTGAAGTATTTTAGCATTGGAATAGAATAGTTCCCTTAGATAGTACCTACAATGACCATCTAGTCCAACTGCTTGACTACTTCTCAGCTGACCAAAAGTTTAAATANTAGATGTATGGTGGTAGAGATGGATAGGCATATGATGAAGAGGGAACCTGAAGTTAGGTTTGGAATTTAGAATGAAAAAAAAACCAAAACCCTAAGATGCACACCAATACCTGAAGAGAAGGAAAATTGCTTTCCTAAATACTAGGAACATGGATAGAATGCTATAAGGATTCAAAAAATCTGCAGCAACTTCTGTGCTCTTCTCTGCCAAACTCTTCTGAGGTGGGAGGTAATCTTATTTTTTTCTGTACCTCTCCAGAGTGCTTTGTTTCTCCTAATTCTTAATGTCTTATTCCTATATGGCTAGAAATATACTTA
>WEIV01014399.1:4025-16172 GCA_013390005.1 Calyptomena viridis | reverse complement strand
GTATTTCTGTAGTGGATTTGCATTTCAGAGAATTCAAAAATACTTTTGAAACTGGTATAGAAAAATCTAAGGTCAGAAATTTCATCCACAGTGATAAAAATACTATATGCAATACTATATAGCATTAGGGCAGGAAGCAAACAGAACCAGATGAGAGGTGACTCTTCTGCCAATCTTTGTAGACAGTACGTTGACAGCTAACTCAAATTTATCTTGGTTATAGCATTGCTGTTNAAAAAAAGAAACTAAAAAGAAAAAGCAAAGAGAGGACAAGATTAAAAAGACCAAGGAAAAGGTAACTTATCACACAGCTATTTTCATTCCAAAAAACAACTTCAGAAGTACTTCTGATACTTGGATTGTTTCTCAGAAAAAAAGTACCTCTTTTGATGCAATTTTATTTGCAAGTACATCTTTGATTTGAAAAGCTTCCTCCTTTCTAGTGAGAAATTGCTCGTTCCTAGGTTAATGGTAAAGTCATGGGCTTTCAGCTATGGAGTTAGGACTGTGGAAGTCTTGAAAGCTCTCGTAAGCTGTATGTCTGCAGATCTGAGACAGCAATGTTCCCTCTGACTCTCCAACACGAGGCAAGTTGTGGTGGGAAGAGAACAAGGAGTTAGGAGGATTACAGCATTGGTCCCCAGCTGAGCTGGCATGGAGATGGCCCCCTACAGTTCAGAAACCCTAAGATTGTTTGCATGCACACATACGTGTGTAGACACACATGCAGGCACATGCACATGCTCTGAGTGCAAATATCAAAAGAAACCTTCTGTAGTTCTACTTAGTATGTATTGAGTGTTTGTGTACCTGTTAGTATAGAAGCCTAAAAAAAAGTGTTACTCCAGTTTCAGAGAAAAGCGTCCTAATACCCCAATTTATTGTGAATCTGAGCTCTGGCCTGCTGACCGATTGGCTTGTGTTTTAAGATGAAACTAATGCTTAGTCATTAGGATTGTTGGTAAGACAATACTTGAGGAACTGCACAGGGACCTATAGAATGTAGGAGACCACAGTAGAATGTTTTTCAGAAATAAATANNNTGTTTTTCAGAAATAAATAAACAGGATTTAATTTGCATTGTATTGGCATTTTCCCCCTTCTTTATTTATGTTGTGTAGCTCTAACTTCAAGTTTTGAATATTGAATTTACCCTTACAAAAAAGTAGAACAGAAAAGAGTTGATTTGGCTGTTGGTTTTCTTTGCATGCAAGTAATTAATAGTTAATCATGTAAACAATAGCACAAAACTTCCTTCTTGAGTATTCATGATTATTTCTTGACTTCTAGTGTCATCATATTTCTTTTATGTATGTGATCACTTATCAGTGCTGGTTGGAGACCAACACTATCAGTGGCAAGAGCATCCAAACTTGTCATATCTGTTTCCCTTAGATTTTTGCATTGGAGAAATATATTAGGATTTTTCTGAAAGCATTACTGTCACATTGTTATTCATCATGTGGTATTTTAAAACCTGGAAGCTCCATCTTGCTGTCATGCTTTATTTTCTCTTAGTCTGCACTTCTAGTCTTTTTTCTTCTTGAAGACTGAAAAATCATACAACATACCTATTTCACTGGTGTTTAATCTGCAATATAAACATACGGCTTTTCTGGCACAAAAGTCTTATTAGGAAAGTCAGCATTCAAGCTGAACATGCAGACTGGGATATTACCAGCTTTCCAGTGGATGCTACGGTACAAATTATACACTAATTTCTGACATATAAATGCTGACATTTAAAAAAAGTACTGTGGGATTTTCCATCTTGAATTACATATTGATCTGTATTATTTTTTTCACTAGATCTTCCTCATCAAGTTCAGCTGAAGAGGATGGGCCAAAGTCAAAAAAACAAAAATCACACAAAAAAGAAAAGGAAAAGGGAAAAAAGCATAAATCTAAGAAAGGAAAGCACCATAAAAAGGAAAAAAAGAAGAGACGAAAGGAAAAAAGTTCATCTTCTGACAGTTCAGACAGTTCAAGTAGTGACTGAGATGCTGGTCTATTTTTGTGTTCATTTCTGCAGAGAAGATGACTTTCGTTTCATATCAACTCTATTTATGCTTTGCAATGCTGTTTTAAAATAGGATTATTTTTTTTTTGAGAAATCTATTTGCACACATCAATGCTTCAAATTATTGGATGGACCATTTAGGAAAAAAATGTGCTTTTTGATTTCAAGTTTATTAGTATGAAACTATGCAAGTTTAACTAGTTCTTCACTCTTATTCTTTGTTCAATTGTGATTAATTGTGTTTGTAATCACAGTAGGATATGGTAAACTTCAGTTTGGAAATTCAAGTGAGATTTTTTTATTGTCTTTTAAATAAATGCATATTTTACATAGCATTTTCTGCTTACATATATTAATCAGTAAGTGCAAATAGGAAACAGGTCCTGAGAAAGGAAGAAGGGGCAATGAGAAGCTAAAAAAGATTGAGCCTTCAAAATTGTCTTCTAAAGTTGATCTAGTCATAGACTGTGAAACACAATTACACATTCTTTTGGCAGGATCACTTGTAAGCAAGCTGAAGACAAACAGAAGTAAGCGAAAGCCGTTAATTTTTTGCAGTCCTTTCTGCTTGGGTTTTGTTCTTTTACAATTAAGGTCATTCATCTTTGACAAATAGGCCAGCACACATAAATATATATATGTATATAAAAATAAATATATGTATCTCAAAACAAGACTCTAATATTAAAACTTTGGCTATTTCTTCATTCCTATCAGTTATTAGCTGCAGTTTGCATGAAGCACACTTTCAAGGGCAAACTGATGTAACTGCTGCTGTTGTACAGGCCCGGTATGTTGATTGTATGCTTGCTACTCAACAAGCACCAAAGCTCTTAAAATATGAAGGTGATACCAGTACAAACAGGAAGTACCATTCCCTGCCAGCTACTTTCTAACAGTGATAAAGAAGTCTGAAACGGCTGTTTAGTAGAGTTAATTTAAACTTCAGCACAGTACTCAAGATATGACTTACTTGGTTTTATGTGCAAGCTAAATATTTGTTCTACTGAGAAAGTGTTCTGTGAAGAGAGATGATTAATCCTTATTTATCTGTATTGTATGTAGGTATTCCTGAGGCTTTAATCTGGTGTAATGATTTATAAAATATTCTTGCAGAATTTTGACCATCAAAGAATTTCAACAAAGAATAAAGTTGAGCTATAAGAAACGCATTGTATATGGTATTAGTTGTCCAGGAGCAGATTTAGGCTGGAAATTGGCAGAAACTTTCTTTACATCAAAGAACTGCAGTCCCAGAAGAGCAAGAAATACAACTGCTGAAAGAGGGAGCTTAGTGCATGTAATGGCTCAAATGAAGATATGTGTGCTTGAGACAGCAACAGACTAGACAGATAGAAACACATGCTCTCTTGGACACCAGAATTCCCATTACTACTGGTACTTAAATACATTTTAAAATAATGAAAGAAATATAAATAGAAAATTTACAGATGATGCAAAATAAAGTGAAGACTCAAAGTGCTACTGAGGAAGAGACTAATAGTTCAAAGCCAGGAAATCAGAAAATGTCTAAGACTGGCAATGTGAGGCTAGATCTGGATAGCAGATTATGCAAATACTGGGAACAGCATAAATTGAAAAAAAAAAACCACATTAAAGAGTATAACCACCAACTAAGGTTACTTGAGATATGACTGATGTAATTTTTGTAAAACTATTACAAGGAAATAGAATCTCAGGGAAAAAAATTTAGATTTGAGATAAATTATTCAGCTGTGGAACAACTTAAAATCAGTATTGCAACTCTTCCCACAGCATGATTCCCTAGAAAGTATCTCCTGTCTACCTGCATTTAGCCAAGCTCAATTCTTTTTGAAGCAGTAAAGGAAGGTTCAGCTGGTAAAGGGTAAGTTTTGCTGCGTGTCAGTCAGTGTCTTCAAGTTTGTAGAACTACTTCCCAAAATACCTCTACAAGTCTCTTCACTGACAGAAGTAACTCCAGACTGAGAGATGAAATACACCTTAGAATCTCTGGCCTCTTGTCCATGAAGCTGGACAATAGGTAGGATACCTCTTAAATAATAAGGAAACTCACCTTTACGCTGACAGAAGCCAAATCAGTATTTAATGCATCACTGTACATTTATTCCTGAAATAGGATAGGAGTTGGTTCCTGTATTTTTCCCATTTCTAACAAAAAATATGAGTTGATAGCAACTTTATTCAGAAATATCCCTCAATTCTCCAATACTTTGTAGTCTTTTTTTGGAAGTTGTATGAAGACCAAGTGAAAAGACCTTCCTTTAACCACAGAAATGCTTAAATTGTAATATAGAAATGAAAGATGGGAAACCAGCAACAAGGATTATGGTAATGTACTAACAACTGCAATTTGTTTTGGGGTTTTTTGTGCTGTGGCTAGATACTGCCAACCATTTGCACTGAAAGGAAAGAATTGTTCTGGGGTTTTTTTTTTTTGTGCAAACACTAATTGAAAAATACTATAGCAGACTTAAAATTAGATTTTGATAAATGACACAATGTTAGAAATCTGTTATATTTCTTCTTCACTAGGAAAGTGGTGCAGCATTAGGGCAGGTTGTTCAGGAAAGCTGAAGAGTTTCCATCTTCAGAGGTTTTCAGGACTCAACCAAAAAAAAGCCACTTGGACTGGGAGGACAGGTGATGAGGCTCTACAAACATGTGGCTGCAAGCTTTAGGTAGTCCCTGTTTCCATCTCTGAAAGGCAGAAGTGTTTGCATTTCACAGCAACAGTGAAAAAATACTGAGTGATGCTAGTTTGAATAATTCTATTCAGATAGAAAGCTTTAGGGCTAAGGGGGCAAAATGATGTTTTGTTTTTTAATTTAGCTAAACTGAGTTTTTCATTTGTCTGATATTCTGTAATGAAATCCCACATCAACAACGTATTCTGGCATCCAGTACTTACTGCAACATTCATTAGAGAGTTAAACTGTCTCTCCTGGTCAGTTAATCAAATACTACAGTAAAATTCAATCTGCTGTTTCACAGTGTGTTGTGACTGAATCAGGGAAGACTAGTACTATATTTCTGCTTGTGACTTTTCAAACAACTTACATCTGTTGCAGCCACATTTCCCAAGTAGGCTCACTGTGGGTTAAGAGGCCATGTTCTAGAGCTTTGTTTTGTTGTTTTGTTTTTTTTTTTTTTAATTAATATCTTGATCAACCTTGACTGGGATTTGAATAATCAGGTGTGCATTGCTTACAGAGGAATTCATACTCTTGCCATTGCTTTGCAAATTTTAGCTAGTTTAGAAGTGACTAGGAGTCTCAAATCAGAGCCTAAACCAGATGCTCCATTCTCAGACATCTAGATTAGATCCAAAATAAAATTTAGTGAGTCTTAGGCAAATTTAGATGCCACAGACTAGAATTTTAATTCTGAAAATTCAAAGCCTTCACCCTTTTATGTTCAAGATACTTGTTCATGTGTGAAGAAGCTGGTGCTTTTTTGCAAGTTTAATTTTTCTTGCTTGCATATTGGTGCATTTAGAGCTGGGGTTTAAAAATACATGATGTGGGTGCTCGTGTTGGATATCCTTGGCAGGGTTTTGGTAGCAGGGGGATTACAGAGTTGATTCTGTGAGAAGGTTGAATGACTGCACCCACTGCTGGCTGAGGTTGAGACCACCAGTGATGGTAGTGGGACCACTGCGATAATTGTGATGGGAATGAGAAAATAGTTCATCTATGAAGTCCAATATGCTGATAAATAGAATGTGTGTGAAAAAGTAAGAAATGATAGATCAGCTTGCTGTGTGCTGATTTGCAGGATGTGAACTAGAGGGAGCAGGGTACATGGGGAGGTGGAGTGGACACTCTGTTCCTCATGTATTGAAGCTGTCATACATTGTAACTGGCTGTGAGGAAGCTGATGGTGAGAAAGGCAGGAAAGGTGGTGGGGGGACACGACCCCCAGGTTTCCCTCAGGGATGTGCACTGGCACAGAAAATCATATAGAAAAGGGCAGAGTTGTGCCCTCTGGCAACACCTTCTGGGACGTACTGGCCACATGTAACAGAACAGTAGGGCCAAGATAAAAGTGTCCAGGAGTGGGAGGAGCTGACACTACACATATGTTTCCATCAAGATGGTGTTTTTATCTCCCGGGGATGCCCAAAAGGAATGTGTGCTGTCCAGCTCCTGTCCATACCTGGATTGGTGATTGGATTGATCATTACGTAAGTAAAAACCTGTTGAAACTGAGGGAAACTGGGGAAACTAGAGAAACAGGGACATAGGAGAGAGATCTCTTGTAGTATATGCTTTGCTACTTTCATATATTACTCTGATACTAGTTTAATAAAGCTATTTATATTATTTCCTCTCTTTTGTGCGAGTAATTCACGAACCCAAAACAAATCTAATACAATAATGCTCTTAAGATAAGCATGAAGCCTGCTGCACAACATCATAACAGAGAGAGGATAGAGAACATGTAAGAACAACTTGCAGACACACCAAGGTCAGTGGAGAAGGAGAGAGAGGAAGTGTCCTATGGTGAAGCAAGCTGTCCCTCTGCAGTCAATGCAGGTCCACAGTGGAGTGAATATCCACCTCCAGCTCAGGGAGGATCCCATGCAACAGCAGGTGAATGTGCCCAAAGGTTGCTGTGACCCTGTGGAAAGCCCTTGCTGGAGCAGGCTCCTGGCAGGACCTGTGGCCCAATGGAGAGAGAATCCCACTCTAGAGGTTTGCTGTCAGAATTTGTGACCCCGTAGGGGACCTGCACTGGAGCAGCCTGTTTCTGAAGGGCTGCACCCTGTGGAAGGGACCCACACTGGAGCAGTTTGTGAAGAACTGCAGGACATGGGAAAGACTGATGTTCGAGAATTTCATGGAGGACTGTCTCCCACAGGACAGATGCCACACTCCAGCAGGGGAAGAACGTCAGGAAGAAGGAGCGGCACAGAAAACATCTGATGAGCTGACCACAACCTTCAGTCTTCATCCCCCTATGCAGCTTAGGGGAAAGAGCTAAAGAAATCAAGAGTGAAATTGAGCCTGGGAAAAGGAAAGGGGTAAGAGGGTGTTTTTAGATTTGTCCTTTTTCTCCTTAGCCCACCCCAGTGTTAATTGGCAATAAATTAATTTCCCTCACTTAAATCTGTTTTGCTCATGATGATAATCCAATTGTTGAGCAATCTCACTGTCCTCAACCCATGAGCCTTTTGAAACATTTTTCTTCCCTTGGCCAGTTAAGGAGGGGAGTGACAGAGTGACTTTGGTGGGCAACCAAGGTCTACCCACCACAGTGCTCAACAAGAGTGTTCCGTTAAGTTTGTTGTGTTCTCTAATATATTTCTCAATATTTTAATTTTTGTTTACTATATTCCCACTCGTCTTCTATCTTGAAAGTGGAGTTTCTATACCTGCTTCAAAGAAAATACATTTTGAGTATATATAATAAACATCTCTTCTAGTGGTCCATTGCCACAGTCTAGACAGCTTTTCAAACTCTCAAAAGTCCTTTAATTCATCTCTTTACCTGATATTGAAAAATTAATGCCTCTATATTGTATCTCATACAAAGTAGGCCTGTAATGGGATGAATAGTTACTAGGCCACAGGGACAACCTTCTATGTATTGCTTAAGTTAACATGCAGATTTTGCATGCTAATTTTTCATACTGGGTGAATTAAAATGCCCAATAATTAAAGTTTTGGGCGAGTTAAAATTCCCAGTTAAAATGCCAATTTAGTCTGCAGTATGTATTTTCTATCTACTTCTGTATCCTTTTATTTTGCTTCTGCTCTGAAAACTTTGGACTTTACATTGTACATAGATATTTAACATCTTGGACTGGTATTTTTTATGACATGAAATGTCTATGAAAAGAATAATGGTACTACGAGTGGATAGTTGTTATAAAGAATTTGGTTTCACTCTGAGAACCTGGAGCTGCGCAAGGTTTTAGTAAAAAAGAGGTGGTGGAAGTTCTCATACTTTGTGGGTACAGGAATTTTTGCTTCTTGTTTCTTGCCCTGCAAAAGAGTCATGGTGCCTTTAACCTGTAACATTTTCAATTAATATGTTCAAACCTCAATAATGATTTAGAAACCAAGTACTGCTTTCCTCAGTATTCTAAAATGCTTGATTCCATACATTCAGGAGTTTATCAATGGGAAGTTGTCTTTTTTATTTTTGTAATTCTTGATAAAAAAAGAATGGCTGCAAATCATCTCTGAGTGATTTGTGTACCTTTTTGTTGTGGGAACTTTTAAACTTTGATCCCACATTGCCCTATTCCCTTAAAATAAGATACCAATATTTTATGTTTCTTTTATGAACATGATGTTCTGAGGCTTAAAAAAAGTGTTTCCTTCTGAATTTTAGTGAAAGATATTTGTCTGCATTCCTAATTAAACCAACTTATCCCTTAACACCTCTTCAATTCAGATACTTACCAGGCCTTGGTTCATGCCACTGTCTGTTAAAAGGTAGATGAAGGATATTCCACTCACCCTTGATCACCAATGGTCCTTAAGTGGCCTTAAAGCTTGGGAATTACAGCATGTGTCCATTAGGATTAGTACCAGCTAAAATAAATACAAAGGGCTCAAGATAAGCTGTTAAATTGCTTTGAAGTATGGAAAGGCTTCAAAATGAGCAATGACTGAAATTTTAGTAGTCTTTAGTTCAGGATGAAGAGAAACCACCAAAGTTTACAGGATAACAAACAGTACAAGGATGCACATATTACTATACCCTTAAATACAGTGCAACCTTAAAGGGCTTTAAAGGCAACGTGTAAGTCTATCCATCACAGAATGTGCTGAAGTTCTGCAGCTCACTGTGATATGACGGATGTCACAAGTTTTGTAAAAATCAATTAAAATGTTTATACATTTTTAAAATTAACGTATATTCCATTGCAATAGGCATGGTTAAAATAGAGATATTAGCTGTCATGTAACTTGACAGGTTCAATTCTGAGTGATGATATATTGGCAGGTACTGAACTAGACATGTTACTATTTAATCTGCCCATTTTCCTTTCAAAATAATTGTTGAAAAAAGGTATCACACTGTCGTCCTACAGGTATTTTTGTGTGTGTACCAATACGGAAAGACTTTTAAAGAAATCTTGCATGAAATTTTCTTTCCCCCTTCCTCTCTCATGGCGTTGCTGCATATTCAGCCTTCCACACATATACTTTTTTTTGGCATTAATGTCTTTTTCACTCATGCTGAACAAAAGTTAATTGATTAATTGTAACTACTGATCATCTTCCCTGACAGTATTTCTAATAGCCATCAAACACCAGTTGTTGTTTTTTCCATTTTTAACAGATGCAAAACTGAGTACATCTGTGGAGATGGAGTCATAGAGCAAGTCTGTTGGTTTGAGACTTTTAATGAAAACACATCAGTGCTGCCGTTTGTGGAAAACAGCTCTGATTAATGAGAACAACGTTCATGAGAAACGTGAGGAAAACTTCAAGAATGAACTTTGAAGAAATATTGTTGTGCTGTGGACTTTGATTCCATTTTTCTTAAAAATGCACTTGTTCTCACAAGCATAGTTTTCTAAGTGTGTAAGAATCTCCCCATTTTAGATGCTTATGTATGCTTAAGAATAGTTCATGACCTGGAATCTTCAAACACATTGCAGTTATTTTCTGAGTTATTTAAAGAATTTAGTCATGCATTCCTCAGATGGAATTAATTTTGGAGACACTCAACTTTCATGAGGGCATTTTAGAATGATCTGTCCTCATTGCATTTAAAGTATTTATTTGGTGGCCTCATTATTCAAAAATATATTTTGTCTCTATGAGACTGAAAGGTGAACAGACCAGTCCAACTAAAAAAAAAACTAAAACACTCTGCTTTATCTGAGTTAAAAGAAAAATATCCTTCCAGAAATGCTGGAAGTTGTATGCCTAATCCAGGAATGGTGTGTTTCTTCAGGAACAAAAATTCTTGCCTTCCATTCCTGGTAATTAGATCTAAGTTTTTAGTTCTTGCTATAGACAGTACACTAATATTTCTGACAATGTGGGCTTTTCCATCCTTTCTCAGCAAACAGCATTCCAGGAGAACAGCTTTGTAAAAAAAAAAGTCAGATCAAACTTTCTAGGTGCCAGCTACAGTTCAGTGAATAGCTATACCTAACAAACTGCTTTACGGGGTGTACTAATATCCTACCAAAAAATTGATGGAGAATTTCACTGTATGGGTATTTCCTGCGGGAAGGAAACAACACCTCTTTACCAGCAGTAAGCCCTTGTTTTGGTTCTTATGGCATGCTGGGTCATGGTTGGATGGCAGAAGGGCTATGAGTCACTATTACTGATGACAAGGGCATGCTGACCTGCACAGCAATGACAGATTGCCATGGGTTTCACAGTGTTGCAGTCTAGCACAAGTTTATTTCTGGTGTCTTGCCTATCATCCTAAAATATCAGTACATTGAGTACCTATTCCTAGCTACTGCTGCTACTAGCTGTCATTTTAGCATTTATATATGCTTCATATTTTTTTTATCTGTCTTTGTAAACATACTTCTTGAAATGGAAATATTACCAAAACTTTGTGTAGTACTCTGACAACAAAATTAGAAAAAAACACATAGTCTGGGAATACAAATAGAAAGAAGACAATGTTTAATTTAAATAAAAAACTTTATTAACAATGTAAAACGTTTAATATCTTACAGTCTCAGATAATTCTGGCATGCCTTATAAGAGTAATACTTAGTGATATGTAGACACCATGCTTTAAATTCTATTGGAAACAAAATGGGTTGGTGTTGTGTTTTACATTGTTTATTTTAATACACCTNTATGCACAAACTTTTAGCTGCAGTTCAAACAATTAAAAAAACCCTTTAAAATTATCTATGAACCATAATTCATATGTCTTCTTTGAGTGATTCAAAGTAAGCATGCAAAATGTACTTTAAAAAGTTTTCAATATGCTAGAACTATTCCACAGCTGTTTTTTGATCACCATAATTTTAAACTATGAAAACCCTTACTTGAAAAGGGGGATGCAGCAGAAGAGCAAAATGAATAGTGTAGTTTAGAAAATGTTCTTTACAATCAAGAGTAGCAACGTTCATCTTTTCAGTGGTCAAATAATAGTGGTTTAATTAAAGTAATGATTTTGTTGGTGCTTCTGTGCTTAATCTTCTAACTTGAGACAAGACAACACAATCCAAAAAATCTTCGCTTCCGTCTTNATTCCTAGCTACTGCTGCTACTAGCTGTCATTTTAGCATTTATATATGCTTCATATTTTTTTTATCTGTCTTTGTAAACATACTTCTTGAAATGGAAATATTACCAAAACTTTGTGTAGTACTCTGACAACAAAATTAGAAAAAAACACATAGTCTGGGAATACAAATAGAAAGAAGACAATGTTTAATTTAAATAAAAAACTTTATTAACAATGTAAAACGTTTAATATCTTACAGTCTCAGATAATTCTGGCATGCCTTATAAGAGTAATACTTAGTGATATGTAGACACCATGCTTTAAATTCTATTGGAAACAAAATGGGTTGGTGTTGTGTTTTACATTGTTTATTTTAATACACCTTCTTTTAATTATTTTTTTTTCCAAAAGCTTGTAGATATACTATTGGCTAAAAAAGGAAATTTGTTTCTCCTATGCATGGTACAGTATGTAGTTGTTATGATTTCTCTGTATTTACAAGTCCTAACTATTTTCATATATGGTTTGTGTATCATAAATTAAGATATTTTTTATGAAGCTTTTAAATTGAGATATAGTGGAAGACTAAATATGAATGAGAGCACAAAAAGCAACTGGAGGTTTTGTGCAAATTCTGTTACAATATTGTTTGAATGCTTTTAGAACTTGAATATTTTTGCTGTTAAATATTTTTCTATGCTTAAAGACTGTTAAAGTATGATCAAATATTTCAATGTGATACTAATAAGAGTACTGTACTATGCACAAACTTTTAGCTGCAGTTCAAACAATTAAAAAAACCCTTTAAAATTATCTATGAACCATAATTCATATGTCTTCTTTGAGTGATTCAAAGTAAGCATGCAAAATGTACTTTAAAAAGTTTTCAATATGCTAGAACTATTCCACAGCTGTTTTTTGATCACCATAATTTTAAACTATGAAAACCCTTACTT
>WEIV01014398.1:1026008-1047917 GCA_013390005.1 Calyptomena viridis | reverse complement strand
CTGCTCCAGCAGGGCCATCCCAGAGCCCAGGGCACAGGGCTGTGTCCAGGTGGGTCTGGAATATCCCCAGGGAGGAGCCTCCTGTCCCATTGCTCAGTCACTGCACAGGGAAGAAGTTCTTCCTCATGTCCAGGTGGAGCTGCCTGGGCATCAGTTTCTCCTCTTGTCCCGTTGGTTCCATGGGGCAGAGCCTGGTCCATCCTGTGCCCCCTCCCTGCACACCCTGACACAGGGATGGATGGGGGCCCCTCTCAGGGTCTCTTCTGAACAGCCCCAGCTCCCTCAGCCTTTCCTGGGCACAGAGATGCTCCATTGCCTTCATTGTCTCCATATCTTCTACTCCAGGAGTCTCACATGATGGGATGGTTGGGGTGTCCTGTACAGGGCCAGGAGCTGGACTTGATGATCCTTATGGGTCCCTCCCAGTTCAGGAGATTCTGTGAATCCATGGATCTATGCTCTGGCCAACAGCATTACGAGAGCAGGCTTCCCTCCCAGCTGATCCCTGGCAGACCATGATGAGAAGAGGAACCACCAGCAAAAACAGAGAAGTGGCCTTTCCCCATTCGTGGTTTAACCTTCACAAGCCTGTACTTTTGGGATAGCTGCTACAGAGTGGGGAAAAAAAATCTTAATTTGTCCTGCTGCATCAGTCCAACCCAACACAGAACCCCCTGTTGCATCTGCCCATAAGCCAGGAAAACTATCAAAGCAAAACCAGAGTGATTTAGAGCCCCACAAAGCATTTGAAGGTTGTGCTGCTGCTCACAGACCCCTGTGATTCCTGATATCCAGGCGAGGGAAGGGATGCATTCTGCTGTTCCCAGCCAGGAGCTGCTGCAGTGCCCCGAGGTCCCTCATGTCCCTCTCTGTGTCCCCACACAGTTGGAGGTGCTGCTCTCCTGGGGGGGTTCCTGCAGGAGCAAAGCAGGACAGGTCTGACCACGGCAGGACCTGGAATCTCCTCAGTAGCTCTGGATATCTGATGATTTACAGTGAAATTGGTATAAACTACCATGACCACGTGGACACGTGAGTTTTCTTCAGAAATTCTGGTTTCAGGGACATTTCTTCATGGCACTGAAAGGAGGAAGCAGGCACATGTTTCATAAAGTCTGGGGGTTGGTTTGTCTTCCACAGGGAGATGTCAGGGAAGGGGGGGGTCCAGGCACCTCAGAAGGCTGAGAAAAGGGAAAAGAGACCTGAGCAGCCCCTGCTGTCTCCTACTCACAGCAAGGACCACAGCCAGAGTCTCCTGCAGGTGTTTTTGTGTCCCAGGTGCCACCTGAGAGTGACCAAGTGTGCAGGCACAGTCTGAAGGAACCAGGCAGTGTGTCTGTCCTCTGCCCCAACCTCATGGACCAGCCCACATCTGCCCTGGAGCCCTCAGAGATAAATTAAACCCAGTGACAAGGAGTTTCCCTGCTTCCAATTTGGACAGGCAACAGTGTCAGACGTGGAATACCAAACGGATGAGTTTTGCCTGCTTTCTGCTTCTCACCGAGCTGAGTTAACCCCACATTTCTGTTTACCTCAGCCCGTCGCCTGGGGCAGTTTCGAGGTTGCAGCGATGCCGTTGCAAAGCTCACCCTGGGCTGGGCACGGAGCCCTCTGGTATTTATGGAGAGAAGTGATGGAAGGGAGAGCTGCAGCTCACCCTGGGCTGGGCACGGAGCCCTCCTCTTATTTATGGAGAGGAGTGGTGGAAAGGAGAGCTGTCTGACACATCACAGCTTGGCCCACGCGTCCTTGTGGTCCCTGTGGCTTGGGGCTGAGCTGAAGTCAGAGCCTGGCCCCGGCCCCGCCTTTCTCCTCTTTTTAAAGGTTGTTAAAGCAGACAGTGTCAGCTTGCTGCTTCACTGCTTCCTCTTTTGGCTCCTTGTGAAAGGAGAAAGTGCTTCATGTCTTGGCGTGAGCTCCTTCCCCCCTGGCTGGTGATCGTGGCAGGACTGACGGGCATCGTGCTGCTTTGTGTCTCCACCAAAGATGTGCCCGTGGCCCCTCTCAGGACCAAGGTAAGGGCTCTCCAGGGGCGAGATGGGCAGTTAAACTGGGCTGTTTTGTTGCTTTGGACATTCGTTTTATTACTGAGCTGTTTACAAACGGAGGAGGGGACTGGAACAAGACTGTCAGGGCAGGTTGGCATCCTTCAACGTGCTGTAGCTTTTCAAACCAAAACCAAGCCAACCCCTTTGGCTGGTCAGGGGATAGAGGCTGGGTATGGTCCATGGATCTGCAGAGATGCTCACAGCAGGCTGAGAGGATGCTCCCCCAGAGCACCAAGGGACATTGCTGTCAGTGGAGGGAAGGAGCTGGGTCCCTCTTGAAAGTCAGTAGGCTCTGAACTGCTGCTTCTGTCTCAAAAAACAGATTCCCTTTCATGCCTTCTCCTCTTTGGTCCTTTCTGGATTTTAACCAAGGAGCCAACCCACCCTATGCAGCAGGGTCAGGTCTGGAGGGGTTAGTGCCCATCTGCTTTGCCCATCTGACCTCAATGGCACGCTGTGGTTTAACCCAGCAGAAGTAGAGACAGTACCCCTCCTCCATGCCCCTTCAGAAACAAAATTGGACTAAACCCCCCCTTATTGCTCCACATTCTATCCTTCCTGGCGCCGAGCTGGTCAGAAGTGATCCCTCCCCTCCTCCCTCGCCCTCCCAGCAGCAGCCTTTCATTATGTGAAAGAGGAAAAAAAATCCAGGTTTCTCCACCAATACCATTTGTTCCTTCCTCTTCTGCAGCAGCTGGCATGTCCCTGTGAGAAATACGAGCTGTCACTCGTGTGGGAGGGTGGCAGCAGGCTCAGGCACGGAGCTCCATCCTGCTTCCTCATTTCTGCTCCAGCCCAGCCCCACCAGCCCCTGGCCTGGGTGTCTGGTGCAGTGGGAGCTCCCAGGAGAGCAGCCAGCTGTGCCTGGTGCTGAAACCCTTCTGCTGCTGTTAACATCAACCTTGGCTTTGTCTTCCCACTCAGTCACAGCTACAGCTGTTGATGTGCAAGATGCAGCTCAGAGCAGCACTGCCACGGGTCTCACAAGGTTCCTTCCAGCCCGTGGAGATGTCCCAGATTGGGGTCATGTAATAAGGGGGAGAGGAGGATAATTCTGGGACTATTTTGAGTGTGGGGCAACTGCAGTGGGTACTCCAGTGGCTTCCACTTCCTCACCCTCATGTACTGGGTGCAGCTCAGCAAGGCTCAGCCAGCAGCAAACAGAGCAGACAGAGATCCCTCAGCCTCACTGCTGGGCAATAGCTGAGCTGTCAGGGCACAAGGGATTTGAAAAGCTCATGGTCACTGCTCTGCTCTTTCTGCCAAGGCATTCTCTCTGTCTCTCTGGGGCTGCCATGTTGCACAGGGCATGTGCTGCTTGGTCCTGGTGTGCTGCTTGGTCCTGGTGTGCTGCAGCTCCCACAGCTCTGCACATGTTGGAGCAAACCCAGCCCGTGTCACACCATCGCTGCAGTGGGACATCAGAGAGACATGGGAGTCTCAGGTTCCTCGGGAGAAACAAGCCACAGCCCTCCAGTTCCTGCACAAAAGCCTTAGCAAACCAATCAGCAGCAGTTTGAGCCCCAGAATCAGTAGAGAACCTGTAGAGTGCCATCTCCCACTGCTTTAGGACCTGTTTTTCCTGAGCTCCAGGTGGCTGAGCTCTCAGTGGAAGCCCTCTGCCTGGTTTCAGGAACAGCTCCAGAGCATGCCACTGATGCATTTCTGGGCGTTTCTCCACTCCTGCTGATCCTCATGCATATTCAGAAATGGAAATGGTTCCCTGCAAACCCTCATCATCTCCTGGCTTCACCCTTTCTTTGAATGTAAAAAGCAAACCCAAATTCTGCAGTTCAGGCCCAGGGGTCACCCAGAACACCCACATAATGCTGAGTAACCCTACAATTACAAAGCAGCATGCATTCAGTGGTGTTTATCTGGAATGTTTTGGGGGTTTTCCAGTATGGCATCGTTCTGGATGCTGGCCCATCCCGCACCATCCTCTTCATCTACCAGTGGACAACCACCAAGGCAAACAAGACCAGGGTGATCAGGGGATGCAGTTCCTGTCCTGTGCAAGGTAAGGTGCCCAATTCCTGCTCGGGGGTCTGTGGGATGGATGGAAACCCAGACACCTGTGCATGGCTCAGTGCCACAAGTTCCTTGGCTCCTGCATCACCCAGCTGTGCACTGAGATAGTGGTTGGTGATGGTGAAGCACAAGCTGCTTATTTTCAGCATAGCTCTTCTTGACTGGGCAGATTTAGCCACACACAGCTGAGCATCAGGACTTGGCAGCAGCAGGTGACAGGACTTGGGGGCTGCTGCAGCCAGGGGAGCACACAGAGAGGATGCCACTCATCCTGGTGTCCACATGGACATCCTGGTGTCCACAGAGCCAAGGTTGCTGGAGCTTCTCACCCAGGTGAGGCACTGAACAGCAGTGGAGACAAACCTGGCTGCAGGGTGACTCCTGGTCTTCTCCTTCTCCTGACTGTGCCCTGGGCAGTAAGTGCTGTAGCTCCAGGACAACAGAGGTGCAAAGATTCCAACCCCTTATGTGGGGTTTGACAACACAGTCATGAGTTCAACTTGCCTTTAGGTGTCACATTTTGGAGAATATTGGGATTTTCCTCATGAATTTGGATCAGTTTGACCCTGCCAATGCCAGCTCAAAGGGTTTCATGCACTAATGCTTGGGGTTTTCCTTCCCTATCTCTCATCTTGCTTTGATGTTGAAGCCTGGTTGTAGCGGGATGCTGGGAAGGGCTGAACCCTCACAGCAACGTGCTGTGGGAGGGCAGCTGCACAGCAAGCAGGGAAGAAAGAGGGTTTGTGCCCTTGCACACTGTAAGCAACACAAACCCCATGCTGAAAATGCAATCGGGGCTCCCTGAAACCTCGTGTGTGTCCCTTGACTGCTGCCATGTTCACTGGCTGGGGCTCTGTGTGGCACTTTGTCAGCAGCAGCAAGAGACCCAGGCAGGGCTCTTGCCCAGGTGGGAGCTGTCCTGTCTGCATGGCAGCACAGTCAGAGCCTTGCAGGAGCTGCAGGAAAGCTCCTGCCATGGGGCCCAGGAGAGCAAAGCTCTCAGTGAGGGAATCACACAGCCGGGAGGACCAGGATGGGGAAGTGAGGCTCCTCCTGGGTAGTAGTTCCAAACCAGCATTTAAGACCTCGCTGTTGTTGGAAAAATGAGTCAAGGCTGGCACACAGCTCCTCTCTGCACAGCACTGGCTTCCTCTAGAGCAGAGGTGTCTTGCTTGCAGGCAGGGACCCAGAAGCCAGCTCTGCCAACACAAGGGGAAGTGACGAGCAGAGAGGTGACACATCAGCCTCAGCTCTGTCTCAGTAACAAAGTGTCCTTTTGCTTATTTTTATAGCAGCTAAAGCCACATTTCTTCCTCTGTGGGCTGAGACAGCTGTGCAGCAGTCATGTGGGTGGTACATGGAGAGCTGGGGTTCTCTTAGTGTGATTTGGGATTTATATGCACATGTGTTTGGCTCCCAGTACCATATTTTAGCAGGATGGAAACCTGGAGGAACTCCTTCATTCCACCTGTGACAGGTCCTTCCTTTAACCATGGACAGTAATCTGGGGTAACAGCTCTCACAGTTCTCCCATAACTTTCCTTAAAATTTCATTCTGTCCCCTGGTCCTCAGGTCCGGGAGTCTCCAGCTACTCAGAGTCTCCTCAGAATGCAGGGAAGAGCTTGGAGCCATGTTTGAGCTGGGCCCAGAAGGAGATCCCAGCAGAGCAGCACAGCCAAACCCCGCTCTACCTGGGAGCAACTGGCAGCATGAGGCAGCTGAAGTGAGTGAATGTTGCAAACCCACACCCAGAGATCGGCACATGGATCATTCTGTACATGCATCACACCTTGTCTGCCCTGCAGTGTGTTCCATTCCTGATCTGCTGGTCAGGTAAACCTTCTTCAGGCCCTGGTGTCCTTGAGAGGAGCATGGCATGGCTGTGGCTCCATCCTGTCCCTCAGAGCAGCCATGAGGATGCAACTGCTTCCAGTCTGTGTCGTGTCTCCTTCACAATTACAGTTTCACAATTAGTGCTGGAGGAGCACCAGTCAGTGTGGAAGCTCAAGTGTTTTCAGTTTATGGGACAACCCAGCAAACTGGGAACAGCAGCAGGAAGATCCACTTTATCAGACACACTTTTGTGGACCCTGTTCCCAGTCACCTCATTACTGGGACATTTATCTCCTTTTAGACAGTGGGGAAAAATAAGGTCTGGAGGGGAACATGTCAGTGGGGTGAGGCCAGATGATTTCCTCAGTGGCAGAGAGTACTAAATTCTTGAAATGGTGTCACAACTGCTCAAATCATCCCTCTGCTGTTCTTGCCCCCAGTGCCATGCTAGAGGAGAGGGAGGCAGGAGAGGGATTGTTTCTCTCTGTGTCATTGCTTCTACCCCAGGTGGGGAGCAGAGTGCCCCCTCTGCAGGCTGCTCCTGGCAGGATCCCGTAAAAACAAATGAACCTTCTTTTTCTTTTCTGTTTAGCCTCACCCATCCCATCCTCTCTGATGGTCTCCTTGCAGCCCTGACTGTGACCCTGAAGGCATCCCCCTTCAACTTCCAGGGAGCACAAATCCTGTCCAGAGCAGATGAGGAAGCATTCAATTGGGTTGCTGTGAACTATGTCCTGGAGAACTTCTTCAAGGTAAATTCTCCCTGGGGCTGAGCAACTCCTGTTAACAGAGAGCTACAGAGACATGGAGGGGCCAGTACAAACCTGTAGTTTAAACAATGCCCACTGCCTTTCAGAGGAGGCAGATTAGATCCAACACCAGCTGGGGGGGACATCATGTGAGGTGGGTGGGAGGCCCTGGCACAGGGTGCCCAGAGAAGCTGTGGCTGCCCCATCCCTGGAAGTGTCCAAGGCCAGTTGGCCAGGGCTTAGAACAACCTGGGATGGTGGAAGGTGCCCCTGCCCAATTCAACATTGCCAAAATCAGTTCTGCAAGACTGCAGGAGATGAAACCACAGGGTTCTTCTGACAGGAAAATCCCTTTAGCATCAAGGCACCACTTGAAGCCCATACCTGTCCACTTGGAAACGGCCCTGCCATTCCCCACCACCCTGTGCTCTCTCCCCTGCTGAGACCACTGCCTTGAGCAGCCATCCAGGCTGGTGAGCCCTCTTTGCCCCCATGATCTGCAGGAAGGTCTCTGTGCAGCTGGCAGTGCCTGTGCAGTGGCTCCTCTGTTCCATTTGAAGCCACCAGTGCAGCATCTTTATGTTCTGTGGGCAAAAAAAAGAGTTGGGCTGTGCTGCACCAACAAGCTGCTTTCTCTCTCTATGTGCACTAATGTTTGCATCTGACTGCAACCCAGACAGAGCAGGATCAAAGACTGACCTCTCTGATTCTTTTTTGGGTCAGTACGACTGGCAAGGACAGTTGGTCCCCTCTGGGAAGGGGATGGCAGGAGTTCTGTCCGTGGGAGGAACCTCCACACAGCTCACTTCCAGGATGGAAGAAGAGAAGCAGGCACCAAAGGAGGGGGTGAGGCTGCAGCTGTACGGGCAGATGCACAGGGTGCACACTCAGCAGTGCCCCTGCCATGGCACCCAGCAGCTCCGCAGCAGGCTGCTCTCCCTGCTCATCCAGGTGAGTGTGTGCACAGCACACGTGCAAAGCTCCTGGGTCCCACTCCACTCACAAGGTTGCACAAGGTATGGTTTCTAATGGGCAAAATGGCAATCGCTGTCTTTAATAGGGAGCATTTGCATATATCTATAAAGAGCCCAGTGTGTTTATAAAACATGCTCTCCATGCCCAAACCAATGTTCTCCAAGCAGACACTCAGGGTCTCATTCAAGAGTTCACACTTGCAGGCTCTATTTGGCTCCTACTTAATGCACACGAGCACAAAATTGCTCTCCAGAGGTGCCAACATCCTCTTCAGGGTGACAAGAGGCCAAGGCTTCCCTCAGCTCCTATGAACTGCTCCTCCATCCTGGAATAGGAGCACCGAGGAACCAACTCAGTTTGGAGTATTCCCTTTGCTGAGTTTTAACCATGAAGCATTTTCAAAAGGGCAGTATTTCATTTTGAAAACATGCAGGTGTTTTATTCTTCCAAACTTTGTTTCATTTGAGGAAGGGGGAGAGAGTGGATGGGTTCTGATACAAACTTTAGTCTTCATCAAAACTGTATTTTTTGAGAAATAACCTCCTCCCTGCCCATCCACTTGCCTCTCTTTAAACCTCACTTGCCTTTAGTTCAGACCTGAATGTTCCACATGGAGACCAACTTCACCACAGTTATATTGGAGCCCTGCTAGAGATAACAAACACTGATTCCTGAGGGGTGGAACCATTTGGAATGCAGATCAGAACAGGCTCTTTCTTGTGACTAGAAAGAGTGCATTGAAGAAAGGATGCATTGAAATTGTATTTCTGGTCTGGGGTGGGGGCAGGTAGGGCTGGGACTCCTCAGACTCCCATAGCAGGAGCAGTCCTTGCAGCTCAGCAGGAGCTGTGAGTTGGCTGCATCAGCCTGGGCCTCGTGGTTGGCTCAATGATGTAAGATTTGGCCAAACTGTGCCAGCCTGGCTGCTCAATTTCAGCATTGTGGTGGCCAGAGGGAAGCTGTCCTTCCTTCACCACGTTAACAGTCTGTCTTCCTGTGTGAAGCCCTGGGATGCCCATGTCCTCTTGCTGCCTCTGTCCTTGTTTTATTGTGCCTCCAGGAGCAGAGAAGTGCTAAAATTGTGTCTAATCCCTGCTGGCCCCTCAGCTACTCCCGGGAAGTGCAGTGGCAATCTGTGCATGCTGGGCCTTGTGCTGTCAGTGAGGACACATGGGACACCCCTGGCCCCGAGGAGGTCTTCAACATCACAGGCTCCAGCAATCCCACCACCTGCATGAGACTTGTGCAAAGCCTGCTCAACTCCTCCTCTTCCTGCAGCTTCTCCAAGCATT
Source organism: Calyptomena viridis (assembly GCA_013390005.1). Lineage (NCBI taxonomy): Eukaryota > Metazoa > Chordata > Aves > Passeriformes > Eurylaimidae > Calyptomena > Calyptomena viridis. Next base: position 1,038,988 of record WEIV01014398.1, on the reverse strand, counting down.
CCCTGGGCAGTGCCCTCAAGCCCCTCGGGACCAGGTTTCTGGTGAGTTCTCATTTGTACTGGGGTAGGCAATTGGTACAGAGAACCCAGGAAATGGGACCAGTTTGGTTATCAATAATTGCAGTGGGAACAGCCACACCTTGGCACTCCTGCCCTCTCCCCCTCAGTGCCACACAGCTGTTCAACATGGACCGTGGGGACTGTGGGGGAGCTTTTTCATCCATGTCTCAGCAATATCTGCTTCCCAGACCAACCCTGGGGCTGCACAGAGCCAGCAGGGATAGGACAGCCAGCAGTTGTGTGCTGAGCTCCCCAAACCAAGTCCTTGGTGAAGCTGAAGATCCTCTGCCACTCCCTCAGCAAACATCAGGGCGTGCTCCAGCACAAGTAAACTTCCCTCTGAGAACCTGGATCTAGTGTCCAAATTCACTGGGTTGTTAAACCAGGAGAAGCTCAAGATCCTAGGACAAACTGAGTGCATTTCAGAGGGAGGAATTACAGAAATTTCTCCAGTTCCCTGCTCTTGAGTCTCCCATGGGTGTGGTGCCAAGGGGTATAAGGATCATCCTCCTGTCCTTGGCACCGGTGAGGCCACTCCTTGAATCCTGGGTTCAGTTTTGGGCCCCTCACTACAAGAAAGACATTGAGGGGCTGGAGCATGTCCAGAGAAGGGAACGGAGCTGGGGAAGGGGTTGGAGCAGCAGAGGGAGCTGGGGGGGCTCAGCTTGGAGAAAAGGAGGCTCAGGGGGGACCTTCTGGCTCTCTGCAACTCCCTGACAGGAGGGGGGAGCCAGGAGGGAGTCAGGCTTTGCTCCCAGGTAAGAGGCAATAGGACAAGAGGAAAAGGCCTCAAGTTGTGCCAGGGGAGGTTCAGATTGGATATTAGGAAGAATTTCTTCACAAAAAGGTTGCCCGGCCCTGGCACGGGCTGTCCAGGACTGTGGTTGAGTCACCATCCCTGGACAAAGTAATGTGGTACCTGGGGACACGGGTTAGAGGTGGCCTTGGCAGTACTGAGGGGAGGGTTGGACTTGAGTTTAGACATCATCTCCAATCAAAATGATTTTATGATTCTATGACTAGTCCACTTATCTATGTCCAGACATATCTGCTTGTGTTGCTTGCACTCACCAACACAGCACACAAAGGGCACCCTGGCACTGCCCCTCCCTTTCCTGGAGGCACAGAATGCAGGGACACAGAGCACAGTCCCACCTATTTCTGCTGCTGTTGTAGGTGATTTCTGAGGCCATGGACTTCCTGAGAGAAACTGTACCCTCTCCTGACTTGGGCCAGGCTGTGAAGAGGCTGTGTGGGATGTCCATCAAAGGGGTAACTGTGGAATAACTTCGTGTGCAGGGAGAGTGGGAAGCAAGAAACAGCCTGTTGTAAAAGCCTATAGGGCTCAGACTTACAGAGCTGTAACTAACTGGCTCCCTCAGGAAAAAACTTGCATTTGCCTGGGTTTTGGGGGTTTGTTTTTTTGTTGGCTTGGTTTTTTTGTTTGTTTGGTTGGGGGGGGAGGGGGTTGGCTCTTTTTTTTCACTTTGAGGAAACAGGCTCCACTTATTTTCCTTCCTCTCAAATGCCAGCTGCTGCTGGTAACACCTGGACTTAATTAAATGAAAAGCCACAAATACCTTTTACTGTATTTTAAGGAGTGAACAGGAAGGCTCTCTAGTCATTCCTTTACATCACCTTAATCTTCCTGTTATGCTCCTCTCCTTAAGCCTCCACTCACACTCCCAGGATGTTCCTATTTCTTCTAGGCCCACGGAGAACACACCAGAGGGAATTTGTCAGTTCTTTCCCTCAGCTGATGGTTGAGGTCACCCTCATTTGCACTTAAACTGACCGAGCATCCGCAGCAACATTCAAAGGACACAATCCCTACAGGGTCTGCTAACGAGGCAGCAAAGCCCATCAGCAGCTCCCTAAAGCATCCTCTTCTGGATGAAGGAGAAAGATCCCAATGTTCCTGTTGAGAGAAAGGCTGCAGCATTAGCTCAACCTAATTAGAGAGCAGGGGATCACAGCAAGCAATTCACCAGCAAGGCCGGGAGGAGACCTGGCTGCCAGTCCTGCTGCTCTGGGAACCGCCTGGTTTAATAAGATGGGAACAAAGGCAGGAGGAGATGACACACGTTCCCAGACCACAGCCCAGTGGGTGCTGGAAACGTGGCTTCAGTCTGCACAGGGCACAAACCCCTTCTCCAGTGCCACAGTCAGTCCCAGAGCAGGAAATAAGAAGTCATTCAATAGGTGAATTTCAGGCCTGCTCTATTTCTCTAATTTTTCTCTCCATCTTTTTGGGTTTTTTTTGAAATGGCACCAGCTGGTTAAGGAGTCCCAGGCAAGCCTGGATACACTTGCTGATTACTGTGCTGTGTCTGCCTTCATCTTTCACCTCAGTACAAAGGGATACACGCTTGACTTTGACCACCCTGCTTGGACTGCGTTCCAGAAGGTCAGTTACCTACAGCAAGGTATTCCCAGTTACCAGGAAATGCTGGTTCCAGTACAACCACCCTGACCCACATTCTAAAGTCCTAACCAGCTGGTCTTCTCCAGGAGGATTATTTTGCAGAATAGATTCAAAATTGTGATAAACAAGAAACCCAGTGCTGGAGAGCTGGAGATGACATTTGTCCCCACTAAAAACCAGACTTTATCTGGAGCAATACCAGCCTTAGGACTCTGTTCCCAACAGGGAAAAAGGTACAGCTTGATATTGACTTAATGCTAAAAACAAACTGCTGATAACATTTCCTGAGCCAAAACATGCTGCCCTACCTCTTTGCAACCACCTTTATACTAGTGAGGGTTGAGAAATGCCTTATAATCATAGAATCCCACACTGGTTTAGGTTGGAAGGGACCTTAAAGATCATCTTGTTCCACCCCCTGCCATGGGCAGGGGACACCTTCCACTATCCCAGGTGGCTCCAACCTGGCCTTGGACACTTCCAGGGATGGGGCAGCCACAGCTTCTCTGGGCAACCTGTGCCAGGGCCTCCCCACCCTCACAGGGATGGATTTTTTCCTGATAATTTAACCTAATACCTAATAAGGTCTGAAATTGCTTCAAGATCTGGAGCCCCTAAGGAATGCAGGATTTGACTCAGGTACTCCCTGTCACAAAGGAAAGGAAATCCTTTTCCCAGACCTCCTCACAACTCAGCACAAAGCCATGGTCCCACTGAGCTGTCCAGAGGGGCAGCAGTTCAGTCCAACACGTGGTGACCATCAGAGTAAGGCAATGTAAAGAGGTAGGTCCAAGGGCCCCCCAGGGAGCCCAGCATGGAAAACTAGAGACAACCAACCTACAGCAAAGATCTGAGGTTCAGCCAGGGCCAGAGAGAGAACTACCCACAGTGGGGACCCGAGATGCACCTGGGAAAACCAGTCAGTGAGCAGGAACAGCACACATCTATAGCACAGCTCAGCACAGAGGTGGCTGCCCAGGCCAGAGCTTAATGGAGCTCCTGTGCCCATGGGCAGAGGAGTGGGTGGAAGTGCCAGATGAGACTGGTTGGTGGTGCCTATTGCTGCACTCAGGGCAGCAAGGCTGGAGAGCTCCTCATTTCAAGCCCAGACCCTGGATCAGTCCCAGACAAAGCACAGGGGGCCTTGGGCCCATGCACAGCTGGGGGTGCAGGCTGTCTCCTTCTCTTCTGACCTCTCCTCCCTTTTATTTCAATAGATGGGTGATAGGTCATCTGGCTGGACTCTGGGGTACCTGCTGAGCCTGACCAACACCATCCCCCAGGACAGCCCGAGCTTCCTCAAGGGGATTGAGCCAGGGGTCTGGTCCTTGCTCCTCATCCTCTTTGTTGTGCTGCTCACTGGCTCTTTCATGCGCATCTCGTACCGAGTGATGGTCAAGGAGAACAGCCCGAGTACCAGGAACAGCTTCAGTAACAGGAACAGCAGCGTTTTTGATGACAACTGATGGTTTGCTGGGACTCCAGACTCTTGCCAGAGCACAGTTAGTAGGGTCCTGACAGAGATCACACAACTGTAAGTCACTGGAGGATGCAAGTGATCTTCCTGCAGGCCTTGATGCCTTATTTCAACTGGCTGGTACTTGTACTACTGTACTGTGAGACAATGGATCCTGCTCCATGGGAAATCCGTGGGTCCTGGTGGATGGCAAACAAGAACAGCCTGCACAGCTCTTCTTGGCCAGAGCTGGGATTGCTCATGCCAAACATGGAATGATGCCTCTGAGCAGGCAGGCCCTGAGCTATTGTGAAGTTGATATTGAATAATCCTGTCAAATCAGGAGAGGTGGTGTCTGAAAAAAATGCTCTGTTTTCTTCCGTGTCCACTCAAGAGATGATACCTGTAATATTGCCACTAGTGAAGACTGGAAGAGCATTAAAATATATTCAGAATAAACAGCCAACTTGTTTCCATGTTCTGGGGAAAAGGCAGGTATTTTCTGCCTGCCACTGCTGATCTGCCTGTGCCCATTTCAGTGCCAACATCCATGTGTCCCTTCCAGTGAATGCTCATGCAAAACCAATGCTTTTTAATCTTGGGCTCTACAAAATGTGCAGAGCATCAAAGAGAAACAAAGGGCACAGACACACAGCTGAGTTTTTGTGTCTCCGCTGAGTCATGACAACTCAGGGTTAAAATTGCCAATTTAAACTCTTTAACCACGACTTAAATTAATACATTTAATTTCACATCTGCTAAAACGGGGCTCGGCCTGGGCTGAGGTTCACCTGTTTCTTTCTTTGCACTGACCTGCTTGTCTTGCTGACTCTGACATTGTCCTTTTGACCAGAGCAGATCCAGGAACAGAAGCTTTGCTAATTGTCAGTCCACTGACTTTTATATTAGACCATGACCAGAGTTACTGTATAATCCAATAGTCAGGATTCCTCTGGGACTTGACAGTCATTCCAGCTCCTCTGCTCTGCTCCTCTAAAAGATGAGGTGCTGTACAAATTCTCTGTGTTACTGTGAAGAAAAGGGATTGTTTCAGGCACACACTGTCCTTTGACTGAGGCATTTAGGGTTCATTTCTCAATTGCTTCAGAGACTTAAAACACACAGGCTGTTGAAAGCCTCAGGGCCCAGTGTCCCCAATGCATTTCAGACCACTTTAAACAGAAATGTAAATTGTCATACATGCAGTGATGTGCCTTGCAGGATTTTTAAAGCTACCATGGCACCTAAATCCTTTCAAATCTTATTTATCCCTTGTGCTCCCAACTGATATGTAGGACACGCACACCCCCCCATAATATTGGGGTATCCATAAATTTTCAGCCCAATTAATGGTTTGGAACCTGTCAGTCAAGTTTGAAGGGGTGTGGAGACAGACTTAAACAAGCTTCATATTCATTTCTTTGAGTTGCACGCTAGATATTTTTAATTATATCTTGTTATTAAAGATGTTTTAATAGACTGTCTGTGTTATTCTTGGCAGGGGATCAAAGCAGGGGGGTTATTGTGAACACAGAGTGTTTCAGGGAGCAGGATGGGGGTGCTGATTTTGCCTGTTTACTCCAGAGCTGTTTTGCTGTGTACTTTTGGGGTACAATGAGAACACCTGAAGGCACTTTCTTTCCAGTGAAAGAAAATGACTTCACATAACCTGGCTGCTGGTATTTAGTTGGTGGGAGATGTGTCTGCAGCTTTTGATGTGTTCTCTGCTCAAAGCACCTGAAGATGGTAGGAGGGATCCTGAGCAGAAAAGAAAAAAGAGGTTATCATGGAATCAGTGATATCAGGGAAATTCCTGAGACTTCATTCATCCCACACCTGGAAATGCAGTCATTAAACAGAGCTCAGGCTGTGACCCCTCAGCACAGAGGTGAGCTGTGGGATTCCTGGCTGAGATTTGGAACCTGCCCAACAAGAATCCCACCATGTGAGATGCCAGGAGCTCCAGGACTGGCCTGGCAGTCATTGCACCTTCTTGATTTTGAATAGATCACAGGGCCCAAGAGACACTGGCTGGAACTTCCCCAAGCTCTTGTTCAGAAGCCTTGGGACTCCCATGCAGATAAGAAATGAGCAATTAGGCAAAGAGCTCATCAAGGCCTCCTGATACTTCACTTTTGCCTTGCAGACACTGAGCTGTGCCTGTTAAATCCCTGACCTTTGAGCCACCCCTGACACTGAACCACTGCTCTGTGATGAGAAGACAACCCACAACCACTTGTTTCTTTTCCTGACAGATAAAAACATTTATAGATGTATTTACTAGATGATAAAATAGATCAGGATTTTAAAACTGAAGTGTATTTTTAGTAATTAAAAAAAGGAGAAAAAAAATGGGGAACCTATGAGAAGAGTGGAAAGTAATAAAAGTAACACATTCCTTTCTCCCAGCTCTCTATAGTGCAGCTCCTTCATGTCAGCACTACATAAGTTTGCAGAATTAATCCACAGATTACTTGGACAGCAGAATTCTACTTAAAAGGAGATTCAAGATGAACTAACTCACTTTGAAACAAAGATGCTTTCAGGCCTTTGGTTACAATTCAATTGTGGAAATGATAAATAATGAGGATTTTCTGACTGTCCATAAATTCTTTTGTTTATACACATGTCCTTCACTTCTCACTTAGGCTGAACCATGGGAGAGATCTTCTGACAGATAATCTGCTCACGTGCAGCTGCAGTTCTGTTGCAGTCAGCAAGGATCAGTAAGAAGGAAATCAAAAGTGTTAGATACAAAAATTGTAGCACTTTATTTGAGCTCCAGGTACAACAGGTTGGCTGACCTGAGGCCTAAATGTCACTTAGGGACGTTTGCAGGAGCTCCTGTCTTTCCTCCAGTCTATACCATTCCCAAAACATCATGGATTCTCAACCAGTACATCCCATCTGGGTTGTACCAATGAATTAAAAAAAGGAGTGAGAGAAACAAGAGTTTGTTGCCTGCAGTCCCACTCTGCAGTGCCAAGTTCATCCCCACAGGACCTGAGTTGTTCTGACACACCCAGGCTCCCTGTGGTTGTAGGACAGACCCAAGGTGAGTCCTTGAAATCCACAACCACTGGTGGAGAGAACCCAGCACAAGATGAGAGGAATGCCCGTCAGGATGTGTGGATTTAGTTTCAGTGTATTTTCATGTTGTTCTTATCGTGCCTCTGATCCTGTATCTGAGTGACTTTCCAGAGAAGTAGGAAGCCATATGATGTTTATATCCTACCTCAGGGACTGTCACTCCTACTTTAGGAGCTAATTCTGAACACACTGAGGAAAAACAGGAATAATAGGATCGGCAAACCTGCAATTTTTGCCACAGCTTTAATACAGAAGTCCTTCTGTAACGCCACCTAACGCGGGCACAGTGTTTTGATGTTTTGTAAGTGCAGACATCGCTGTGTTTGTCCAGGGGTGATCAAGTTTCCACCGTGCCCTCGATGGGAGGCAGTCGGAGCCCTCCTGCAGCCAGGGGCTCTCAGATAAACACACACCACCATGTGCTGCTCCCCAGAGGAGTGTGCAATGCCAGGGATCAGTCAGGAGAGGGAGGCTGCCAGGCAAGGCTTAGGAAAGGCTTAGGAAATCTCCAACACAGCCAGCAGCTGGTCCCACCACAAATCACATCAATTAGCAAGGAGGGAACGTGTCCAGGAGATTCCTGATGTGGAGGCAGGGCAAAGACACTGCAGTAGGAAGCTCTCCATGCGTGGGATGTGAAAGCAGTGATTTAAGAAGCCGTGGCATTGGAAGAAGTCCTCTGTGCAGGGAGATGGGCACTAGCAGGGGGTATGGATGAAGGCTCTTTTGGAAACAAGAGGGGGAGAGGATAATCCCTAAAAGGAAGAGGAGTGCCCTAGGAATGAAGAGGAGGCTTGAGAGAGACAGAGGAATGATAAAATCAACTTTTGTGTGAAGGCAAGCTTATTTTTGTTCACAGCAGGGGTGTCACCATATGTGCACCTCATGATCGAATTAGTCACCACTTTTGGTGGAAATTCTCAGGAGAAACACATCTTCCAAATGAAAGGAGACACTTTATGGGGCTCATCGCTGGAAAATGTACAGCAGCAGAGCTGTGGAACCTTCACAGGAACAACAGAGTTCACAGGTCTTAAAAACATCAAGGAGGTGTAAATGGCCAATTAATGCTGACCCTTAAGTCACTCAAAAGCTGGTTTAGCATTACCTTCTATGTCACAGTATCGCTGCCAATGTTAAACGCTCCCTGAGCGCGAGCTTTGAGGGGACAGGATCAGGGCCTTCTGAGCAGAGGTGCTCAGTGGAAATCATCAAACCAAATGGAAGGAGCTCTTCTTCCCCACAGCTGGTGGTTAAACCGCGGGACTCATCAGGACAGGAGGCTGTTTACGCCAAAAGTTTACGTGGCTGCAAAAGGTGATTAGATAAATTCATAATAACCCATTAGGGCTATTAAACAAAGAGTTTCCTTGCTTGTGGCTGAAGAATCGCCTGAACCACCTGCCACATGCAGGTCTGTTTGCCCTGGTTTTGGTAACTGCTGCAGTGGCCCGGCTGGGCCTGTGGCCTGAACCCATTCAGCCACTCCCATTTGTCTAAAGCAGGGATCCCACAAGGGCCCCCCTCACTCACTGGTGTGCAAACAGCCTCCAGTAACTCCAATCTCTGAGGAGCAACAGCTTCTGGAAAACAGGATTGTTTATCCTTACAGGTAATAACCAGAACGACTAGATTGAGAAAACATCTGCACATACCCACGTCTCACTTCAGTGTTACCATAAACCTGGAACGACCCCAACACCGAAAGCCCTTTGGTTCTGGAGGCAGATCCCACCCACACTCATCCTGCTGTTCCATCCCTTCGACTCCACTATTTTACCGACAGAATCAGAATCAGTCGTGTGTTTCTGTTTGGAGCCCCAGGTACAGGCTCAGTGCAGACTAGAGGTTATTTCAGCGCCGTTAAGCACCAAGAGCACACTGACAGCACTGTGTGCCCGCCTGCTGAGGGGAGGGATCAGCTCCTCACACACACAGCGAACACTGGCTCAGCAAAAGGGGAAGGCAACGCTCAAAAGTTAAAAGAAAGTCCCTCCCCGCTGCCCTCAAATCAGTTGCTTTTACAGGAAAATATTTCCAAGCCAAAAGCAGTATACTGATTGTTACAAAACCAAACCAATTTTAATAAAGTTAAAAAATAACTAATACACAGTTCAACAAAACAGAAACACAATTTCCAACTTAAGTTTTAACTTCACTATGTCTTTCATTGGGTTATACCCAGGGTCTCTGGGCTCATAACACTGGCCTCTGATGTTTTGTAGTACCTCTGTTATAGCATTTATTGATGCAGCAAACTTACAGGTGGGAAATGTGGGTGAAACCTCCTTGTCACTTGCAGCAGAGTTTGAGGACACCTTTCAAAGAAATCAAGTGTCAGCTAAGACAGATGTCTGCAAGGAAAACACAATGTGGGAGCCACAAACGTGCCACCTTGGTCAAGCTGTTCCCTTCTTTGCCCTCCCAATTTCTTTCCAACATTCCCTCCTCAGAGGGGCTGCAGCCTTTCCATTAAACCAACAATCATTAAAAGCACACTTCAGCATTCTGCTCGGGCATAGAATTGCAAGTTTTCCTCCCAGAATTTGCCTAATGCTCAGTATTTCACACAGAGGTTTGCCTTGGGAGGAATGCTTGGTGTGAGCCAAGGTTCTGGCACAGCCCTGCCATGGCACTTGCCAGCTCACCTTGTGACACACACACTCATTAATGCTGGGCTGCCACAGCGTTAGGAGTCCCAGGGCTGAGCTGGTCGGCAGCTCCAGCAGCTCTCCATGGAGATTCCTGGCTGTGTTCCTCCTCACAGGGACCTTAGGAGTACTGGCATTTTACTTTGATTTGGAAAATGCAAAAATATTTAAAATAGAGTTGTCATTTCCTGTGGATGTGCACGTAGCTAAGAACAGAAGTACTCACTGGCTGGGCTAGAATGAGCAAAAATAAATGTTGCACAAATAATTAGAAATGCCTCCTATCTCATAGATCTTCAGTGGGCTGGATCTCTCAGGGAAACCTCTGGAAGCTCAAGCACAGAGCAAAGTTTGGCCATCCAGAGGGTCCTACCCCTGCCCCACTGGGAGCAATCCTGCTGGTGTTCCAGAGACAGGTATTGGGGCCTTCACTGAGCATTTCCACTCTCAAGCTGCCTCTGGGAATGCTGGGGGTGGCAACCATTGCTCACTCCACACATTACAGAGCAGCTCCCCAAACATGAAGCTGTGGGAAGCACAGAGGCTCAGAATTGCTAATGAAGTGAGGAAATAGATGGCACTGATGCACAGGCCTTTGCTTTCTGGCCCCAGTTAACCCCACACACACACTGTATCTGCATTAAATCCAGCAGCACTTTTACAAAAAAGCCTCCTCCAAGCCCTGCAGTGACTCCCCTGCTCCATTTTAGGGAGGGTTTCCCAGGGTTTCCTGAGTGCACACACTTGTGAATGCTGTGCTGAGCACACCTGGTGAGAAATGATGCTGAATGTACTTTCCCAGACAGCACAACACAGGCAAGACATTCTACATTCCCTGCCTTTAATCAGAAAGCAGATAGGATTCCTTTAGTGCACACTCTGAAGAGATGGCAGCCCATCCTGCAGGAAAAGCTGTCTTTACTGATTAGCACAGCCCTGTATGAAATCTTGAGCAAGTCTTGCCTGGATTCATCCTGGCTGCCTTTGATACTTCAATGATGCTGCAGTTTTGGGATTTGGTCAAATCAAACACCATTACAGAGAAGAGAAATGTGTTGTCAGTGGTGCTCCGAGCTGGGGTGGCCCAAGCCATCCCTTTCCACTGGTTCAGGTGTGAACACAGCCCAGAGTTTGCTATTTGATCAATGCCTGTAATTAGTGGGATAAATGTGGACCCTAATGCCTCTGCATTACTCAGCTATATCAAAGGAAGCTGCATAAACCTCCTGCATTCAGATGTGAAGGATGAGACGTGTGTGTCTCCCTGGGCACCTCTGGGGCTGACACAGGCCTTTCCCAGGATCCTCTCAGGTCACTCCTGATGCTCAGGGGCTCCTCCCAGGGTCTCTGGAGCTGCTCCAAGTGTTCCTGGACTTCTTCCAGCACCTCTGTGGGAATATGTTGTTTATGTGCCAAAAACATTGATAACCATAACCTTCATATTAAACCAACTACCTGAGCCAATTCACCCTCCAGCCAAAGCCTTCCTGGGGCTATTCTGCTGCCACCTCCTCACCTGACCCAGCCACAGGATCGGATTATTGTTATCCAGGCACAGATCCCAGGATGTGTGCAAGTCACAACGTCCCTGTGTGTCACATGAACACCCAAATGACACAGAGCTGGCCTGCTGTGTTCTGGGTGGAGAATTGAGGTCATTGCTGCCCTCACAGCAAGGCCAGGAGGGTGACACTCCCTGGCTTGGGAGCTCCATTAGGAGCCTCTTTCAAGCTTTTAGTGTGAAACATGAAGAGATGCTGGGACTTGTATACCCAGCTGGCATCCCCATGAATACGTATAATCATAAAAAGGCTCTGCTGAAAAATCAAAGTATACTTAATAGAAACTGTGACCAATGGATACACTGTCCGGCCAAGAATGTGCTCATAAAGCTGGGCAGCAGAATAAGGGACAGAGGAAAGGCAAGGATGGTGTTTGTCCAGCCTGGGGTGCTTGGCTGCCTCATGGCAGGGCTGCAGCACCCACACAGCTCAGGACTGAGGTGTCACCTTGGTGAGCAGCACCCACCTCACACTGACCCCTTACAGGGGGATTCCCCTCACAGGACAGGGCTCTCTGCAGAGGAGCTGACACTGCCTGGTTCAGCCAGTCCTACAAGCCCTTACGGCCAAGCCTTCACACCGCCCTTAGTCCTCACAACCCCCTGAGNGGAGGGGGAGGACCCGCGGGGAACCCGCCCTGTCCCGCAGTGAGGAGGAGCCGGCGCCTCCGCTGCGCAAAGCGCGCACACGGGTCCGTGAAGGGGCGGCTGCGGCGGCCACCGCCCAGGGCCCGCTGCGGAGTCACTGCGACGGTTACCAGGGCACTTCCCCTCGGCCAATCAAACGGCGTTAGCTCATCCCCCGGGCCGGCAGCCAATCGCGTTCGACATCAATCATTCAATTCAGCCAATCGGGAGCGCCCTGAGCGAGCGGGGCGGGCCTCGGTTGCCTAACAGTAAAGCCGCCAGGCAGCGGGGCGGGGCGAACGGGAGCACACGGCTTGAGTGACAGCGGCGCGACCAACTGTGTTGTCGTATTTGTAGAGCCTCGCTATAAGCAGCCAATAGTTGCTGCGGATGGCCGGCTGGGCGGGGAAAAGGCGGCTGCGCGCGCATTCCGCTGCTATATAGGGGCTGGCGGTTGCCTCACGCAGTCAGAGTCGGTTGGGGGAAGGTTAGGGTCGGTGAGAGCGCTTGTAGCCACCGCCATCATGAGGGAGATCGTGCACCTGCAGGCCGGACAGTGCGGGAACCAGATCGGGGCCAAGGTCCGGGCGGGGAATGAGGGCTGGGGGGGGACGAGGCGGGCGCGTCCGGCCCGGTGCGGCCACCGCTGACGCGCTTCTCTCCGGCAGTTCTGGGAGGTGATCAGCGACGAGCATGGCATCGACCCCACCGGCACCTACCACGGAGACAGCGACCTGCAGCTGGAACGCATCAATGTCTACTACAATGAGGCGACAGGTAGGGCCGGGCCCCTCCCGAACCGCCCCCCCCCCGGGCTCCCCGCACCTNCCCCTTACAGGGGGATTCCCCTCACAGGACAGGGCTCTCTGCAGAGGAGCTGACACTGCCTGGTTCAGCCAGTCCTACAAGCCCTTACGGCCAAGCCTTCACACCGCCCTTAGTCCTCACAACCCCCTGAGCTGGATCCCCTGAATCCTTCACTCCCAGAGCCCTCACAGCACCAGAACCCTCAAGGCCCCCCAGCCCTCACACTTCCCTCAAGACCCCCGAGCTCTTAAAGTTCCACAAACCCTCACTTCACCCTGAGCCCTCACGGCCAGCTGACCTCTCT
>WEIV01014398.1:947446-1025352 GCA_013390005.1 Calyptomena viridis | reverse complement strand
CCCCGGGCTCCCCGCACCCCCCCGGCGCCGCAGTCACGGCTCTCCCTGTGTTGCAGGCGGCAAGTACGTGCCCCGCGCCGTCCTGGTGGACCTGGAGCCCGGCACCATGGACTCGGTGCGCTCCGGGCCCTTCGGGCAGATATTCAGGCCAGACAACTTCGTGTTCGGTGAGTGCGCGGGGGCGGGAGGAGCCGCGGGTGGGGCAGGGCCGGGCACTGCGGGGCTGCCCCGCCGCACATGCTCCGAGGGACCGGCCCCGGCGGGGCTAATCCTGCCTGGAACACCGGGATGGCGGCTGGGAGCAGCTCCGAGGCGGCACCAGAGGTCGTTGCTCTTCCGATTCTCGTTGCCGCCTCCTGGAGAAACGGAGCGGCTGCTGTATCATTGATAATTAATGTTTTCTCTGTGTCTCTGCCGAGCCGCTGCAGAGGTTTCTGTGTGAAGGCACGGCTCTGTTCTGGATAAGATGAAAGCTTTCATGGAGCCTGATGCTCTTAAGCTTTGCTTGCAAGCAATAAGCAGGAAGCAGTGACCGTAATCTAATACGAAAATGGCTCTTTTCCAGGTCAGAGCGGAGCAGGAAACAACTGGGCAAAGGGCCATTATACGGAAGGTGCTGAATTGGTCGATTCTGTGTTAGATGTTGTAAGAAAGGAGGCAGAAAGCTGTGATTGTCTCCAGGGCTTTCAGCTTACTCATTCTCTGGGTGGTGGCACAGGCTCTGGCATGGGTACCCTTCTCATCAGCAAAATCCGTGAGGAGTACCCAGACCGAATTATGAATACTTTCAGTGTCGTGCCCTCCCCTAAAGTGTCAGACACCGTAGTAGAGCCCTACAACGCCACGCTCTCGGTGCACCAGCTCGTGGAGAACACGGACGAGACGTACTGTATCGATAACGAGGCGCTGTACGACATTTGCTTCAGGACACTGAAATTAACGACCCCCACCTACGGTGACCTGAACCACCTCGTGTCGGCCACCATGAGCGGTGTCACCACCTGCCTGCGGTTCCCGGGCCAGCTCAACGCTGACCTGCGGAAGCTGGCGGTGAACATGGTTCCCTTCCCTCGTCTGCACTTTTTCATGCCCGGGTTTGCCCCGCTCACGAGCCGTGGGAGCCAGCAGTACCGGGCTTTAACCGTGCCAGAGCTCACGCAGCAGATGTTCGATGCCAAGAACATGATGGCAGCGTGTGACCCCCGTCACGGCCGCTATCTGACGGTGGCCGCCGTCTTCAGGGGTCGCATGTCCATGAAAGAGGTGGACGAGCAAATGCTAAACGTTCAGAACAAAAATAGCAGCTATTTTGTTGAGTGGATCCCCAATAACGTTAAGACAGCGGTCTGTGACATTCCACCTCGTGGCCTCAAAATGTCTGCCACCTTCATTGGCAACAGCACGGCCATCCAGGAGCTGTTCAAACGCATTTCTGAGCAGTTCACTGCGATGTTCCGCCGAAAGGCCTTCCTGCACTGGTACACGGGCGAGGGCATGGATGAGATGGAGTTCACAGAGGCTGAGAGCAACATGAACGACCTGGTGTCTGAGTACCAGCAGTACCAGGATGCCACAGCTGAGGAGGAGGGGGAGTTTGAGGAGGAGGCTGAGGAGGAGGCAGAGTAAAGCTATGCAGTTGAACACCTGTAAATTTTGTTTAAAGTTGTATGAACTCTCTCATTCAAAAGTTCTGTTTGTGTTGTGTTATTATTGCTGTTTCAGAGTCACTCCCAATGCTGTACAGGCACCATTAAAGCAGTTTTCACAGTGCAAAGCCCCGTCTCCTCTGTTCTTTGCGGAAAGCTTGCCGGGTGCCGTTCCCGTATGTGAGGGCATACAAATCCCGGAGGTCTGGAAAAGCAAAAACAAGGACTTGGCAGGAGCACTGCCACCTTGGCAACCACCCTTCTCTCCTGCCCTCGGCCAGGTGCTGCCTGTTGTGTCACTGGTGTGGGAATTGAAGAAATTCCCTGCTTATTCCCTTAGGATCAGGTGCTGCTGGAGAGGGGCACCCTTGACATGGAGGGTGGAATTGGCTCCAGGCTGTATCTAAATTTAGATGCTGAGGGGCTGAGCAGCTGCTGCTGGGCTGGACATGCAGGGGCTGCTGTAGGTTTGGGCTGCCTGGGCATGAAATGGTGCCCGTGGGTGCCCCTGGCACCAGCTGGGCTGATGCACTGCAGCTCCTCAGCACTGCACACCCAGCAGGGAGTTGGGACAGGCTGGGTGGCACCTTCTGGGGACAGGTGACACCAAAGCTGTCCCACTGCTGCAGTCAAAAAATCGCTGTAGGGGCTTTGAAAATCAGGTGTTGCTGCAGCTTCTGCTTTAGAGGTGAGTCTGGCACTGCTTTGTGTCATGGAAACCTTTTATTAACACAGCAAATTTGTACTGTGGAAACACTTCATTGTGTTGAGTGGCACCTAAAGGGACAAAGCTGGACAGGAGGGAACTGGCAGCTTCCCTGCTGAAGGAATTCTGGTCAGCGTTCTAAACTGTAACTGCTTTTGTTTAAAGGTTTTCTGCCTTAATTAATTCTCTCCACCCAGAGCCCGACTGGTTGGAGCAGTTAAAACTCTGCTGAGTGTGGTGGCTCCTGGGGCAGGGAAGTGGGAATG
Source organism: Calyptomena viridis (assembly GCA_013390005.1). Lineage (NCBI taxonomy): Eukaryota > Metazoa > Chordata > Aves > Passeriformes > Eurylaimidae > Calyptomena > Calyptomena viridis. The sequence goes on along the minus strand of WEIV01014398.1, from coordinate 1,022,734 downwards.
TCTGCAGGAACAGGGCCCTGTGTCAGACCTGCACAGGAGAACAGGCTGGAGGGGGAAACATGGCAACAGCTCCTAAAGCCTCAATTAACACAGGACTTGGGGTTTGCCCCTGATTTTAAGGTGGGTTTTAATTCCTCCCTGAATGTCCCGGTGTTAAACTGGGCTTTCCCAGGCCCTGAGACAAGTCTCACTAAATCCACACTCACTGCCTCAACATTCTCCTCTCCAACCCCAGCCCCAGCCCTGCCAGGATTGTGTCCCCACTCTTTGCTTTCAATTCTACCACATTTTACACCTTTTCCCATTTCCCCCTCTGCACTGCAGGAAGGACAAGCCATGAGTTTGGTTGTTCTTAGCAGAGCTCCATCATTTCCCACCCACACTACTGAGCTGTGACCAAACCCAGCAATGTATTTGCTGCTGATTTGGGTTTTTTTGCTGTTTGCTTTCAGGAGCATGGGCACACCTTCCCTTTACACAGGAAATTCCTCCAGATTTCTCCTTTCAGGCAACTCCAGGACCTGACAGGGCTCAGGCAGGCACCTATCCTGATGGACAATCCCATTCTGTGCTCTTTGTGCCTTTTCAACTGCTTTTTATCAGACTTTTTAGAATAAAATCCCTGTGGCAGGTGGGGTGTCACAGCCTCCCCTGCCTCAGTGGGGTGTGGTGGCTGGATTTGAACCTGGCAGTGGGAATTCTGGGCTCTCCCACAGGCAGGCAGGGCCTGGCACAGCTCTGTCACCTTGGCACAGACTGGGAAAAAAATCTACTCCCTGTGTGGGACATTTCAGTAGTTCTCACTTCGGTGCCACTCCAGCTACTTAACCCAGTAATTAGTGACTTTCCTGATAAACTTACGTGGCACAAAGCCTGTGTAGTTGGGTTTCAGTCCATCACTGGTGTAAATTTGGGTTTCTGGCCAGTGCGTTAGAGGAAACTTTGTGCCCAAAGTGAAAGGTGGATTTCTTTTCAAAAGCTGAAAAACAAAAAAAACCACAAAAACTACATGAAACAGCTTATTTTAAAACACACTATTTTTACCAAAGTCATGTGCTTTGACTCTACATTACATAAAATATTTAAGCCAACATAATGCAATTCTCTTTCCAGTCCTGCTTTCTTCTAATTAAAAGCTAAGTTGCATCTCCCTTTTTTCCACTCATAAGTTTTTCTCCTGGCAGGTGTTTGGCAGCAGCCCCTGCCAGCTCATCCCCAGTGCCCAGAGCAAGGCCTGGCCTAAGTGCAAGTCCTCAGGATCTCTGCACACCTTGGGCATCATCCCCAAATCCCAAACACCTCGTGCTCCTGCTTTGCTGTCGTGTGTTGGTTTGTGAGCCCTTCCACAGGTTCTGTTTCCAGGAGTTCTCCCAGCAGTGATTAGTGAGTAATTAATTCCCAGACCAGGAGGAGCAGGAAGGGGCTGTTAACTGAAGGGAGGGTGTAAATCATCTGGAAGCATCCCTGCCCTCCAGGAGCCAGGTGAGGGGCTGGGCAGGAGGGTGGGGGTCCCTGCAGGTGTCCCTGGAGCTGTGCCACCCCCTCACTGGGGGTTGGGGGTCACAGAGCTGTGCCACCCCCTCGCTGGGGGTTGGGGGTCACAGAGCCCTTTGTGGCTGTGACAGCAGCTCCTCACACAGCCCCGGACACAGCACTGTTATTTTATGGCCTGGTGCAGGCAGGGAGCAGCGATCCATGGCACATCCAAGCACGTATCCTCGGGCAACAGAGATTTAGGGCACAAGATTAGTGGCTGAAGTCAGAAGCCATCTTGGATGGGACCGTGGTGTGATGCTGTTGGGTGTGTCCGTCCCCCAGTGCTCCTGACACCTCCTCACTGAGTCACTGCGTGGCAGGGAAGGGGCACAAAGGCTTTGCCAACGGCACGTTTAGTTTGGATAATGGCAGGGGTTTGTTCTGTTTGCTCCATTTCAATCCCTGTTCACGGCAGCAGGGAAGGAGGAGGAAGGGAATTGCAGGAGACACGTCTCAGGCAGAGCACGACGCTGCCCTGCTCTCCCCGCTGACTCATTTCTTCCCAGCTGGTTTCTCGGAGCTGGGGATGCTCAACTGTGGATGTTTTTCCTACATCAGACCCTGGGATGCTCTGGGATGAAGGCACGGCAGTGGATCCTGGGGACCAGGAAAGGCTGGAATGTCTTAGCCTGCTTTAGTGAGCTGATCCACACCCACTGGGCTGGACCAGCAAGGCTGCTGCATCCCAGGGATCTCTGCATCCCAGGGATCTCAGGGATCTCTGCATCCCAGAGATTTCACTGCATCCCAGAGATCTCTCTGCATCCCAGGGATCTCACTGCATCCCAGAGATCTCACTGCATCCCAGAGATCTCACTGCATCCCAGGGATCTCACTGCATCCCAGGGATCTCTGCATCCCAGGGATCTCTCTGCATCCCAGAGATCTCACTGCATCCCAGAGATCTCTCTGTATCCCAGAGATCTCACTGCATCCCAGGGGTCTCTCTGCATCCCAGGGATCTGTGCATCCCAGGGATCTCACTGCATCCCAGGGATCTGTGCATCCCAGGGATCTCTCTGTATCCCAGGGATCTCACTCCATGCCAGGGGCAGGAAGGAATGTGTAGCTTTGAACACAAACTGCTGCAGGAGCATTAATGTGGCACCACAGGGAGTTCTAACAGCAAAGGCACAACCCGGGTGTTCAGCAGGGACATTTCTGCAGCCTTCCCAAAAGGAGGAGGAAGAAGATCTAGGTCCCTTTAAGACACACTGTGTTAGTAAAGGAAAAAGCCTTACAACCAATTAGAAGGGAGACACATCCACCAGGAAGCCATCCAGCACTGCCATCCAGGTGGAGGAGATATATTCCATGAGGGAAGTGCAGAGAGCTGCATCCTGTATTTCTGCACTCAGAGCAACACTTTGAACAGCCACCCTTGACCCAGCCTTCAGTAGATTTGCTTAATCCTTTCATGAACTCATTTACCCACCCTTAATGTCCCAAGGAAACAAGTTACAGAATTTAATTGCTCATGGTTTGGTTTTTTCAACATTACCCAATAGAGTTGGATTTTGCTTGTACTTATAACCCAGTTCTGATCCTACTACTGAAAATTCAGGTGGATCAGCACCAACATGATGCACATTCTTATTTCAACAATATTTAATCTACCTGGAACCGGTCAAATTCCTTCACTGCTTTCCTCACACCTGGGATGTAGGTCAGACCAACGTTGTCAGTGAAGCAGGGGATGAATCCAGTGTACCCTTTGGATGAAGACAAAAGAGAACATTTTCTGCTTGAGAACATATATATCATTCAAGGATCAGCCAGTCTGGAAATGGAAGAGCCTGGGATGAATATAAAACCTCAGAGTATAGGGAGGAAAAATTAATCCATTTAAATTGTAAAATTAATTCTTACATGTAAAGTATCTTCTCTGAAAGAGGTTTTTTTTCCTGATGATTCCCAAGGAAAATGCAGTGGGCTGAACTGAGGAATGGGAAAACCATTCCATTTTCTTACAGTCTTTTCTTTACATCAACAGCTCTTTCATGTTTTCTCTCACTTTAATACACATTCAAGGGGTAACAACCAGGTGTCCAACCTTTCTTCCTCATCTGCTCTGCCCATCCAACAGATTTCCATAGCAGAAACTTTAGAAAGTCTAAAACCACATAAAACATGGGGAGGTAAAACCTAAAATCATCCAAAACTCCCTCTTTCCAAAGGAATGCTTTGGAGACAGAAATTGTCTTGTGCATCCTAAATTATGGATGCTCTCTCATTTTAACTGAACTATTGTGATCCCTATATATGAAATATCCACTGAGGGGGAGCTCAGTCCATCACCCATCTCCTGCTGCACAGGGATGTTCTTCCAGAGCAAGTGGGGAAGTCACAGAACCCCCTTGTAAGAGGGTTTATACCTTCGTGTGGGTTTGGGGATTCAGAAAAACAACTGGTTTCTGGGAGAGGAATAACTGGCTCAGCAGGAACAGATGCTCATGGAGCCACTGGGGTGGGACAGAGCCCATGGCCCTTCTCTCCTCACTTTCTGGAGCCTGCAGGGAACCAAGGTGGCTCCTGAATCCCATGGGCACGTGGCCCTCAGTGTCACATCCCAAAGAAACGCCCTGGCATGGAGAGGAGCAGGGGCAGTGTCCATCCCAAAGTGTTCCAACGAGCTGGAATGACTGGCCAGTGCCTCCAAGGTTTGCCCATGGGGGAGAGGGGTGACAGGATTCCTTCTGAATCCTTGTGCTGCACATGAGCTCCCTCTCTTTTACCTAGAGTGACTTTTTGTCGGATGGTGCTTGGAATAGGCAGCACAGGTAATGGATCTTCTTGCTCCTCATATGGGATTTTAGCCCCTCCTGGCAGTATCACACCTCCAGTTTGTAGCAGCTTAAAATAAAAGGAGAAATAATCACCTGTAAAACCCTCTTCTTCCTTTGGCTCCATGGCTTAAATCACTGCCAGAACCTGGGAATGACAACTGCTGTTTCCAGTTCTTCCCTGCTTTACATTAAGAGCTACTCCAAGGATTTCTGGGGAAGTCAAATAACTGGATGAGCAAGTAGTAGACCTTGCAGAGACCTTTGCAAAATCCCCACGGAGAGCCAGGGGAGCTTTGGGCACTGAGCTCATCTGCAAATCTCTTTCTGAGGGCAAGGAGCAGGAATGCCCCTTCTTGGGATTTATATCCAAGCCAGCTTTTGACTCCATACGTCAAACCTCTAATCTCTGCCTTCAGAGGATTTGCAGAGCCACTGAGAACGTGACAGATGCTGTCACTGCTCTGCAGGAAATAAAAGCCCCAAATGTTGGTCTGGAGTGACACTGACTGTGCCAAGAACAGCCCCCAGCTCCACAGGCACATCCCAGAACTTGTGTTTGAATGAGGGAAATTCAGGTGGGGGCAGATACAGGGGCAGAAACCTGGTACATATCCAAAGGTGCTGGGAATGCTCTTTGCAGGAGGAGGAGGAGGAGGGTGGGATCAGGGCTCCCAGGACACCCAAAGGAAGCACAAGCCTGGCTGCCCAACCCAGTGCAAAGCGAGATCTAAAACTGGGATTGAATCTAAACCCAACCAAACGACAAGTGTTTTCGATTAGGAATCCTAACTAACCATTAAAACAATTTCCTGACGGCTGCAGTAATTTTCTACTGCTGGAAACATTGGTGTGTCCCACCTTTCTCTACACAGCACCCTAAACTCCCCACCCCACCCACTGCCACACGAAATTCCCTCCTCACCCCCCACCCCTTTGCCCCCCACTCACTCACCGCTCTGCTCCGCTCACAGGCATCGCAGATCTCCCCGGCTCCGGCCCCTTTTCCCTGGCAGCAGCCTAAGGGTACCACGGACAGCAGCCTCTCCGTCTCGGCAGCCGCGGGATGGAGGGCGAGGACCCCCCCCGGGCCCCCCATGTCCAGCCAGGTCCGGCGGGCCCCGGGCGCGGCCGTGTCCTGGGGGCGCTGCCAGTGCGTGGGGCTCATGTGCAGCAGCAGCGGCTCCTGGTCCAGCGGCGCCGAGAGCAGAGGTTTGGGCCCGGCGAGCACCTCGGGAGAGGTGGCTGTGGCATCCCAGGGGGTGTATCCTGCGGGACAGACACCCGGGTAGGAGGCAGGAGTGGCCCGGGGAGGATGGGACCCTCCACGGGGAAGGAAAGGAGTGGGAGGTTGGTAGGGACTGAAAGGATCGTGGAGTTTAATCCGTGCACGTCCCACGGGCTGTGGGAGAGATGGCAGCAAAACTGCACTGCAACACCTGCAGTGAACATCTGTGCTGAACATCTGTGCTGCACACCTGGACTGCAACACCTGCACTGCAACTCCTGCAGTGAACATCTGTGCTGAATATCTGTGCTGCACACCTGGGCTGCAACACCTGGGCTGCAACACCTGCACTGAACATCTGTGCTGAACATCTGCACTGCAACACCTGCACTGCAACACCTGCACTGCAACACCTGCACTGCAACACCTGCACTGAACATCTGCACTGACCAACTGCACTCAACACACCTGCACAAATACAAGTTAAGTAACTTCACATTTATTCCAAGTGTCACCTGAACTGTAAATCATCATCAGCCAACCAATAAAGAAGGGGAGATGAGCTCAGTTGGTGCCAATAACACCAAGGTTGGGGTCCAACCCCTGTACAGGTTGTTCACTTAAGAGTTGGACTCAATGATCCTTGTGGGTCCTTTCCAACTCAGAATATTCTGTGATTCTGTAAAACCCCCTCTGTATCCCTAATTCCATGTGGCTGTGTCAGCTCACTCCAAACACAGGCCCCCCCGAGGAATTCTTGCCCTGGCACTGCTGCTGCTAAAGGAAAGGATCTGCTGTAGAACTGGATGGAAAACATTGGTCTTACATCCAGCCTGTGCTAAACACCTCCACTGTGGACTGGGGATAGAGTCCTGTGGCTTGAGATTCCACAGGGACAGCTGAGCTTGGCAACTTTGGCCTGAATTTCCCTTAACCCCCCGTGCTGTGGGTGCCCAGGTGTCCCAGCCCTGTGTGACCCCCCCAGCCCAGACCCTTCCTCGAGTTCTGTGCCAGCAGTGAAGCCCAGTCCTCCCTCCTTGGTGGTTCCAGAGGGGGATCAACTCTTACAATCCCACAACCACCTTTTCCTTACTGGAAAGCAGTTACTATGTCAGCCTTGTCTTTTTTAAACAAACCAAATTCCTTCCATTTTTATGCTCATAGGTCATTATTTTTCCACCCTCTGGTCTTTACAGCCTCCCTCTGACCTCCTCTTGGGAGGACATCTGCATCCCACTGCAAAGCCCCAGGGATGAGGCCCTGTCTTCCAGCAAAGGCTCCATCTGGAGAGAGTCAGTTCATCTGCAGTGCTGCATTAATGGCTGGACTCCATCTTAAGAGGTTTTTTCCCAACCTGAATGATTCCATGATTTCTGGGGAATTACAGTGCAGAGCAAAATTTGCCCCTTTCCACAAGAGTATAAACTTCTGATGGGCATTTAGGTTTGCAATCTGCCCATAATTGTATGATAAAATATACATACTGTATATAACTATGTGAAGTAGATATAATGTGATCTATGTAACTGAATTATCAAGTGTTCAAACTGGTAACAAACCTCTGATGAAAGTGATTTTTCGATCCAGTGTACAATTTTTAAAGCACAATTTGTCTTATTTTCACTTCATTATTAATGAGAATGTTGCTTTTACTCTCTTTCTCCCACAAACCAAAGGAAAAGGAAACTTCAATTGCTTTGTACTTAAGAAATCCATGAGCTCCTGTTTATGACCCTGGGTTTTGCCAACTGATCGATTCAGAAAGGCTGCAGAAGGCACTAAATGAAAAGCCAGGAGAGCTCTGTGCATTTGATTTGAGTAAATACTCACATTTTCAGGTCAGGCTCTTGGGGCGTGGGCTTGGCCTGTGCCAGAACCTCATCAGTGCCAACACAGATGATGATTCAGCACAACCCTGGCTGATACCATGGAATCACAGGATTTCCTGAGCTGGAAGGACCATCCAGTCCAACCCCTGACCCTGCACAGACACCCCAACAATCCCCCCCTGTCCCTGTTGTCCAAACCCTCCTGGAGCTCTGGCAGCCTTGGGGCTGTGACCAAACCCTGGGGAGCCTGGGCAGTGCCCAACCACCCTCTGGGGGAAGAACCTTGTCCTGAGCTCCACCCTGACTCTGCCCTGCCCCAGCTCCAGCCATTCCCTGTCACTGGTCACCAGAGGGAAGAGATCCCCAACCAGCAGAGCCTCATCTCACTTGCAGCAAGAAAACAACATGGGATTCAACTGATAAAACCCAACAAAGTACTTGGTGCCCATCAAGGAGGGTTTATCAAAACCAGACCTTGAGAAAAAATCTTGAGACCTGTCCTGGTTTGGAACAAATATATTCAGAGGGATAAATATTCTCTGATAAAAACAGGCTGCAATCGCCCTCTGCCACCAGGTTCAAGAAAAAGAAATATTTCCTCGAAGGGAAGTGAAAGGGAAAAAAACCTATTTATTTAACAAACACACAAGGAAAATAATAATAATGCTAAACACTAAATAATATATATATAACAATAAATAATCAAGTCTCTCACTGGAAGATTGGAAGACCCAGAGTCCCTCCTTGAGTCCCAGATCGTGGGGGGCCCCCCCAGGCCAGACTGGTGGAAAAGGCCTCCCAGTGAGGGTTTGATATTCTGATGTCCCGACAAGTCCAGGAGAGAAGAAGAAATCAAAATTCCAGGAAAATGCAGAAGTTTAAGTCTCTTCCTTCCGAAGAAAACCAGCAGAATTCTGTCTGGAAAAGCTAGAAGGAAAAGTGTCTTCCCCACTTGCACCCCGGGTGCCAGAAAAAACCCCAAAACTGCACAGCAGCAGAGCAAAACTGACCTTGAAACATCAGAATTGTTTTGAAAAGATTCCTCTAGCTGGTTTTTTTTTCCTCTGCTCTCAGGGCTCAGCTTTAAAAGCACAACATTAATTTTTTTTTCCCAGCACAGAGAAGATGAACATGGGATGTATCATAAAGTCACCCCAAGGCAAGACTGACTTTGCTAAAGGCAACCACAGACCCAGCACTGCCGTGGGCTCTTTGATCCCCACCCTGTAAAGCAGCTAAAAGGCCACCAGGCAGCACCATGAAGGGTTTAGGGGGTTGCACAGGGACAGCTGGACAGCAGGAGATGGGAGTTCTCAGCTCAGCAAGGTGTGGCTCCCCATGGCCACGTTCCCCAGCATCTCAGTGAGCAGCAAATGTGAGGGAATGAGGAGAGAAGCAGGATAAGGGCAGGATAATGAGAGAGAGCAACTCGGTCAACTGGTTAGTTGGGTCTGTCCAAACTCTATTTTAGTCCAAGGAAATTCAAATTTAAATGTCCAGGAATTAAGCCTGTAATCACCACCTGTGTGGTGGAGACCTGGATGATGGAAAACAGGGCCAGGAAGAACAGGGAGGCCAAAGGTTTGCAAGGAGCCACACGGTGTGAGTTCCCAGTGAGAAAGGAGAAAGCATCACTTTGCTGTGGCCACCCCTGGGAAATAAAGCCCCAGATCCCACATGGGCACATTATCCCTGTGTTCAGGCTGGAGGAGACTCAGTCCCACTGCCCAGGGCATCCACAACAGCTACAGATCAGCCACAGGAGATGGGACATGGCAGAGGATGGCACATCCCTGAGGGGCTGACCAGGACCACAGGGCACCTCTGCTGTGCCCTGGTTTGGATCTGCTCAGCAGGGACCAGACACTCTGCCCCAAAGGGCTGGGACTGGGGATTCCTGCAAATTCCCAGCATTGGGAACACACTACTACATACATGAGCATGTCTCAGTGTCTGGTGGAGGAGATGGGGCCCATCAGCAGAAGTGGGGAAGGGAAAGAAAGGGAGGAGGGAAAAGGAAGGCACAGGAGCCCTTCTGCTGAGCTGAGGAGCAGCAGGAAGCAAAATCAACCATAGGCTGTAAGAGCTCTGAGCAGAGCAAGAAAGGATCAGAGGTAGGAGAGCCAACCTTCCCCAGAAAGGTGGATTTCAGCCTGTGGAATTGTGCTGGCTTTGAGTGGGACAGAGATCATTTTCTCTGCAGTAGCTAATACAGGCCACATTTTGGATTTGTGAGCTCTGTGAGGTTTAACCCAACCATGGCTAAACCATGACAGGAGTCTTGGAAGAGTTGGGGACTGAGTTCATAATAAGCCATAAACCCACTTATCTTCATCTAACTAAAGATAACCCGGGCCCAAGGACTCTCCTCTCCACTGGACACCACTGTGAGAATCCAAATCCTCAAGAGCTGAGGCCAAGAGCTCCAGCTCCTCGTGCTGCTACACCAGAGCTGGAGTTGCACCCAGGAGCCCATCAAGGATGGGCACAGCTCCCAGCACTGGGGGTGACCCTGAGCTCCTGGGGGAGGGGGAGCCCCGGGCTCTGCTCACCTGGGTGCCCAAGGATGGAACTGAACTCGTTGATGGTTTTCTGCTTTGTCACCGGTGCCAGCAGGGAACGAGGGCTCTTGTTCACATCAGGATCTGTCAGCACATCGTGTGTGGTTCTGCCGTAGGTTTTGCCAAACCTGAAGGGGAACTGAGGGACGTAGCCCCCATAGCTGAGGAGAAACCAAACAGAACCGTCACTGCCGTGGCAGGAAGGTGTTCCCTGGTGGGATAATCATGGGATCATGGAATGGTCTGGGTTGGGAGGGACCTTAAAGTCCATCTAATTCTACCTTGCCATGGGCAGGGACACCTTCCACTCTCCCAGGTGGCTCCAACCTGGCCTTGGACACTTCCAGGGATGGGGCAGCCACAGCTTCTCTGGGCACCCTGTGCCAGGGCCTCCCCACCCTCACAGCCAACAATTCCTTCCCAATATCCCATCTATCCCTCTGTCAGTGCAAATCTCTGCACGGGTTTTGTGTGCTGGGAAGACCCTGTCCAGGAGCACACGTGCCTGGGAGTGTGAACAAGTTGCTGCCCCTGGAGCAGCAGCACGAGGGGAGAGCTGGAAGACACGTGTGGTTACACATGACACCAGTGGGTGTGTCTGTGTTTCACATCCATGTTTCCATGTGGCAGCAGGAAAACTGGCTCATTGATTCCCAGGCGTGTGTAGGCACAGGTTTGTGCTTTGGTTTGTGGAGGAACATGGGATGAGGGCAGGGAGCAGCACCTGGGGATGGGAGAACTCCCAGCAGGAGCACAGCCTGGGCTGCACCAACATCCACAGTCCCACAGTTAAAATAACCTTTCCAGCTCAACATGCCCTACATTTTGCAGTGTCTCTCTCTCTGATACAGTGAGGAGGAACTGGGAAATTCCCAGTGTCTCTTGTTCAATATCAAGCCCCAAAAATCAGAAAAATTCCCCATTTGCACCCTCCAGACCACTCATAGCAGTCCCAGCCTCATGAGTCCCCCCAGGCACTGCCTGGCAGGGAGGAAGCAGGGGCAGGAATCTGCTCAGCCCCAGGAACAAACACAGCTCCAGTTTTTCAGGACCTCTGTGCTGCCTCTCTGCTCCCCAGGCCCTGGGACAGGCAGTGTGACTTGTGGCTCAGGGCAGGGCAGGTGCTGGAGCTTTGGCTCTGCCCTGAGCCACCACCAGAAACTTTAGCTGTTCCAGGCTCACATTTCCTGGTGGTGAGGATGTTATTCCACCACTGAAGGAAGGCAGAGCTGCCAGTTGCAGTGGACAGACAGAAATATTCAATCAATGAGCCCAGCGTGGATCCAGGGACGAAGCCAGATGATGCATGAGGATCATAAGATGATGAGTAAGTACTTTCCCTTCCAAATAGTTTAAACAGCACTGAGCAGAGCTGTGCATTTACACTTGGCAGGTTTCCCCACTTTGCATGCAGGATCCTTCCCCAGCAGCCTCATCCCCATGGACTTCCAGTAACTCTTACAACACGGGGGAAGCAAGACCAGGATGATAAAGCTGAGCAAGAGCACAAATGACAAGTAATTACAGGATGGCTGGAGGGATTTTGATCATGAACAAAATAATGGTTGGGCTGAGAGAGGATTCCATTCCAATTAAACACAAGTAACCCAAGGAGCCCAGCAAGTCAGTCTGGGTGCATGAAGGGATCTGCCACGGAGGGAACCACAAATGCTGCTGATAAAAGCATTTTGTCCCCCTGTGCTGGGGATTGTGGTGCAGGGATCCCTGTTTTGGCAGTTCCTGCTGGAGAGCAGCAATAACCCACTTCCCCAGGGCTGAGCCCATTTCACTTTTCTCTTGCTCAGCTCTACCTTCCATCACCACTCCCCAGCTGTGACACCCAAACCTGCTCTGCCTCCCTGGTCACCAGGGAAGAGCCTTGGCCCTGAGCCCTCCCTCAGCTCCAAACCCTTCCCAGCTCTGCAGAGCCAGGACAGACTCATGGATTGAGCCCTTCTCTGGGCACCAACTCCTCCCAAACCATCCCACTCCTTGGGTTTAGGCTTCCCAAAGCTCTTGAACATGGCATTGGCATTTTCAGACTCCTCCTGTGACCATTGACTGACCCGAGTGACACCAACCTGTCGGTGCCCTCGTTGTGTTTGTGGGTTTGCTGACATGGCACACGGGGCAACTGGGGACATCCTGTGATGTGCCACCTTCCCCCTCCTCCTGCTGGCACCTCAGCTCTGGCAGTGCCCTTCAGGCAGCTCCTCCTCACCCTCAGCCACTCAAAGCAGATGCAAAGCAGCACCTTCAGCACCAAGAAATGCAGCAGCAGGATTTGGTTCCTCCTCCTGCCTTCAGGGGCTGTGTTGGCTCTGGAGAGGAGCTGCTGTGTCTGATCAGGGTTTGGAGCTGCTCCCAGGGAACTGCCACTGGCAAGGGAAGGTTTGGAGGCTTTTGGGGGTGCAAGTCCAGCCACAGCCCCCTCCTTACTGTTCCTCCTCTTTCCCAATCCACTGCCAGCACACATGGAAAATCACATCAGATGGCCACAGCAATGCAAAAATGTGTTAAAAAAACCCCAACCCCAGTGTTTCTGTAAGTTTATGTAAGTGTGGAAGGTACAGAGATCAGTAATGGAAAAATCCTGCTTGTCTGTGGGAAGGACTGATTGGATCATCACTGCAGGAGCAGAGTTTAAGGGAATGTGCTCCACCCTCTGTCACTGGCTCGGGATCTGCCTCCTGCCCATACCTGCCCTGCACACAGGGGACATTCCCTGTGCCAGGGCTGCCATTCCCTGTGCCAGGCTCACAGCCTGGTCAGGCACCAGTTCACCTCAGGCTGGGCTAATCTGAGTGATTTTGTGCCAACAGCAGCTGTTTTTTCCCTCAGGGCCCATCCAGCCCTTCCCAGACCATTCCCAAGTCTCATGGACCACCACAGGACCCCACATTTCTCTATTCCCAGTGAAGCCAATCCCTTATTCCTGCTGTTCATGTCTTACCTTCTCCCTGTAACTCATTACCTTTACCCATGGCAGCTTGGTTTCTTCTCTCCAAGCCTTTGGAGGAGAATGTCACAAACAGCTTTAGAAAGAAATCTACTTACCTATGGACTAAACCACCAGCATTCCCAGTCCCTGACTCCTTCCAGGAGCCTGGACCCAGCAGCAGGACTGTGGTCCAGCCCCTTGACCAGAGGGTGCCATGTCTGTGCAACTGTTCACTCCAGAGAGACTTTCAGAAATCTTTGATGCAATAATTACAACAGTTTGGATGCCAAACCCTGCACAGTAGCTCTGGTAACATTTGGCAGCTTCAAAAAAATAGCAAAAAAAGGGAGGGAAAGAACAATTTTGGCTTTGCCCTCCATGTGCTTTGGTCTGCAATTCTACCCTGGTGTGAGGTGCTGCTGTGTCTCCTTCAGCACATGGAATATTTAATAGTGGCTTTAAAAAACCAAACATCATGAGTCATAAATATTACACGATCCCAACCAGGGCTTTTTGCATTGGAAATGGACATTTTGGATGAACTTCAGAACTTACCCGGGGATGTAGTAGGGGTTTTTGGGGAAGATGCTGTTTCCCCTGGAGGCTGCCATGATGATGTTACAGGTGGTGGAGGGAAAGGAGAAACAGCAAAACCTGGTCCCCAGGGGAACCTCTGTGATGTCAGCACCCAACAGGGCTCCAGCTGCAGCACAGAACTCCTCAGCTTCTCCTGGACACAGCTCTTTGTTCCCCCACCTGGACGTTTTGGATGAGCACAGGTATTTTATTCAGGTTTGTCAGGTGTCCTGGAGGCTCAGAGCCCTGGGGACAGCAGTGCCAGATGTTCCCACCAAGTGGCCACAGCACAAAAATGTGCCCATGGTGCAGCTCAGGACTCAGGAGAGCCTGGCTGTGCCTGCCTGGTGAGGCCAGTGCTGTCCACACACTCCGGGCCCTGTGCATGTGCTTCCATCAAGGAAACCTCAAGGCAGAGGGTCAGGAGTCAGTGGAAGGCTCAGCTCTCCTCTCCCTGCTCCTCACTGCCCTCCCAGTCTGGCTGTTTGAGGATGTTTGAGGATCCTTCATTGCCAGCTTCATGCAGGATAAAGGTTGTTCCCATTCCCATCATGGTTTTGTGTGTGGTGGGTTTCTCCCCCCTTCAGCTGGAGAACAGGGGGCTCCTGTTTATTGAACAGCCCAGGACCCTCCAATGGTTTGGGCTGCAAAGGACCCTGAAGATCCTCGTGTCCACCATGGGCAGGGACACCTTCCACCATCCCAGGTGGCTCCAACCTGGCCTTGGACACTTCCACTGTTGAATATTTGAGGGTTGTTCTCATCTGTTAGGGGCATCAATTCCCCCAGAGCTGTATCTGAAAATATAGAAATGCTGCATTGACTCCTTCCCTTGGTGCCTAAACTGGGAGAACTGGTATTTTCAGCCTCTATAAAATGTATTTGAGTTTGCCCAAGTACCTGAGCTCTGATTAGGGGCAAAAGTGCCCAGCAACCCCAGGTCTGTGGGGTGGATGGGTCTGCCAGGGGTGGGATGGCTCTTCCCAGAGGTCCACAGTGGAAGACCAAGAGGGAAGAGGCAAAAAGGCCCACCAGACACAAGGAAAAGTTCTCCTTCCTGAGCAGGAAACAGCCCTGGGACAGGGTCAGGGGAAGGAGTGGCATCTCCAACCTTGGACATCTGCAAAGCCCAGAAGGTCCAGGCCCAGAGCACCCCAAGAAGCTTTAAAATTAGCTCAACTTTTAGTGGACAGGTCGATAAGGGACCTACAAAGCCTAAAGCATCTGATTTTAAACCCTAAGATGAAAACATTGCTTATTGAAATACAGCACCAACCAACCACCCCAGACCCATCCAGGTCCCACCACCCCAAAGGGGCTTGGGATCAGCACCTTTCCAGCATTTCCAGAAACTCCCTCAAAGCTCTATTCTTGCAATTCTGAACGTGGGGGTCACACACAAAGAGCTACTGCACAACCACAGCAAAACGTGTTCTCAGGGTAAAGAAAAGGCTGAAATTCACTTCTGACAAGGTTATCATTAGAATTTATTGATAAGAGAGAAACATTGTATGTCAACATGTCACTGGAGGAACAGCACATCCCGAGGGAACAGGAGCACAGAGCCCTTTCCAGAGCTCTGGAGCACAGGAGGCCCCGCTCAGGGCTGTGTGTTACTGGGGGACAGTCCCTGGGACAGCACAGAAACACAACACACATACAAGAGCTGAGTGGTTTGCCAGGCACTGGTGCCCACCAGGCTGCAGCAGGGACCTGCTGGCCCCCATTCCCAGTGCCCAGCTCCGGGCAGAGGGCACAACAGGGACTGGCAGCTCCACTCACAGGGGAAGGAAATACTGGGGGTGAGATTGACCTGAGCCCAGGCAGCCCCTGCAGGGAGGTGAGAGGACTTGGGCCCTCCAGCTCCTGAGCCACAAAGGGGCTCAGAGGAGCAGCTTGGATGGGGACACCCACAGCCAGGGACACCCTGGGAATGCTCCTTCCAAGTGAGCTGCAGCTGGGAAGCTTCACAAGGGAGTCTGTTCTGCCCAGGGAGCAGACACAGCCATGCCACGCTCCATCCTGGCATCTGCCAAGTCAGAAGCAGGGTTTTTCTGTCAACACAATTAGCCTTGTGTTGTAACTGTTCAGACACTCCCTCAGCACAGACAGCCACTCATCTATGCTTGTGGCCAAGATAAAAACTATCTTTTTAATCTTTACTGGAAGTACATGCTATGGTGGACGCTGCTTAAAAAAAAAGCCAAGTGCTGAGCTTTCCTCTTCTCCCAGCTTATGAAATATTTGGTTTGGTCCTAAGTATCCTGCTAAACGATTAGAGAGGGAATAGCACAGTATCCCCCAGGCACCTGGTAAATCCACAATGGATTTATTGTAGAAACACACTGAATTCCCTAACTCACTCCAGAGGGATTTCAGAGCCCTCTAAAGCCCTGCAGAGAATGAGCTGTTTGTGACACACAAACCACCCCCAGTTCAGTCACTGCCCCCCCTGCACGGGGAGCACCTGAAATAAGGACAGACCCACACAGGGGATGTGGCAGCCCAGGGCCAGGGGATGTGACAGTGACAGCCTGGGCTGAGGTGCTCCTACCTGGCCAAGGGCAGGAACCTGCTGCAGACCTGGAGAGGACCCTGTGACACCAGACACACACTTGTTTGCACCCCATACACGTGCCAGGGGGGACCCGTGTGCTGCTCCTGCCCCTCTCGTGGCAGCTGTGACAAGTGACAAAGAGGGTTCTGCTCTCAGCCACCCAGTTTCACCAAATCTGAGCTCCCTCTCACACGTAACAGCATTGACTTAGAGATCTCATATTGATGGGTAATTATACAGGATTAATTGCACATCAGTCCATTGTGGCTACAAGTTCATTAGGTTAATAAATCTACATAGTGACAGTAGTACAGTATCAGCTACTTCTCAATACAAACTCCCTAGCCTAGCCTTAATTTGTAGGTCAGAGGAAAACCTTCCGATGACCTTTAACATTCATTTTCAAAATTAATTTTTTTCTAGAAAAAAAAAATCCAGTGTGGGGAAAACGCACATATATAACCAAAGCAGTGCTTAACAACCACAGGAAAACAGAACATCGCCTTGGACTCTGGTTTCAGCATCCTCTGTAGACCCTGGCAGTGTAACTCCCAAAGGGTTGCCAAAATGCTCCGTCAGTTCCCAAGTCCGTTAAACCATTTCCCAGCTCCAGACGTTTCTGGCCTCTCACTATTGTCTGCAGCAAGAGCACACAGAAACGCTTGCTAATGTGCACAAGACTTCCATCTGATTGAATGGAATAGTTCTAGAAGGCTGAAGTGTCTCCTCCTAGAAACCTGTCCGAGTGCAGCGCTCTCGCCGACCGGCGCCGTCTCCTCCCGCCAGGAGAGAGCTCTGAGTGCCCCCAGGTCTTCACTCCTTCCTTTCGCCCAAAGGTGTACGAGTATCCAATAAACCCCCTCTCACAGTATTCCCAGGAAATGATTCAGAAGAGGAGATGATTTTTCAACCAAATGAGATCCTCTGGTCCTGTGTGTCAGACCATGGCCAAGAGAAGGAGCAGCTGCCATGGACGTCTCCAATAGGGCCCAGTCAGGGAGGGGAGAGGTGGCCTGACCTTCTGCTGGGAGGGACAGGCAGGGAGACCCCAAAGTCACTCTGTTCTCCACAGTCTGTGTCTCTTTCTGCTGTCAAATGTTTGATTCCATTTGTTCTAGCAGGAAGTGGTGAATCATGTCAAAAGTGGGACGATCTTTTATATCCCTGCTCCAGCATTTCAGCATCAGGTCGAACACAGGGTTGGGGCACAGAGGAGTCTGGGACAGATAGATCTGAAAGGAACAGAGTTACAGCTGGTTCAGTGGGATTGGCAGGAAGGAGCTGAACCTTTAGTAAAGCAACACCAAAAGACAGTTTCAACTCCAGGTTTACAAGGCACAGCCACCATGCAAGGTTTGAAATCCACTCAGCCTGAGCCTGGCACTGGAGGCTGGATGGAGCCTCCACTCAAACAGCACCACGGACACTCTGCCAACTTGTCTGATGAGCTGGTCACAAAACAGGCCTTTGTCCCCCAGAAAACATTAATGCTTCAGAGGGATTTGTCTTCCAAGAGACAGCAAAACACAAACCAAAACCAAATTTACCACAATAAAATCCAAACACTTTCAACTCACCGTAGACAACCCATGAGGATTTCTAAGCATCGTGACAGCTTGTTAGCAGAGACAGAAAAAACACCTTTTAGAGCTTATCTACAGCACAGCTTGGCAGAATGATTTTATTTCCCCTCTCATTTTTCAGGCTCTTGACTAACTGGGACACAGTGAGTAAAATGCCACATTGTTTTATTTCCCGTAACTCTTTGGTGCTAAAGGTGAATTTTGGGAGAGCAGTGACTGTTCTGAACTGGTGCTCCAGTTCTGGGTACTGAGATGGAGTGTCCTGCACCTCCACTGGTATCTATTGAGGGCAGCAGCAGTGGGGTTCACAGTCCAGGGAGTGACAGAGGGGACAAAATGACACAGAAAAGCCCTTCAGTAACTGGAGATGGCCAAAGGCTTCTTGACATGTGTAGAGATACTACAGGGAGTATCTAATCTCTGGGAACTAACAACTCCTCCCTCCCACCTCAGTGAGTGCCTCCTCATCTTTCAGAGGCAATGCTAATGGGACAGAGCTGACAAAGGAATTGTGCAGCAGAGTCTGGAAAAGCTAAAGGAGAGGGAAGAGCCAAGTATGATAAGAAAGAAGCACTTGAAAAGGCCAAGGGGTTCTTCCAGTGGGACTCCAAGAGAAAAACCAGTGCAATGAGCCCAGATAAAGGGGAGGAGAGGCAGGACACACAGGAGAAGATCAGCAATAGCAGAGACTCCTGCAGAGAGTCCTGGGAACATCCCCCTGGATGGGTGAGGTGCTCCAGGGAGAGGAGGAGCTGTGTTTGCCCCTTACCTGCCTGCCCTGGCTCCGGAAGAACTCGCCCGTGTTCTCGATGACCTGCTCGTCCGACAGGAGGCTGTAAGGCTGCTCCTTGCACAGCACAAACATCTCCCACAGGGTCACCCCAAACGCCCACACGTCGCTGGCTGTGGTGAACTTGCCCTGTGGACACAAAGGATCCCGTGAGCCCAGGCTGTTCACAGCCCCCTTCAGGCTCTGCAGGATCCACACTCCAAAAAGGGACAGCAGGGCAGGTGAGCTGCTCCCAGCTGCACAACAAGGGACCAAGGCATGATGTGGCTGTTTGAGGGGCAGGAGCAGCACGTGGGGGTCCCCGTGGGGCACGGAGAAGGTGAAGTTTTCACTGGAGCAAACCTTTTGTAACAGGTCCCAGAGAAAGCCAGAGACTCCTGTCCCTCCTGAGACAGCCTGTTTGCAGCAGAAGGAACTGGGGGGGTGGGTAACCACTGCCTACCTCCACCTGAAACAGCTGTGAACACAGAAAAGCCTTTGAAGGGGAAGCAAAGCCCTCAGGGTGAAAGCAGAGCTGGAGCAGACTCCAGACTCCTAGAGAAAAGCCCAATGTAATTTTGATTTTTGCACAATAAGAAGCCAGTGACAGTCTGCTTGCTGTCCCTGTTTTCTGTCTTTGAAAAATGTGCCCAAACTGGTTGCTTTTGGAACAATGTGTTTCTGGAGAAACCAAAAGACTGTTCAGAAAATAACACAAAACACTTGGGGGCTGGAGGGCCTGTTTGGGCAGAAAACATCCAAGCCCTGCATTGCCCAAACTTTGCAGTCTGTCAAGGTTTGGAAGATGTTCACACAAGGAAAATGGGAGTGACTTATGGTTTAGATGCAGCTGTAACCAAAAAAGAGGGTGAATTTAGGAAAGCTTAGACCTGGCAGCCTTTATAGCAGAGGCAAGTACAACTTTTCTGGGTATTTGGAGAGTGTGTTGTAAGAAAGTACAACCAAGTGATCTCACCAACTACTCTGGAAAAGAAACACAGGGCTGAATATGAAGGAACTGCCTCCAGACTGGATGTGTTTGGGCTGTGGAACAATCTCCTAAGGGGAGTCAGCAGGACCCTTAAACACAAAACAAAACCCCAACCTCAAAACCAGACTTGGCACTTGAAACTCAAGTTTTGTCCCTGTCCCTCAGAACTTCCCAGCTGGGGAAATAAGCACAGAAAGGCAACTTCCTTACAATTCCAGCAGGAATACTGAATGGCAGGCACAGAACAGCAATTAGGGCTGAGGGCAGGGATGACATCCAGAGGGACATGGATGAGCTCACGTGGGCCCATGGGAACCACATGAATTCAACAAGGCCGAGTGCTGGAGCTGCACCTGGATCAGGGCAATCCCTGGGCTCAATCCAGGCTGGGATTGAACAAACAGATCAGGAGCAGCCCTGGGAGAAGGTCCTGGGGGGCTGGTGTGGGACAGACTGGACATGACCCAGCCCAGAACCCCCTGCCCTGGGCTGATCCCCCAGCGTGGGCAGCAGGGGAGGGGGATTGTGCCCCTCTGCCCCCTCAGGTGAGACCCCCCTGCAGAGCTGCTCCAGCCCTGGGAACAGCACAGGAAGGACATGGAGCTGCTGGAGAGAGTCAGAGATGCTCCAAGGGCTGGAGCCCCTCTGCTCTGGAGCCAGGCTGGGAGAGCTGGGGGTGTTCACCCAGAGAAGAGAAGCTCCAGGGAGCCCTTAGAGCCCCTTCCAGAGCCTAAAGGGGCTCCAGGAGAGCTGGGGAGGGACTTGGGACAATGGGGAATGGCTTCCCACTGCCAGAGAGAAGGGATAGATGGGATATTGGGAGGAACTCCTTCCCCATGAGGGTGGGGAGGCCCTGGCACAGGTTGCCCAGAGAAGCTGTGGCTGCCCCATCCCTGGAAGTGTCCAAGGCCAGGTTGGACAGGGCTTGGAGCAACCTGGGGTAGTGGAAGGTGTCCCTGCCCATGGCAGGGGGTTGGACTAGATGGCCTTCAAAGGTCCCTTCCAAGCCAAACCATTCCATGATCTGTGCTGTATTTGCAAGGACATGCTCTTCTCCCAGGATACAAGTTATGTCCAACACAACCCAATGGACTTCTCACCTGGAGACACCTCCAGCACACATTTTGATGCTGCAGGATGTTCCTGTTTCAGGGGCACAGTGACAACCAGAGGAAGGAGGAGAGAAAGGCTTTGTGCAGCCCTTACCAGGAGGATGCTCTCCCAGGCCATCCAACGGATGGGCAGCACAGCTCTTCCCTGGATCCTGTAATAATCCCCACTGTACAGGTTCCTGCTCATGCCAAAGTCTGCAATCTTGATGGTGTAGTTGTTCCCCACCAGACAGTTCCGAGTTGCCAAATCCCTGTGCACAAAATTCAGAGATGCCAAGTACTTCATCCCAGAGGCAATTTGGGTGGCCATGTACAGCAGGTTGGAGTGGCTGCATTGAAGGAAAACACAACAGGAGGAAAAATCAACAGAGTTCCCCACACTCCAGTCTCACCACTCAACTCCCCCTTGCATTTGATGTGTCAGTATTTGATGTATTTTCTGCCATAACAGTTGGACTGAACTGTCTCATCTCAGGGCACAAACAGCCTCCCCAGCCAGGCCAAGCCAAGCTCCTGAGTTGACTAAGCAGGAACAAACAAGCTGTCCCTGAAATTCAGGCCCTCAGACTCTGACATCCTTTGGATTAATTTCTTTTTTTCAATATCAAACATTAATCTTGAGATTTTCAAAGAGTTCACGCATCAAAGCAACTTTTTGCAGAGAGACATGAAAAATCAGGCTGTACAATCTCAGAATCTCATATCTTAAGAACCACTTAGCCTGGTATTTCAAACACCACCACTACTGCATGGCTGCATTAACATAACTATGTCACTTCACATTAAAGAGCTTACTATTTTAAAAAATGTTAAACATCACTGAAAATATAAATAGATGCATTTTTCATCTCATTTAGTTGTAATTCTCCCACTAGCACAATACACAGAGTTTGGACCATCTGACTCTCAGCATTCTCCACACACTATTGCTCTGTGCTGCTCAGCCTGTGTCCCACTGTGCACCTCAAATGCTTCACACAACCAAATGCTCATCAAAACACAACTATTAAACTGTTCACTGTATTTTTCCAATAAAGGTCAGTGAAATAGTCTCCTTCTCTTTGTGTTCTGGTGACAATCACAGAATCCTACAATGGTCTGAGTTGGAAGGGACCTCAAAGTGCATCTCATTCCACCCCCTGCCATGGGCAGGGACACCTCCCACTATTCCCAGGTTGCTCCAACCTGGCCTTGGACACTTCCAGGGATGGGGCAGCCACAGCTTCTCTGGGCACCCTGTGCCAGGGCCTCCCCACCCTCACAGGGAACAATTTCTTCCTAACACCCCACCTAAAACCCCCCTCTTTCAGTTTAAAACCATTACCTGTTGCCCTGTCACTATCTGCCCCCAGAATGAGTCTCTCTACCTCCCTTTTTACAAGCCCCCTAAAGGTACAATTAAGATACAATGAGAGAGGCATTACCATGTTATCTAAATGAAACACTGTAATGAATCTAATAATAGATCTATCTACCCTAATCAGGAGCTGAGCTGTTGCTGGGGGGATCCAGAGGCAGCCCCTCAACCCAGCAGAGCCCTGGCAGGAGGGTCAGGGCATCTCCTCCCTCCCAGCCCTTCAGGGTGGTGACACTACAACCCAGCTGGGTGACACCAGCCCCAGTGCCACCGTCAGCTCCACGTTCCTCCTGATCTGGGTGGGGCTGTTGTGGCCCTAGAGAAGGGCTTTGGTGACCCACCTGTCCCCCACTAACCTGGCTGTTGGCTCCTGGCACAGCAGTGGGCACAGCCCCCAAGATCCCAGGTTCAGCTGGGTTTCCCTCCCTGCTCTCTCCCCATCCAAGCCCTGTCTTTCCTGCCCTGGCAGCAGCTTCCTCTTGGCTCCTGCCCCCTGCTCAGCCAGCTCTGCAGGCAGAGGGACAGGAGGGGACACACTTCCCAGCAGAGTCATCCTGGTGCCTCGGGGCCAATGCCAAAGGCAGCAGAGCACACCTGCCTTTGGAAGAGCAACAAAGCTGCTGGAAAAGTAGCTGGGGGGGTTCAGCCTGGAGAAAAGGAGGCTCAGAGAGGACCTGCTCACTCTCAGCAATTCCCTGGAGGTTGGAGACAGGTGGGGGTTGGGATCTGCTCCCAGGGAACAAAGGACAGGATGAGAGGAAACAGCCTCAAGCTGTGCCAGGGGAGGTTCAGTTGGATATTAGGGGGTATTTCTTCACTGGAATGGTGATCAGGCATTGGCACAGCTGCCCAGGGCAGTGGTGGAGTCCCCATGCCTGGAGGGATTTAAAAGCCATGTGGATGTGGCACTTGGGGACAGGGGTTAGTGGTGGCCTTGGCAGTGCTGGGGGAACAGTTGGACTCGACCTTGGAGGGCTTTTAAACCCAAATGATTCTGTGATCAGACAGAGGGAGAGCAGGGAATTGCATTTCAAACACCAAAGAGCCATAAGGATTTAAGGTGTGATCTGTGCAGAAAGGGCTGGTCACCACATCTGATGCACCAAATACTGGGCTGGAGAGGCAGGTGGGACAGTTGGACCTTGTCACATCACTGAGACACCCAGAGGCACCAGCAGAGCCAGGCTGCTCCCTTTGGTGGGGCATTCATGTCACTCAAAGCCCTGCACAGCCTCCCCCCTGAGCCACTCTGGTGCCTTTGATGTGACACTGTCTGCCTGGGAGGGACAGGAGGAGAGGCTGAAGATCAGCAGGACAGAATGAAAAACTAGAGGTAGAGCCAAGTAATGGAAACCAGGGAAGAACAATGTGCTGAAGTCAGATGAGAAGTGAAGAGGAGATAAAGACCATTTTGAGGCTTTGATCCAGGGAAACAAGCCACAAGTCTGAAGGTGAATCATATTTCAGATGTGCAGGAAAGGCAGGAGACTGGAGAAAGCTGGAATGTTTCTATCATGCAAATCCCCTCATCCTGGAGCTCCTGGTGTGTCCTGACTGCAGGATGCCAGGTTAACACTCCCAACAGGACCAACCACTGACAGGCAGTGGCAGCAATACTGGTGTTGTCTGGACAATGCAAAACCCAAACACGTCCTGTCCAGCACCTCAGACCTGCCTCATGCTTGAACTACAAATCCACCTAATCCTTTGGGGAAGAACATTCCAAAGGCTCAGCAAAGCCACAGCTCCTGATCAATGCAGTCCTACACACAACTCTGAGGAAAGGATTGCTGCAATAGCAGAGATGCTTTTATGCCACTTAATCCTTCCACTGAGGGGGGAGACAAGTGCCACCACTGACAGAAAATGGTTTTCTTTGCCAAATATTATCCTTTTGTTGGCTGATGAAATGTTTTCCTTAGTGAAGCTTTACACTCAGCTCCCCTCATATAGTATTTTTTAGACATCCAGAGAACATACGAACCTCCTTAAAAGCCCAAGAGACATTCTTGATTCTCATCCCAAAATTTTTGCTGTAATGCAACTGGCTTCTCATATTAATGAAATATTTGATGCAAGCCCTCTAACATAAACAGATGGTCACATATAAAAATCTCAGATGGTCACTGTGACCAGAACAGGCCACAGTCAGGGACACTTCAGGGGAACACAGACCTCCAGAGGCCCAAAGAACCACCTCCCACACAAAGCAGGAGTGTCCACGTGCCGTGGCAATGGCTGGGCTGGAGGAAGGTCACTGCCTGGGAAGGCACAGCAGACAAAACTGGCAGCTCTGCATTGCTGATTTACCCCAAAACTGGCAGCTCCTCTTACCTGACACAGGGAATATTGTTGGAAATGGCAAACTTGCTGTAGATCTCCCTGTGAGACAGGAACTGGTTGAGGTCCCCGTTCTCCATGTACTCTGTTATCATGCACAGGGGGTCGTCACGCACACACACCCCCAGGAGCCGGATGATGTTGGGGTTTTTCAGCCTGGACATGATCTTGATCTCCTTCAGGAAATCATTCCTTGGAAAACAGAAAACATGGTTGAATCCTAAACTGTTCCTTTGTCCGAGGAAAGCACAAGCGGGGTGTTCTCAGAGTTGTTTTTTATACTTCTGCACACACCAAGCTGGTCATGCTTGTGTTCAACACTGATCCCCTTCCCAGGAAACAGGATTAATAGAGCATTTCAGTTTGAAATTACAGCTATCCCTATCCCCCCCTCCCTGCTGTGTCCTGCTCCTTCCATGAACACATGGGACACACACCAGAGACACATGACACTCTTACACAAGTGCCCAGGGTTAACCTGTGTGAAGCTGCCCCTTGGAGAGTATTTCCTTTCCTCCCCAGATGGTTGGCATTGCAGGTGCACTTACCTGGCTGTTTTGTTGACATCTGATCTCAGCATTTTCACTGCTACAAGAACTGGCTGGTGAGTGAATTCTGAGGATGAGACTCCCAGGAATTCCAGCAGGCCATCAGCTTCACAAAGGTGCACCTGCAGGGCAGAAGGCACAGGCAGCAGTAAGAGCATGAACAGGCAGAAAGCAGCATCACAGTGAGGTCAATGGTTTGGTCACTGCTGGCACGAGGACCAAGGGAATGATCTAATGAAAGTGACAATTGTGATCACAGACAACCCATGGGTTGGTCTCCATCCTGGACAGAATATGGAGGCCAGGATGAAGGAACACACAGGGATCAGTGTCACAGTGTCCACACCACACTGAATTTATTGCACATGTACAGCTGGTACAGCAGCCTACTGGGGCAGCCCAGTTCACCCAGCACATACTGGAGGTGTTCAGGAAGGCCCCTGAGCCTGGAGGTGCCTGCTGTGCTCTGCATGTGCAGCAGGGCTGGCACACACAGCACCTCACAGCAGCCACAGGAGTCCAGAACTGTCCTGCAAGTCTGGCTCGAGGCACTGCTCAGACTTCACTCAGGAGCATCCAGGAACTGCAGCCAGTTATCCAAAGTGGTCTAATTATGGAGGAAAAAAAAGGAGAAAAATGTGTGTGTCTGATGTGAACACCTCACCTGTGCATACACCCAGTGATGAATACTCTGAGTACACAGAATTCCAAATTACTTCTGATAAATCAACAAATAAAGACATAAAATTACTGCCAGGGTTGTACAAGAAAGGGTGACAAGACACTTGCTTAGGAAGCT
Organism: Calyptomena viridis; assembly: GCA_013390005.1. NCBI lineage: Eukaryota > Metazoa > Chordata > Aves > Passeriformes > Eurylaimidae > Calyptomena > Calyptomena viridis. The sequence continues at coordinate 997,224 of WEIV01014398.1, read as the reverse complement.
ACCAGAATGTGTATCCAAATGGAGAACTGGGTGAGGAAAGCAGACAGACCTGAGAGTGTGGAGAGGAACAAGGACTGGAGGAGGGGAGCAGACTGGATGTGTCAGTCAGACCTGCAGCACTGAGGGGAATGGAATGGGAACATAATGAATTTTGTATGAAGAAAGCAGCAAGAACTTATGTGACAAACATGGGGAGGGGAAAAATGAGGCAGCACAGAAAATGGGACAAACCTGCAGAACAGGAACAAAAGTACAAAGATGCTGCTGCAGTTCCACAGAGAATGAAGCTGCTGTGGTGAAAGTACAGCCACGAGACCTGGAACAGGGAAGAGCCACAGGACTAAACACAGGTATTCCAAGTGCAAGTTGTGTGTCACTGAGTCCAGGGAGGGGATGTTTAGGAGCAAGGAGGAAAAAAGACTGGAAGGAAGGAAGGTTTGAGTGGAGAAGTGAAAGAAGCAATGAGCCATGTTCCTAGAAGACTGCACAGAGCCAGAGCAGTGCAGCAGGGCACTTGATGGTGATCAGCTTGTTACAGACTAAGGAAATGAGGAGAGATGAGAGAATGTGATGTAGCACATTTGCAAAGGTGAGGGAAAGAGCCTGTGATACAAGGAAATGAACAGGCTCTGAATCCATTCCCAAGGAAAATGGAAATAGGAGAGCCATCTCCCATCAACACAAAGGAGGAGTTCTTACATTATCAGGAGGACAGGGACAACAGGAAAGGAGAAACCAGAAAGAAAACAATGAGAAAATAACCCTCTGTCTCACTTTTGGAGCACAGCCCAAGGCAGGGCAGGATCCAGGCGAGAGCAGAAGGGGCCACACAGAGCCAGGTGAAGAGGCTGAGGATGTCACAGAGTGAGCCAGGAAGACATGAGGGGACAGAGAAGGGGCTGGGGTAGGGAAGGTGTGGTGTCAGAAAGGAGGAAACATAACAATGGGCACATTCAGAGGAGGAAGCAGTGAGTAAAGGGCTGTGCTTGCCAAAATGTGTTTGACAGGTAGAATTTAAGGCTGTGAGTGAACAAAAGCTGGGAATTCAAAAAAAAAGACAGTGGAAAAGAGTGAGACCAGTAGAGGGGAAGACCTGCTCAGGATGGAACTAGGGATGGTGTGGAAATGAAGCAGGGAGAAAAGGTGAGGTGACAGCACTCACAGCTTGAAAGGAGCTCCAGTGGCAAAGGGAAAGCTTGGTGGATGACAGATGTGTGCATCACACTGCCTGAGGCTGCTGACAAGCTGGGGCTTGAGCAGCAGCAATGCTGGAAAATGAGGGTATCACAGTGCCTGGGAAATGTCTTTCTTTGGGTCAGTGCACAGAGAAACCCCAGAACATCCCTCTGTGAATGGGAAAGCTGTTTTGACAGCCAGGATGAATCTTAGCTGGACTCTTACAGAGTTTTCAAACTCATATGCCTAAAGGTGGGTGACAGCCATCACACTGGAGATATCCATGGAAGACATGCAACTGAATTTCCACCCCCCAGGCCTTTTCTGTAAGGTCATTAACAGGGATATAAACAGCAAAGAGGAAAAGTTTGCCAAGTTCATCTGTTGAGAAAGACTTGGTACCAAGCACAGCCTCACAGCTGCAGGATGGGGCTCTGCAGCCCAGCCTAGGGGATGTCACCTTTCCCCAAGGGCAAACACACAGATTAACTAAAATCATAGAATGTTAAGGGGTTGGAATGGACCTTAAAGATCTCCTAGTCCCAAACCCCCTGCCATGGGCAGGGACACCTCCCACTAGACCAGGTTGCTCCAGGCCTTTATCCAAGCAGGGTTGGGGCATCCACAACCTCCCTGGGCAACCTGTTCCAGTGTCTCACCATCCTCACAGTAAAAAAAATGGAAAGCAGAACCCTCAGCCCCACCAAGAGGCTGCTCAGGAGATTCAGCTCTGCCGGGCACATCCTTTTTGCTGGCGGGAAAGTGGAAGAGAAGGGCTGTACCTCTCCAAACTGTCCTTCCCCCAACTTCTCCTTGAGCCGCAGCTGCTGCCGAGGGAATTCCCCCACGGAGATGTCCTTCTTGGTGAGGGAATCCACGGTGAGGGCGGGCACCGCGTACATGTTGTTGCCGGTCACTCCCTGCAGGTGGACGATGTCGGTCTCGGCGTAGTGAGGGACGTTGTTCTGAAAGCCTTGGTGAGGGGTGGACTTGGTCAGGTCGGGCTCAGCATAGTCCCCACTGCACACTGAGGGCAAACCAAAGAGGGCTGGAGTGAGATCTGGTCAGTTCCTCTGGGAATTCACCCACTGCACACCCGCTGCCTCGTCCTGAGGGACAGGGAGACACTGACCAGGGCTTGGACCTGAACCAGCCACACTTCTGCACACACTGGAATATCTGTGAGCTCACAGCCAATTCCTGCTCCACAAACCCTGCTCCAGCCTGTCATGAGAGCTGAAGTTCTTGTCCAGACATGGAGACACAAGTCTGAAGTGATTTTCTGTTTCTGATTCACCCTGAATACAATCCGTTCCCATTACCTGATGCAGGGATGTTGTTTGCAACACCCAATTTGCTCTGGATTCCCTTCTGCAACAAGAACTGATTGAGGCTTCCGTTCCCCATGTCCTGTTAGCACACCCCACTCCCTTACAGCTTATTCACATAAACACCATGGAATAACACTTCAGAGTTAACTCTCTGCAGTCAGTACCACACAGAACATTCGTTCTGCTTCAAATTCCCATCCTGATCAATCCAGTCAGTCTCCCTGTGCAGTATAATGCTGGACCTTAGCAACTTGTCAGTGTTTGAGGAATGCAGCACTGCCCCCAGTACAAAACACTGTTGGAAATGTTCCCTTCTGTGTGGGTCCAAAAGCCCCCTGGGGGCTGGAAGCCAAGACACCATTTAAAAACTCCCTGCTGGATTTCCCTCTCCTTTTTCTAAGGGAATTTCAAAGAAAAAGGTGCTAAAGGTCTTTTCCCAAGAGTGCTGCAGGCACTGCTGATGAGACAAACCATGTGTGATTGCTGTGACTGCCCCAACCAGCTGCTAAAAGATGACCTGGGTAATGTATAAACAGTCTTCAAATAAAACAATAAAAGGCCACCACTCTCTAGTAGGGCTGTTTCTCCAGCTGTCACAGTTACATGCCAAGAAGTTCCAGAACTCCAGGATATTGCCTGAGGTCCTTGGGTTAAGCATTGTATTGCACAGGAGTCAAAGACATTGAGAAGTGGCACATTTTACAATCTGACAGAAACAATAAAAGAATAAACACGTCTCATCTGGAGACTGGTGACAACATTACCTGAATCCTCTGCGCTTTGGGAGAGCTCTGGAAGCTTTTGGAGTAGAGTAGCTGGCTGGTGATATTCCAAATCCAGTGGGAAGGCACGTTCATAGGTGGGATTGGACTGGTGGATCTGGGTCTGGTTGTTGGCAATGGTGTAGCTGTAGAAGGAGAGGCGAACAGTGGCATCCTCCTCCAGGATTCGACGTGGGGCCTGCAGGAGAGAGGGAAAACACACTCAGGCCTTGCTCAGTTGTTAAATAACATGTTGGCTGCAACCACAGCAACTTCCAGTAACATCCTGGATAAGACTGGCATCCTTCCCTGGTGTGAGAACAGCCTTAGCTGCTCTATGGACATGGGGAAACCTTGTGCTTTCCAAAAAACTCATCAGGGTTAATGAATCGTACTGAACTTGTGTCTGCAAAATAGCCCCATTGCATTACCTTTTCCAACCTTTTCTGGACATACTGCTTCCAAAGAATAATGATTATAATCATCAGAAGGAGAAGAATAATAGCCACAAGGCAGCCCACGAGGATGGAGGTGTTGGAGTCATCTGCCTTCTCTCCTATCCAGGTGCTGGTTACAGAAGATGTGGTTTCTGCAATCACAGAGATACAAAGAAAAATCAGGAGTTAAAGTACCAATGGTTACCTGTGCTGGCCAACTTCCTACAGTCTGGCACAGAAAAGATGTTGGGCAGCTTCCTAACCATTAACATTAGCTGTGCTCACATTTTGCCCTTATCAGAAATCCTCATTTTAGAGGCTCACAGCTAAAAACTGTGCAGAGAACTTCTGCAATCAGAGACTGTTCTCAGCAGAACAGACCCTGCAGTGGATCCATACAAGAGCAGACAGTGTTCAGAGTTTCACTGGCTGCTCATATGCCTTCAGCCCATGCTCTGAGCAGCTCTGGCCAGCTGAGGGAAGGAGGAACAGTTGAGACTCAGAGGACTGTTAGATGCTGCCCTGGCAGTAACCAGGCCATTCCTGGATCTCCAGAAATGGAGGGAGACACCACAGTAACCCTGTGGAATCCTGGCATGGCCAAGGGACACAAGTGCTTACCCCAGGTCCCCTCAGTAACGTTGTACTCTGTTTCCACAAGATCTGTCGTGCTTGTTGCTGCCGTAACAAAATTGGGATTCACACTCTCCATGTCTGTGGAAGGCAAAGGAATGTGTCAGTGCAACCAAACCTCCCTGCTCCTGCCAGCAGTTCCTGTAATCCCAACAGGGTTGAGGCCCAGGGAGGTCAGGAACAGAGTGAGCAGAGATTCCTGAGCACACTTTCAGGAATGAGTCTGAGCACTGAGCAGCACCTACATCCTGACCACAGCCAAGCACGAGCATGTGCAGGACCTTCCCTGGGCTCACACAGGAGACAGGAAAAAGAGCTTTTTTTCCATTTTAGCACAATCTAAGAATCATCATCCCAGGCTAACATGACTGACTGGGCCTGACAAGTCCCACATGTGACAGGGTAGCCAGGAGGGGCTGCTATCAGCAAGGTCAGCAACAAACAGCACTCAGAGCATTCCTTCCTCAGGAATGTCTTCCCACTGAAGCTCATCAGAGACCTTGGAGTAGAAAGCCACAGCCAGATCATTTCACTGTCAGTGCTGATGATTTTCTCCAAGACTCTTGTCCTTTCCCTTCCAGAACCCTTTAAAACACCCCGTGGCACTGACTTCTGCATCATATTTAAGACTTGAGAAAGTCAGTCCCCTATTTTTAATGATCTGCTAATTTGAACATCATCTGTACACCTAAGTTATTCATAAGAAAATACTTGGCAAAGAGGAGTAAAAATCAGCCTCATAACCAGCAAGGAAGCAGAGGCAAGTACTGATCTCTCACTCTTGTGACCAGTGACAGGACTTGAGGGGACAGCTGGAGCTGTGTCAGGGGAGGTTTAGGCTGGATATCAGAAAAAAGTTTTCCATCCAGAGGGTGGCTGGGCACTGAACAGGCTCTTCAAGGAAGTGGTCACAGCAACAAGCCTGTCTGAGTTCAAGAAGTGTTTGGACAACAAGCATGGGGTGGGATTGTTGGGGTGTCTGTGCAGGGCCAGGAGCTGGACTGGATGATCCTGATGGGCCCCTTCCAACTCAGCATATTCTACAATCCTATGAACTCTCTCAAAAATGCTCTGTAGCCCAGTTTTTGGTTGCCTTGGTCGTGCTTCTGCACATGTGCTGAAAAGCTTCCACTGCAGACTGGACCCTCCTGCCCCTGCACTGCCCTTCCAGCGCTCGACCCACCTCCTCCTCCCCGTGGTGCACCCCTACAGCACCTTCACTCCTGTGAACCCCACACATCCTGCACTTCCACACCACCCTGCTCTCCAGAAGGGGTTCTGGACTCTGCCAGACCCCCTGGCCGGGGGAACACCGACCTGACTGGAAGGAGATCTCGCTCATCATCATCCAGGTGTCGGCGAAGTGGAAGCGGCACTGGATGGCTTTGCCCACGCGCTGCTGGAGGGGGACGGTCACGAACCTCGCGCTGGGGTTTTTGTCATCCAGGACTGTGGCCACTCCCACGGGCTCTGGCTCCCAGTCTGCGATCAGGCGTGGCTTGAACAGGCACTCCACCCTCTGGAAAATCTTCACCCCCTTGGAAAACATGTTGTTACAGTGCACCTAGGGAAGAAGGGATCAGATCCATCAGACGGATTTAGCGACAATCAGGTCTCGAGGATTTTCCATTCAGGAAAATTCTCCATTCCCAGTATCCTGCTGTATGAATACAGAATGAATGACTTGTTTCAGTGTAGCTCAGTGTGCAGTGAGAACATCTGTGCAAGAAGTTATGTTGAAACAGCTCTAAATTTTACCTGCAAAAGCTGCACTGATGGTCAAATTTTGGCAGGCTCTTCAAGGCCCATATAAAAATCAATCAAACAAACCATATACTAATCTAAAGCCTCACAGGTCAATTCTCCTTGAACATAAAACCTAAGAGGGAAAAGAAAAACCACACCTAGGCTTAGACTCTATTAGTGTTGAAAATTTGATATTATTTGAATAGCTAAGTGCTTCTTGACATAAGCAGGTGGAGTCATTAGGCCACAAGTTGAACTTCATCTGAACTACATGGTTCTGTTGTGTAAGTCAGAGATGGATTATACTGAACCCTGGAACTAATAATCTGGTCATTAATAATAGTAAAGATGGATTGTAGCAAAACAAAGATAACAATCTGATCATTAATAATAAAATAGGCAAAGCTGCAGCTTAAGTATTACTTAAAAATTAATAGGTGGAGTGGGCAGCCCATCATGGGCTATGAACTGTAAGAATCATGTTACAACAAGGACTGCAGAATGGACCAAAACCCCCACAGAAACCCACCTCAAAGGTCTGGGTGAAGGTGAAGCAATAAAAAGTGAGATGACCCCAGACCCTCCTACTGCTCTTGGTCCAGACTCATGTGAGGGATCCCAGAGATTTCTTTGTCCTTGGTCCCTCACTGAGGCACCAAGATCTCTACAGGACATCACAATTGATCTTTGCCAATAAACCTAATGGAGAACCTAGTGTTCAAAATTTCTTTATTAGCACTTGGAAAGCTTTCAACACCTGCAGTCTAAGCTAATCTTTTCAAAAAAAACAGTACAAGATCAAGATAATTCCCTACATACAACAGTTGTTCTGCTGTGGTTGCACCTTGAAGACAACTAAGGATGTGAGTTTTAGGGAAACCATCACACAGGCCTGCATCCATCCATCTCTCCTGGTGGCTCATCACCAGGCTGTCCCTGCTGCAATGGCACCTCTGGTTTAGATAAAGGCACTGGAATTTAACTGCAATCACTGTGCTGCCACACTGACACCTCCCAGTTACAGCTCCACAATCTGCTCTCAGAGTGGTTCACAAACACCTTTCAGGCTGACTTCACACCCAGGAGGTCTGTTTTACCCCCCAAAAGCTGGGAGCAACACTTTCTCCCTCCCTGCTCCTGGGCTGCTCCCAAACCAAAAGGCTCCATCCCCACCTCCCTGGGCTGAGCACTGCAGAGCCACCAGCACCAAACACTCTGCTCTCTCCCAGGCCTCCAGCACCTCCAAGGAAGCAGCCTTTGGGAAGAGGGACAAGGCTTGGAAGCATCTGTTATGCTGCTCCACTGTGTCTTCAATGCAAACCTTACCTTGCTCCCTTTTTCACACACACACCAGTGAGTTCTGCCACACAGACCTAACTCTGGACCACAGCACCTTGGCACTGTGACCAGGAACCAGAAGAAATAAGGTGACTCACAGTCTTAAGTATCCCTCATCCTGCTCCATTCTCACAGCCACAGTGGTCCAAACCCTCCCCAGCAGCTCTAGGAATCCTTCCCTAATGACTGGAGTATTTGCCACTGGGACAACAAGAGTTTCCAGACTATGCACAGCTTTGAACCCCATTAATGGCTTGGCCTCTGTGAGGTCCTGCAGTGAATAGCAGAGCAGCAGTAATGAGGAGAACAGGCCTGATGAGCAGTAAAGACACAAAAGAGGATTATTTGCATATAATTAGGAACAGATGAAGCTTAGACAACGTTATTCAATAAGGAGAAAGAGTCTCATCCATAACAAGGCAGGAAAGCCTGATGCCTGGAATACACAATTTGGGCCATATTTGGACAGGAGCTGGATATGTTCACAAGTTGGACTGATACAGAGACACTTTCTATTCCAAACACCCTCTGCTGAAGTCTAATTTTACAATTTTCAAGCCTAAGTAATTTGCAATGCAGTTGAAATACTTGCTAGCATTAATTTTTAATACTTTCTTGGATACTGGGAAAGTTCAGGACTGGGACAAAGCTACCAGGTGTGAGGATACAAAAATTATTCACAGACCACCTGGTGTGCATAAAACAAATGCAAAGCTGAAAGAGGCAACATTTAATCAATAACGAAGACTAATTTATGCTAATCAAAGCAGCTTGATAATGAAATAGGAGATGAAGTAGCTGTTTTTATAAGCTGATGTGTTTGGTTGACCAGAATGGTTGTATTTACATGACAGACTTTTGGAAGGCATTTGATTTACTCACAGCATCTGTCTCTAATTAGCATAGTATGGACTCATGTATTATATTACTTTGATTAAACATTGTCAACTAGTAAGTTTTACAAACTGTAAGGCACAGGTTATTCTTTAGGTGTTTTTCTAACAGGAATTTGTTCCTAAACCAAAATTATTTGCTACCTTTTTCAGTGATCTGGAAGAGACAGCAGAATCATAAGCAATAATATAAACTAAATGGTGGGGGGAGGGAATTTCCTAAAATAATCTGAAGCTTTCAGGACTGACTCATGTCAGGGTAGTGAACTCAAGGACAAAATATAAGTGATGCTTTCCACACTGGGCTTTTATCCTGGACACCAATAACTTGGAACTGACTTTTACCATGATACCAGAGTCTTAATGACCACTGGCTCCCTCTCAGTTGGTTTGGAGGACTAAGATCATCACAAGATGCACAAACAAAGAAGAATTGTCCAAAAGCAGGAAATTGGTACCATTCTTTTATGCAATTTGATGGAAGGCCTGCATTCAGTTCCAGGTTCTATTCCTCCACAAGAGTACCAGCAAAGAGAAATAATTGGATGATAGATCCAAAAATGACCCTGGGCCTCCCAAGGAAGGCATTGACAAGTCCAGCCAACTTAGTTTAGTAAAGCCAAGATTAAGAGAGTGGTTTAATCACAGTGTAGAAGCAGATTTCAGAGAAGGCAGGGCTCTTATTTTTGCCAGCAAAAGCAGGCAAAGAGCCAACAGTCACAAGTTAAAAATAGACAAAATAAAACCAGAGTAAGTAACCACCAAAACAATTTACTTAAGGATGTGGTGGGTTCTCCTTCATTTGAAATCTCTACAAGAAAAGCCACCAATCCGTTTTTAAAAGGCCCTGCTGTTTACTACAGACTCTAAGTTCAGCTCATGCTTTTCCTGTGTGTTTAAATAATTTCCCACAGCACAAGCACAGACTGAGGCATCCAGAGAAATGTTTGGTCAAAGTGGAAGCACAGCCACATGGCTTTAGCACAAGGGTCAGGCAGTCCTTACACAGTAAGGCTGACATCCTAAATCCATCCTGGCTGCCTAAGCACTGCTTCAGGTGTCTGCTTTTAATTCCTTTAAAACAAATACTGAGTCTGAGTCTGTGCTCCCCTGCTTCACCTTTCTACATTGGCAATCTGGGACATCTCCTGCTCAAATTCTGCTGTCAGGCTCCTTCTACCCTCCTGCTTTGGGAAGAAGACCCAAGGCCAGGTGGGACAGGGTCTAGTGGAAGGTGTCCTGCCCATGGCACAGGCGTGGAACAAAATGAGCTTTAAGGTCTCTTCCAACCCCATTCTATGGCCCAAAGGAGCAAACTGGAAGCACCCAGACCCCAAGCCTGCCCCCCAGGAGAGGGGCCACACTGACCTTCATGGAGGTGAAGTTGCGTGGTCGGTCAAACTGGAACTCCATTTGCACAGAGCCTGTGCTGAAGCTCTCGTTCTTCCAGCCAACGTAGTCATAGCCTGGCCACACACGGTACTGGTGGCTCTGGGTGAAGTCATCCAGGCCCAGCACACCATCTGTGAGCTGGCCCAGCCCCCCATACAGGTGCCTGGCAAGGGAGAACCAACAGTCAGCCAGAGGAGCAGCAGGAGAGCTCTGATGTGAAAGCACGTGGGTCTTTCAACTGGTACCAGGAAAACATTCGTTTTTCACTTTTAACCCATCCTGGGAAAGAACTCACTGTTCTTATGCAACATCACCTTGATTTTGTTTAGCCTGGGCTTTTAAAATCTTTCCACACTTGGGAAAGGCAGAAGTTCTTGCAGTGATATCAAGGACTGACAGCAAAGCCAAGCTACAAGCATTGAGAATAAAAACTGACACTACAAGAAGTGATACTGTGTGTTCTCCAAGCAGAGCTTGAATTGCAGCATCTCACCCTGCAGCAGCATGGGATGAACACTGCTCCATCCTGGCCTGGGGCAACCTGTGGGGAAAGACCTGCAGGCAGGCACAGAAGAGCAGGAAAGGGAATAGTGAGACCACAGGCAGGTCACCCAGTCACCACCAGTTCTAACTGGGATCATTTCTGTCATTTCTGGCACTGCTCCTTGTGCAAGACCAGAGTGTTAATGGCTCTGAGAGGACTCTGCCAGGACCTTGCCTCATTCCACTTCCTACCTGAGGGTGCAGAGCCCATTACAGAGTTTCCAGCAGTGTCCCAGAGTAGAAGATGACAATGTGGCACACTCCTGCCCCTGCTGGGAGCCATCCCTGCCACGTCCCTTGTCCTGCAGCAGGGACAGTGCAAACAGCTCAGCTGTGTCAGGGCTGAACTCACTCCCTGGACTGGTTTCATCCACCTGTGTCTGGGCAGCCTTTGTACTCTGGGCTGGGCTGCAGCTCTGATTCCATCCCACATGAGACCCTGACACTGGAGTACAGGGATCATGCCTTTGGACTCCAAACCAGGATTAACAGCTGGAAGAGGCACACTCCTGCTTCCAGGCCAGTCAGGCACATGAACTAGAGGTTAAGGAGTTTGAGAGAGTCCTTGTTGAGCAGCTTGGGTTTTGTGTCTACATCTGCAGCTCCCTGACACTCCCCAGACCCAGCTCCCTAAAGCAGTGCTGGGCAGATACCTGCAACACTACTCCTTTCTGCACATAAACCCTATTTTTTCAATATCCAAGCCCTATTATATCAGCACAGCTCGAAAGCATCAGATATTAACACACAAAGACATTGCTGCCTGGTATCTCACAACAGCCCACAAGCATAAAAATGTGCTTCTCACCCCATTATTTTAGCTTCCAGCATGACAGAACACAAATAAGCTTACCAAAAAAAATCACCCTTAAGCAAAAAAAAATTGGTAGGCAACAGTAAAAATTTACAGGAAGTTAATAACAACTGAAACAGGACATATAAGAAAAACATCTTAAGTCAATAGATGATACCTGGTCACTGAAGAGACACTGTCAAATCACTCATTAGGCAATTCCTGCCCTGGTAGGGATATGCTGTCTCAGGATACCCATGCCCAAGTCTGTCTGAGGTTTCAAGCCATTGAAACACACTTAAGTGTGTATTTATAGCAAAGAAAGTGGTCACACTAAATGTCTGAGTTCAGCCAGTCATTTAACATTTCAGATACAGACTCTTAATGCACCCTTCTTCCATGAAAGCCAAATTTTGGGTGAACCAGAGACACCTCAAAACATGCCACCCTACCTAACTCATGACAGTCATGTGAAAAATTAACAGACCTTGAAATGAGCTGTCAAAATTCAGTTACTTCAGAGTTTTTGACTCCAAATTGGAAAAGCATCATACCCAAGAAATCTTTACAGTGAGTAATCAGTCACCATCCTCTCACACCACATGGCCAGAGGTGCCTCTGCTGGCCTGGAGCTTCCCACAGGGAGTGATGCAGTTTTCCAAGTTGTTTCAAGTCCATCACAGCTCTGTTTTCAAAAACAGTATCTCAAATCTGTCCAAAGCTTACAGGTATCAAGTGCAGGCCTAGAGTTGTGCGTTTTTTTGGATGCCCAGTTTACCCTGTAGACCTCCTGCAACAGTTTGAGATGCAGTTTGCTAGAAAAGGCCAGGTCAGGTATCAAACTGCAGAAGCAACACAGGCAATGAAGAGGGGAAGGACCTTCCTCTGCTCCAGGGACACTGGGACTGCACAGGTAAAAAGCCAGATCTGCCACTCCAGTCTGGGGCAACAAGGAGAGTAACAGCAACTTAAGATCTGCAGCACCAACAATGGCTTGAAGCTCTACCTGAACCAACAGAAATCAGGGAAAGGTCACAATTAGAGACCAAGAGCCATCAGACATCAGAACTGTATCACCACGTCTCAAAGATGGAAGCTATGAACAAAGAAAACAGTTATACAAGAATACACTCATCTCTTTAAAGAGAAAAAACACCTTTCAAAAATAAAAAAATTATTTCTTTCCTACCAACAGCCTTTGCCAGCTTGGGGAAATGAACTGGATACATCCTAAGCCCTGTTTTGTTAAGTAATAGGTTGGACTTGACGATCTCAAAGGTCTTTTCCTACCTAGTTAATTCTGTGATTCTGTTTAAAACAGCAATAAACACGATGTCAAAGGGACTGGAATAACAAAACCACTACGTTCTGGAGAACTAGTGACTAGCTTGCAGCTCTGGAGGTCTCAAAGAAGTGACTGGGACACAAGATCCTAGTGGCAGGGTGAGCAGGAAAGAAGAGAGAATCTGCAGTGACAGAGGGGACAGGACACTTCTCCCACCTGCGCTCCTGGTAGCCATCGTAGGTCGAGTCATTCAGGTAAACGATGGGGAAGCCAGGAGCTGCTATTGTCCCTCCTTCAGGGATGCTGTAGGATGCCAAACCATCTAAAAAAGAAGGCCATACACCTCAGAAGTGTCACACACAGCAGCAGCAGCCTTCCATCACGTCTGTCCATATATCCTTTTATTTATGGTGAGCATGAAACAGAGGTTGGGGGTTTTTGCTTAAGTTAGCCACATGAATTAAACATTTGCCATGATACAAAGAGCTAAGAAAATGTAAATTTCTGGAGACACCTACTGATAAAGGACAATACGAGAGGGGAGACCAAAAGATGCAAGAGACAGATAAAGAAACCTCCTGTCTCCAAACTGGTGAAATCAACAAAACTCACTCAAGATAACACCGAACAACCAGAGCCCACAGCAGAGGAGAAAAGTTCAAAAGTTCAGCTAGAGGAGAACTGGCCTTTGACCACGGAAAGCAGCCTTTCTGGGACCACCAAAGCAAAGGACACATGCTCAGAAGGGCGTGAACCTAATTAACATACAAGACCAGGACAGGTGGGGCCAGGGGTTGAATATGCATGAAAGAATTATGTAACCCAATACATATGGAACACCTTTGTAAATAAAAATGGGATTCAGGCTGGAGTAAGTTACACAAGTCTTTGGAGAAATATCTCCCTTGTGTCCAGCGCTGTTTTACATACCCACTTCATAATAATCAAAAGTTATGGAGTTTTCTTTATTCCGTATCCTTTCAAGCAGCTCCACGAGCCTGGGATTCCCTCTGCACACGTGGGGACACAGCCAGTGTATCAGGACTGCATTCCAGGGACAGGCACGGAAATTGGGACTTACCATACCACACACAGCCATAGAGCTCCACCCTCATGCAGACAGTCATTGGCATCTCTGTGACGGGGATCACCCGGACAAACCGGGCAATGATGGGAGGCCGGAGATCCTTCAGCACCACGTCGTAAGTGTCGATGTTGCCCTGGATCACCTGCAGGAGAAAGAGCCTTACCAGCTGCTGGCTGAGGTCGTTAAGTTCTATTAACAAATGAATAGACCTGGCCTGATAGTTCCGAGATAGCTGTGATCAAACTCTGAGCCCGGCCTTTACAAGTAGTAACAAAGGTGACTCAGTTGGGCAAAACTAAGCCAACCAACCAAAAGTTAGTTACTTTGTTGCTTGGACACGGTTTTCCATGTCTGGAAGTGTTCTTAGAAAGATCTAGATAGAGAACTAAAAAGACAGACAAAACTATGAGACAACACAGAGACAGAACCAGGAGAGAATAATGAAAGAAGCTGAAGCAGGAGAACCATGAGAGAGCTATGAAGGAGAGCCATGCAAAAGAACCCTGGACCTTAACTATGTATGTATGTGTTTGTGGCATGCAAGATACACAGCTGTAAAAATTAATATTAATAAAAGTCTTTAGCTAAGTCTCTGAGACTAATAATAACTAAAGATACTAAAAATAGTAATGCAATTACTATTTCTCCCTGGTGTGCTGTTCATTTACTTGTACCCTGTGTGAGACTGGGCAGCTTCCCCATGTGGGGTCTGCACAGGGTGAGCTGCTGCTGTTCCCCTCCTCCTCTTCCCTGGCATGGGGTTTATGGGGTAAAGGTGCTGCCATTCCACATCCTGCCCTCTGCAGACCCCCAGGACAGAGGAGAGAGGCAGGTGGGAGGTGAAGGTACAATCTACATTGCAGAAACTCCAGTTATTAGGATGTAAACACTCTTCCTCCAAGTGAGTCTCCATGTACATTCCAACAGAACATAAATGAATGTTTGCCCTCATGACCCTGGTGGAGGGTCCTGATGTCCTTTTTCTATAAGCCAATATAATTTCAGAGGTGCTGCAGTGTTTGGGGATGCAGGTGCAAAGAGCTGCACAGGAGAGATCTTGCACTGAAGTGTTGAGCATCACCACAGTCCCCCCATCCTGCTGCAGTGCAGTGTGACAGGGCAGGGACTGTCACTGTCCCCTCCCTTCAGTGCCACTGTAGTTCTAGGAACACTCCACTCTGTTTTGGCAGTGTGTGGAAACAGCTGAAGCTGTCAGTCCCCCAGTAGTGGACACTTGGAAAGGGAAGGGAATTTCTAAGGTGGCAGATATGTCCAGTCAAAAAGTCCCCCGTGGGCAGAGGAAGAAAAGCTTCAGCCACCCCTCAGAAAAAGGCACCTTTGCACCACCTCCACAGTGGAAGAGCTGACAATCCTGCCCATCTTCTGAGATAAGCAACAGCACCTCCACAACGTGGGGCTGCTGCTCCTGAGCACACAGTTACTCAGGGCCACAAATCCCAAAGTCAATCAACCATGTGTGGAACAAACTCAGCACCGGTTTCCAGTTCCAGCCACCACTGATTCCAGTGCTCCCAATGTCAGGAATGAAGCAGTGCTGCTGCTGGCTGATACCAGAGCTGAGGAGGGCCCAGGACTTCACAGCAGTGCCAGTGGAAGGGACCAGCCCCAACTGCTGTGAGACACAAAGGGTCAACCTTTACTGAGCAAATAAAAGCTGGAGGTGACTGTTCTGGAGAGGAGCAGCAGCTTGTGCTACAAGTGTCCAACTGAGCAGCACAGTGAAGGGGGTTGAGTTTTTTGCCTGAAACCATTTATGTGATCCCTCGGATAGTGACACACCAAGGTGAGCTCACACAGTCACAGCTCAAACACCAGTGACTGGGCATCCATCAGCTGCAGGACTGGAACAGCCCTTCCTAATGCACACAAACTAGATTGGGATCTTGCACCTCCACCTCTTTCCAAAGTCTGAATGATTTTACAGGACATTTTCATGAAATTATTTGACCAGACAGCAACGCTTCTGAAATATAGATTCACTAATGGAATACAGCACTTACTGGTGACACATTTTGAAAAACATGATTTATGCAAAGTCATTTTTCTGAGGAGAAAAATTCCAAGGCAGGAATTGCACCTCCCTGTGTATGTCCAGACCAGGAGGAGCAGAAGAGCAGAAGCGCCTTCTCCAAGGATACCAGGATGGACAACTGCTTGGTCTCATGCCATGGGGTACAGGTACACACTGACAGAATGTATGTGGACTTCCACATACGCAGAACAAATGGCTCAATTTATAGCATCACACAGCTGGATATATGCTCATTACCTTATTGGGGCTTAACAGAGAGATCTTGCAAAAGCTGGACTGTACTAAATCATAACACCTGACAGTAACACAGGCCTGAGAACACTGCTCTGCACAGGCCTGGGGTGGGAGACAAGGGGCATTTAACTGCTTGTGGACAGTGCAACCAACTGAATTCTGGTATAACCCAAAATGCACCTACGAAAATACTAATGAAGTGATAACCCCATTGAGTTTAAACTTCCCCTCCCATCCTGCAAACACAGCAGTTGCAGCACACACCAAAATGTGAGGGGTGGGCACGACAATGGTAGTGGCCAAACAGCTGATCAAAGGTCTGAGTGAGCAAATCATTCACTAACAAGCTAGAAGCTACAGACCCCACTGTGACTTCCAAAGCACCCCCAAGGGCAAGAAAACATGACCACACCTAGTATCTTTCTAGTCTAGCTCGGGTGTTCAGACCCCACAAGCCAGCCTGAGGAAGGGTGACCAGGTCAGACAAACTGTAGGTGAGATGGGGATTCCTTCCCAGGGGAACTTTAACAAAAGGCTTATGAACTTGAGCAGAGCTCAGTCAGCACCAAGCTGTGCTCAGGTTTGGAGACAGCATGACAGCTTGGGTGAGTGGGGAAGCCTCTGTGTGTGTGCTCAGCACATTTCCTACCCCCTGAACTCCCTCTTCAACACTCCCTACACTGAACACTATCAGACACCCAGAAACTCCTCTCCATTCCCTGCCACCTCCAGTCCCAAAGCAGGGATCTGCTTTTGCAGCTTCCAATTTAGAAACAAGCTTCTGGCTGGCAGAGGGACACTCCCATGGTGTTTGCAACAGCTCTCAGGCACAGCAATGGCTGTGATTTGGGGGTCAGGTCAGGGGAACAACATTCCAACAGCACACACAGAACTGAGGAGAACCCACTGCCCCACAGCGAGGAGCCAGGATAACACAAATGCACTAAGCAGGATGGAGAGGATGTGCCTCCTACCATGGATTCCATTCCCACTGCACTCACCTTCCTGCCCTGCCGGTCCTTCCAGGAGATCCAGCGCTCCCCATTCCGGCTGTAGTCGATCCTGTAAGCCCGGGCAAACTCCTTGCCCGTGGCACGGGCGTGACGGCCCTGGGTGCCAATCAGGGTGATGAAAAACAGCTTGTGCAGGTCAATCTGAAGGAACTGGACATCTTCTGGTTGCAACAAGCCAGCTGGGCACCAGGCTCCATCCCCTTCTTCCCTCTGTAACCTGCAGGGAAAACCACACACATTAAAAAATCCGGCATTTTTAAGGGATCCAGCCTTCCCAGTAACTGAGGAAACACCCTGGAACTTTGAGGGCTGGGAGGAAGCAACCAAAGCAGTGAGACATGGCAGATGGCTACCAAATACCTCTGCCCTCTGGGATGATGGTCAGTTGAAACATTGAGTCCTGTAGGCAGTTCAGAACAACTCCTCAGGTTCAGGTATCTTTCATTAACTACTCCAAGTAGTTTCTCTCCCAGACAGGTACTTTGAAAACAACCATCCTGCTCACTGTTCTCTAGCACCTTGCTGGTAAAGTGCATCCTCACTGCTCCTAAACCTCACATGGTAAGGCCTGAACTCCTGCTTGGCCACCTCCTGCAGCTCTTCCAAGCACAAAGAGGAGCCACTTTAAAAATGCATTTTAGCAAGAAAAGCTCTGCCCACCTACAAATTTTTCTGGGTCACCTCAACACATCTTTCACACTTCCTTCAGTCAGCAGAGCTCCTGGTGCAGGACACTGCGGGGTGTGCAATGGGAAGGTCTCTGCTTCCAAGCTGAACACTGTGGCAAAGATTAAGACATTTATCTCTGAACATAAAAGGGGTTGGGGCTGTTCAGCCTGAAGGCTCCACAGAGAACTTAGAGCCTATTCAAGAGAGCTGAG
The DNA here is from genome assembly GCA_013390005.1 of Calyptomena viridis. Lineage (NCBI taxonomy): Eukaryota > Metazoa > Chordata > Aves > Passeriformes > Eurylaimidae > Calyptomena > Calyptomena viridis. The sequence continues at coordinate 979,628 of WEIV01014398.1, read as the reverse complement.
TGGGAGTTCTCACAAGGCCCTGGAGCAACACAACAAGGGGGAATGTCTTCCCACTGCCAGGGTTATATGGGATATTAGGAAGGAATTGTTCCCTGTGAGGGTGGGGAGGCCCTGGCACAGGGTGCCCAGAGAAGCTGTGGCTGCCCCATCCCTGGAAGTGTCCAAGGCCACGTTGGAGCAACCTGGGAGAATGGAAGGTGTCCCTGCCCATGGCAGGGGTCTAACATCCCTTCCAACCTGTGACTCCATGGATCCACATGGATCCTGGAGGGAATCCCTCAGCAGGTAGAGGCCCAATGGAACCACCCAGCCCAGGCTGCTGAGGCTCAGCTGTCCCAGCCACGAGCTGCCCAGAGCTGTAGTTGTGACAAATTTACCTGGACACCAAAAAATTGTGTGGGGTTTTTAGCAACAGGGATTTCCCAGCAACCAGCAAACCCTTGAAGTGCCCTTGCCTTTTGGACTGCTATCCCATCTCTCACTGAGGGCATCAGTGTGCCAGCCCCTGTGCATCAAGGAAGGTGGTACCAGGAGGACAGAAGAGAAGACTTTAGTCTCAGGTTGGTCAGCTGTTTGTGTAAGACTCTCCTACAGTGAAGTAGCAGGAAAAAGATGTAAAAACTACAGGAAAACTGGCTGTGAAATTACAGGGACAAACATCTGCAGAGGACAACTGTGACCTCTGTAACAGATGAAGCCAAGCTAAAGGGTGCCTTCATGTCTTCACCCTGTGGACATCCAGCTGCCCTGGCTCAGATGGTAAATGATGCCCAAAGTGTTTGCAGAACTAGACATAAGGCATAACTCAGAGGACAAAATAGATTTCCCAGCTTTCAGACCCACAGGCTCATCCAAAATCCATTAGAACAGAGCATACAACATCATTGCTCTACCACAGACTAAGAAAAAATAATAATTAAGCACTAGGAGAATTTTATGTTGTTCAACTGCCTAAATTCATCCTAAAAATACTACAGTTAACCTGAAATTTTTATCTGACTTGCAGCAAAACTGTAGCAATATTTGGCATCATAACTACAAAAAATTCTTAAGAATCTCACATTTGTAAGTATTTTGTGGATCATCACTTCGTAGTTTTGAGAGAAATGAAATGACAAAAAAAAAAAAATGAAAATCCAAGCTTTTGACAAAGACTGTAGTCCTGCTTGACAAGGAAAATCCTTTAGCTGGTTGTTAACAATTCCTTAACCCTGCAGTTCCCTGGTTTTGAGCTGGAGTGAGCACAGCCCACTTCCTCAATGGGATGCTGCTGAAAAGCTCATCCTTGTAAATGATTTCCTATGATTTAGTTTAAAACACTCTGCAGGCATCCCAAGGGCACTGTTCCTGGCTGACCTGTAAGTCACAAATCCATTAGAGATTTATTCACAGAACTACAGGAAGATGAAGATCAGAAGCAACTTCAGTGTCCAGTCCAACCCCCTGCTCATGGCAGGGCCAACTCCAGAGCCACAGTGTGTTGCTCAAGGCCTTGTACAGCCAAATCCTGAGCATCCCCAAACACTGGGACATCTCCACCTCTCTGGGTACCTGTCCCACCACTTCATTCCCATGGAGGACTGATTTTTTTCCTTAATATTAAATCAGAATTCCCTTTATTACAGCCTGTGGCCATGCCCACTGCCCTTTCACTGTGCTCTAACTACATTTAATATGGAAGCAGTGAACAAGGTGAGGGTGGAGGATCTTCTTCCTCAACCACATATTGGATATTTAGAAGGGAAAAAAGGATTAGTTCTTCTGCCAGAGGCCAACCCACCGTGCATACTGGGGTCCTGTGGAGTCATACCACTGGCTGGAAGCAGTGATGTCCTCATCCCGGATGGTCCCCTCGTGCATTCCCAAAGGATAACGGCAGATTGCTGGAATGGGGAACACAAGCAAGCAAACAACACAGAAGATCAGTACTGACTTCTTTCAAATCACCAGACAAGTTCCATCAAAAGGAATGACTAGGGAATAAACATGGTAATGCTGAAATTAAGAATGCAAATAAAAAGCATTAACTATTTTGTAATTACCATAGACTGGAATTACAAGTAATTTAATAAACTTACAGTATCATCCAGCAGAGCTGAAAAGCAGAACTTTACAAAGAAACATTTTAAGAATGTGAAATCCCAAGCTGGTTGCAGTGGCCCATTTTACAATGAAAAATTATTTACCAATAAAAATGTGACATAAAAAGGAAGTTTTTGTTAATGATTTTCCTTCTTCTGGAATTAACTGGATGCTTGACTGGTGTTCAAACAGGAACAATTATTATCTTCTCCAGTCCAGATACAAAGGAGCAGTCAAACAGCTTCTACTACAGATGAGCTCAGGGCAACTTCTGCTCTGTCCTGTCACTGCAGGTTGGAGCTTTTATTTGAGCACAAGCCCCTGACCACCTTTACTGCACTATCCCAGTTTGTTCCCTGCCTCCAACCTCAACTGGAGCAAACATTTCTCTCCATATGGGAAGACTCTCAAACTTGGTGCCTCCAGGGAGTACAGACACAACTGGCTCAAGCCAGAGCTCCACACACCAACACAGAGCAGATGCAGCTTACAAATCCAAGCTGGCCAAGCTCTCACCCCTGACAGAAGCATTTAAACATGTCTTGGAATATTATAGATGCTTTGAAAAACTCTAAATCTTAATGCATTCATTAAAGCTCAGTATTCAAAACAGGCAAGCAAGGTATTTCTGTAAGACTGGCAGCAACAGCAGGTAATAAAGGAAGTTAGGTGGGATTAAATAACAAAACAATTAAAGGACAAAAAACACAGACAAGACAGAGGGATGAAACTACTCCTTTTTATCAGCACAGAGAATAAATCATCACAGGCTGAATAACCACCCGACAGATTTGAGGTAGAAATGTTTGCAAACAAAGTACTTCAATCAGGTTTGCCAGGCACTATGAGTGAATGTGGGATGTGCTACAAACTCCTAAATAATCTCAAAAAGGAGATGAGTGGTGAGGTGACAATGTTTACTATGATCCTAAATAATATTAAAAATAGCAAATTATGGGAATACATATAAAACAAACTAGAAAACAGCATTACATCATTGCCTGTATACATGGCCAGATGCCAGGTAAATAAGGAACAGAGTTCTTGGCTCAGTCCTTCTCTCACCAAAAGAGAAGCCAATAGAGATGATGCAAAAGGAAAGATCAGCAGCCTCATCTTTACAAGAGGGATTACTGAAGTATGATAAAGATAATTTCTTTCCTGAACACTGTATATCCAGAAGTAGGAGGCATCAAAAGGTCAGGTAGGAGTTCAAAACCAGCACATACATCTTTAATCTATTAAACACTCCAATGCCACAGGTTCCCAGGGGTTCAAAAAAATCAGCTGGACAAACCCACAGCTCCCACAAGCAAATACCCAAGTGCTGGCTCTGAAAGCTGCAGTGATCCAGAGCACCCTGGGGTACAGCACTGCTGTGTGCCTGCCCACCCATGTCCCCTTCCAGAACCACAGGATGGGACCCTGCTGCAGTCAGGCCACCAAGCTGGATGGGCCTCAGGTGTCCCCCAGAGCCTGAGGTGGCTCCAGAGGCCTGTTTATAGGATTCACTGGGAGGTAACTGGTGTCTGTCTGGGATCAAGCAGGACTGTGACTGCTGGGCCAACCCAGAGCTCTATCTCCTGCTCTTACCCTGCACACTAAGGTTATTTAGCAAACCAAACTACCCTGGACTGTCTTTGCTCTTCCCTGTCCCACCACAGACCAGGATAACCTGATCCATTGCTGGAGAGCTGGCAGGAGGCTGAACTATGGGTAAATACATGGAGATTTTCCAGCTGGGTGGGGTCACCTTGTGAAAGTGCTTTTTGTGCTCCTGCAGTGGGAGTCCTGTATGGTCACACCTTGCCTAAAGGTCAAGCACACACTGTACAGCAATGCCAGATGGAGAGCTAGTTAGGAAGATCTCTGGGGGACTGGGACTTTCTGCAATCCTTAACAAAACTCATTTGTTCCCAAACCCTAGGGTTTGGGAAGCCAGAGAAGAAGCCAGAGTGTCCCTGGCATGGAGGGATGCACTCTATGGGTGGCCATGGCTCTCACCAAAATGCACATCTTGAGTAAAGGACCACCAGGATTCCTGCTCAGATACCCCTGATCCTTTACTGTGCACTCAGGGACAGACTTACCTGCCCTGCAGGCAGGAGACACAGGGGCTCAGTGCCACAGCTCACCTGTCAGGGAGGTCACACAACTGATGCCAGGCAAGAGATAGCACAGGACCCTCCCACATAGGTCTGAAATCACCCACAAAGCAGCTGCTTTGGCTGAGAAGGCAATGCAGGATATGCTTCAGACTGCTCCTGGAGCAGATCAGGATGTCAGGATAATCCATGGAGCACGTGGGCAACAGTGCCAAGGAGCTGGGCCATGGTGCTGGACTCTGGGAAGAACAGGGTACAGCCCTGGGGCAGAGGCAGCTGAGCAGCTGTAGGAGCTGAGGAAGCAAAGCTGCCTGAGGATGTCACAGGATGAACAGAGAAGTTATTTCTTGGTGGAAGAGATTCCTGCAGGAATCTGCCTACAGCCCTGTGCTCAGAGCCCACCCCACCTCCCTGGAGCTGGTTGGGGGGGAGCTACTCCTGCACCTTTGGGCTCATTAACTTGTGTACTAATCACCAAAAGGAATCTGCATGGGACTGACCCTCCAGGTGCCACCTTCCCTCTTCTCCCATGAGGTTTAACCACCAGAGCCATCAGTTCCACACTGGACATGGGGTGTCCAGTGCAGGGAATGGCTGGGTAATGGAGCACTGCAGTGCTGCTGAGCTCCCCCACAGGCCTCACTTCACTTCTGGCTGGTTGTAGCACAACCTCAAACCCCTGCAAACATCCACAGGCCAGAGCAGGGTCAGAGCCAGCCACAGAGGGCTCCAAACAAACAGAGAGCCAACACAGGCCCTCAGGGCAGCACTGCTGCCTGACCACACCTTCAGCCAAGCTGGAAAAGGCTCAGACTCATTTATTTCACAGTCTGTCTCTGGCTCAAAACACCTCATTACAGGAATTTTTGGAATATGTTACGGACCATTATCTTACTCATCTCCATCATGATTGTATCTTGCCAAATGCTGGAGGATAAGAGGTCCTGCCCTCCACAGGGACTCACATCCCTGTCTCTTCCCTAGCTTTGTGCCAGGTAGGGTTGTCTCCCTCTCCTTCTACACTCCTCTCTCCAGAATCCCCCTTGCTGGCTGGAGAGCTGTGGCTGATGCTTTGCTAACTGGTAATTTGTTTTCCACAGCAAGCACAGAATCTGAGCCAGTCTGGAGGAAGGTTTGTTCTGCAGGGTCAAAGGGATGAAGGGATATTCAGAACCTGCTGAGAGCACAGACCCTCTGGGTGGGCAGAGAAAGGAGTGTGTCCACGTGCCTGAGCATGGACTGGCACAAAGTGCCTGAGCATGAACTGGCACAAAGTGCCTGAGCATGAACTGGCACAAAGTGTCCTACTCCAGCACAGCTCTCAAGGAAGACTGGCCATCTCAGTCCAGAGCAGGACACTTGGGAACTACATTAGCCATCACATTTACATCAAATCTTTACATTCATTTGCAACCCCCACAAGAGGCAAAGAAAGGCTGAGAAGGAGCAGGTGGGACATCAGAATCCTCTCCCTACCAGGGTTGACTTCTGAGCCAGATGGCTGAGGCAGCGAGGCCAACAGCAGCATGCAGAAGATCATGGTAGCAGTCAGAGGTGCCACGCAGGGTCAGACGGGTGCCAGTCCTTCAAGGGCAGCAGGTGCCATCTACATCTCTGAAAGACAAAGCAAAGAGAGAGGATGAGAGTCCTCCAAAGACAGGGCTCCTCTGTGCTGCACACTTGGTGTGTTGTCACCACCTCGTGATGGGCTGGGCAATGTTCCACGTCTTCAAGAGTGTCTTTGACCTCAGCCCTGCTCTGGCCCATCACTGGATCAGAGGCTTAGTGCAGAACAATCACCTGACTGTCTACACCACTTCTACAGCCATCACTGCAACTCAGCCTTTAGGCTCCCAGCTGCCATGACTCCTGGGTGGAGGTACTCTCTTAACTGCACTCAAACCAGTCCAATCTCTCCCTCATCAATCGTTCATTTCACTTATTGTATTTACAAGTATTGAAGCTGCAGCTACAATGAACCTGCACAGTCCAACCAGGGTTTATCCACCTCCATCTCCCTACTCGAAGCAGGCAAGTGGACCACAAAACCTTAAGATAAATGTCCAAAACAGGGTGAAAATATCTCCCTATATGTCCACATTGCTGCCAAAACCACATGTGCACTCACACGTGTGAGCACACTCCATTTCCTGTTTGCAAACAAGGAAAATAGGAAAGGGCTGAAACGCTGCCATTTCTGTGGAAAGCCATGATAACACCTAAAAGACCATGAAGTCACATCAGTACTTATGTGAATTCTTTGTGTCCACATTTATTACAAAGAGCCTCGGGAGGTTCCCATCCTGGAGGATGATTTTACAGAAGGCAGGTTAGAGGCTCTGCCTCATGATGAAATGCCAGGAAAAAGGAAAACAGAACCAATAAATGTAAAGTTGCCAGGACCAGAGGGTGTTTGCTCAAGAATCCTCAGAGTGGTAGTAAAAAGGCAACATTGAATGTTAGGATCTGTTAGTAAAGGAAGAGGGGATACAAAAGGGCCCATCACTATGCCAGTAAATGAACGCAGAAGCATCTGATGCCATTAGCTCAGAAATTTCTAACAAAAGGCTCTATTTTTCCACCCAACATCATTAAACTGTACAAGTCACAGCTATGAGTTGCTGTGGATACCAAAGGCATTGGATACATTCACAAAAGACAGATACACACAGCTTCTTAAATCCAAAGGTAAAAGCTTTGGCTCAGGAAATCCTCCAGCCACAGATTGCTGGACTCCCAGAAGCTGAATCGGGGTTAGAATCACTGAAGCTTGCCCTGTTTTTATTCCCTTTCCTAAGGATATGCTACTGGCCATTGTCCCTGCTGGATTCCGTCAGAAAAGATGGCTCTGAGCCTGCAAAACAACTAAGGGCCTTCTTGGGAAGGGAGCCCAGCACGCTGGCAGGAGGGAGGGAGGGAATGCTGTGCCCAGCCAGGGAACAAGGCCAGCAAACCAAAACTCTCCTTCAAGTGGCCAGGACCCCTCCTGCTTGAGCCACCCCCACCCAGGCACCCTGGCCAGGGCTGGCACCAGTGACTCCATAGCATTTTGGGTGGTGAGCATGACAAAGCAGAGCACTGGTGAGAGAAGCCCAAATATCAGCAGGAGGGGTTGGAGACCACAAAACAAGGTTTTGACCAAGCTGTGTGTATATCCAGGGTCACCTTTGTCCCCTGGAATGGAAGAGGGTGATGGCTGGTGAAAACCTACTGATTCCCACCATTCCAGGACAGATGGCAACTCCCCGGGAGCAGAGAACTCTTGAAGTCAAGTGGAGGAGACTTTGTAAAGACAGTGTTGGAGCAGAGTTTGAAGAGACCTGGTGGGTGCTAATTAATGCAGGTGATTTGCTAAGGTGTCCTGGAAGCTCCCAAAGCAGGACCTGCAGAGTTCAGCACCAGGGGAGACAGTCCTGCCACAGAACCTGAGAAAGGCACCTGCCACAAGCATTAAAGCTTGAATTTGAACCTCCTTCCAGGAGGAGGTGATGGGAACACAGCAGAGACTTGTTTGGTGGTACTAGGGTACAGCTGCCTGCCCAGATCAGCCTGGGGTAGATCCTTCCCGTGGGTGCCCAAGCTGGACCAGCCACTGAACAGAGCTCAGGAGGCCCTGGCAGGAGAGCAGCAGCTTGGAGACATCCCCCAGGTGACTTCTGAGCTAGAGGTTTAAAAGCTTCCAAGCAGGAACCCTCAGATGGCAGAGGAGAGCACACTCTGCACACTCCAGAGCCTGGCAAACAGAGTGAAATCAGGCAAACAAGGACTCAGGACAAATCCACCAAAACACCCTGGGAGTTCTTGCTGACTTGTCCAGGAATAAGAGAAAGGATGGCCAAAAAGCACTGAAATGGCAGTCACACAGTGAGGTGAGGCCAGAGCCCACTGCTGAAACAAGGAAGAAATGAGAGCTGCCCCAGACACTGATAAATGTTCAAATGCCTGTTTCCCATTTGATACAAAAGCCCAAAGAAGGACCAAGGGCAGGGGAGCATCCATCCTCTGCCTCCCAGCCCAGCTGGGATGGGCTACAGCCCCCAGTGAGGGGTACCAAGTCGAGACTTGCCATAAAAACTTCCTTTTCACAAGAGTAATTGTGCCAAGTGTGTCCCATCCTCTCAAAATGACATGTTAGAGCACCAATGTCACAACAGAATAAATGCCCCACAAACAGTACCATTATCTCACTTGACCAGGAACAGACCAAGCAGGATAATTTAAGTGCCTGTTTGGTTTATGCAGAGCTCATGCCATGTTCTAAATGACACCTATTGTGCTGCCACAGAGCCAGAAACATAATTTAACTGCCTGAATGTGGCAAAGAGAATGTAAAATATCAGGAGGGAAGAAGGAATGAGGTGGAGGATGGACAGTGGAAGTCACTCAAATGCCCAAGTACCATGTCAGGTCCTGCCACAGAACCAGCAACCTGTGCTGGAGGGGCACAGAGTGTGTCCCCCCCTGAGAACCAGGAGCTTCTTGGGACTTAGTGGGTACCTGGACCTCTGCAGGTCCACAGAAATAGCATGGCCTGGAGGAACTGCAAGCCAAAACTGGAAGATGTGACCATGAAGTCCTGGCTGGCCCAGAAGAAAAAAGGAAATCTCTAGAGCTGGGTCTAGAGCTCACCTGTCAGCAGCTCTGTGCCTACAAAAGCTGGCCTTTAAATTGGGCCTTGCCTAAAGAGTGTCCAAGATGAGCAGCATGAATCCTCTCTGGATATGTCCCTCTTCTGATGGGAAAAGGCTGCCCTGGACTACTCTTATCATTCCCAGGTGGCCACAGTTTGGTGACATGAATTCTCACCTCTGTATGTGGCAGTGATGAATTATTTCCAGCAGCTCAGCCCCACACAGGGACCTCAGCAGCTGGTTCAGGCTGTGCAGGGTTTGTTCTTCCCACCACATTTGGTTCCCAGTCCTGGACCACCAAAGTGCCTGTTTGGGAGTCCCAGGAGAGATGCTGCACAGAGGGAGCAAACTGGCATTTCTCAACTTCTAGTGCTCTTGTTGCTTAACCAAGGTCAGCAAGAGTGGTTTTCACCCCTTTAGAGGGTAAAACATTTAGAGGAAGTTCAGCTCCACTCAGGAGCTCAAACTGTTGGAAATCAAGTGTTTGAAGAAGCACTGGTGTTGATTTCTGATGAGTCTAAATCTCAGCCAGGAGTAGACTGGACTCCCAAACTGCACATTTCCCAGTGCCAGGACACACTGGAATATACTACTAAATAAAACCCTCTGTACAAACCACTTAGAAATTTTATCTCTAATGATTTTTTCTGGGTAGATGACTTGATCCTTCTCCTTGTAGCTCTTTCAGCTGCATTAGAGTCCCTTGCTGTACTCATGCCTTTCTTCCTGACCTGCCCACACATACACACAAAGTGCCAAAACTCCAGCACAAGCCCAAAACCAGCAAAAACAGGATTAGCAACATCCTCTCTGAGGCAAGAAAGTGTTAAACTCTGTTCTCAGGCCTGACTGGATCAAGTTGCTAATTGCTAACAGCTGGCTGCAGGAGAATAAAATCCTGTTACAATCATTGGGAGAGTGGAAAAAAAATCTGCTAGTTGAAAAACTCACCAAGAAATGCAAAAGAGGGCACTTTTCCCCTGTCAGCCCAGCAGATACCATGCCTAAAAAGCCAATCCATGTTTCCACAGAGAACCAGCTCCTGGGATCCAGTCCTGTCCCTGCTGCAGCAAAAGGCTCAGCAGGCACAGGAGGGAGCTGTTCCTTAGTGATGTGCACGGAGAAGGTGGGACTTGGAGCTCCTCCAGGTACAGTTCTCCCTCCAGAGATCCATTACAGAGGTCTGGCATGTTTGCAAGCCTCTCTAGATCCCAAATGAAACAGGCATTTGTTTTAACTGGTTCCTTCGCAGATCGTTACCTCGCAGTGGGACCTTAGGATTTGCTGCAGGAATCCCGGTCCAGATGCCAAGAAACTCCACAGTCATGGTCAAGACACAGAGTGTATCACCATGCACAACATGAGGATCTATCCTAAATCAAAGCATCCTCAGAAGAGGTTCAGGATCATGAGGACTGGATGGCATCTCCTGGCATTCCTCGAGAAACTGAAGGAGCAAACAGCAAAGCTAACAATTGGGGCAATATCTGATGCTTGAAGAAAGAAGAGGCTGGAAAGTGTGATTTCCAATTTTCTGGCTCCAACATGATGGTAGAACATTTCTCTTTGCCTCAGAATTAATCTGAGACACCCCAGCCCCAGCAGTCTTCCTCTGGAGCACACACAGCTCCAGTTTGGACCAAACAGAATTTGCTGATGAAAATCCTTAGCAGAAAGAATTCTGATCACTTTATAAAACATTCTGCTTAGTTTAAAATCCAAATACTGACACAAGGCTGGAAAAAGCAGGCCCTGTGAGAAGGGTGGACTCAGAGTGTGGTCTGTCTCCCTAAATTCTATCAACCAGACAAGGGCAGAGGTCTCTGTGTGACATGTGCGTGGCCCCTGCCAAGTGCCAACAGTGACACCAAAAATCAACATGCCAGGGTCTGCAAGATCCTGGCATAAAGTGTAAGACTGCAACAGGATATTTTGGATATAGGCCCTAACAGAAATGGTCAGAAGGAGGAAAAACCCATTGCAATGTTAGGAACACGGTGGGAGACACAGCACAAAAACAGTGACACCACAAAGTGATGTCCAGAGCAGCAAAAGAGCTGGACAGACAAAAGAAACCACATTTTAGATGAAAGGGTTGGGTTAATCAGGATACATGTGAGAAGCCACAGCAACAGGGAAAGTGAGACAGGAATAGGCTGCAACATCACCTTTGAGGTGGCAGTAGGAGACCTGTCACCACAAAAGACACAAAGGAAGAACATGTGGGTCTAAGAAAAGGACCACAACAGTCTGGAGTGGCACTTGGGGTGGGGACAGGGACACCACAGAGCTGGGTCTGAGGCAGTGGCAGAAGAATGTGAACATCAAGGTGTGGATGTACTTCACTGTCACCTTTTTGAGGGGTGGGGGATAGGCCTGCCCTGAGACTGAGGAAGGTCTGAACCTCAATTTCCATGTTGTAGCCAAACATCTTTATGGGATTGTTACAAAAAAAGTGATGTTTCACTCTTGATAGATTTTAGGAGAAAACCAGCATTCTGGTCACTCATAACACAGGCATTTAACCTGAGAGGAGGTTCAGCCCATGGGATCAAACCTGAGGGAATCCCTCACCTACAGCCCAGAGAAGGGCTGGTGTTTCTGCACAGGAGTTGGAGACCAATAAATCTTCCAGCTTTTCCCACTGGCCAGTCCCACAGGACAGGGGTGTCCTCAGTTTGTGAAACTGCACAGAGCACTTGTCACAAAACCAGACTTAGGGATAAATGAACATGCATTAAATGGAATTTAATCCATCAAAGCAACCAGGCCAAAATTAGAAACCATTAGAAAGGCAAAGCCAAAGATAAGGAAATACAAATTCATTGTACCACAATGGTGGTTCTCAGCTCAGCTAATCCAAAAGCAGAGCTACTCCTCCCCTCCAAGCCAGGCCATGGGAACTCTGTGCCCATCTCAACTGAGGAACCTGGAAGCACTTCCCACGACCCTGGCAGACCTGCAAGTCTGCACAGGGCACGAGCACACACATCCCCACAAACCCTAAACCCAGCAACACCCTCCAAAACACAGGTCCCCTCAAGGGCAGAGCCTCCAGCTCCCAGTTCCCACCTCCAGGCTCCAATCCCACTGCTGCTGAAGGACAGAAATGGCAGAAGACTGTGCACAAACTAACAATTCCAAGGACCTCCTTTCCCCCTGCCCAAGCAGCAGTGTCTTACAGCCCCTTTTGAGAGCTCCCTTCCCACCCTGACAGGCCACAGAGAGCACCCAGCACTGGCAGGTTCACACTGGCAGGTCTCTACAGCTTTTCTTCTTTAACTATCCTTAAAACACACCAACTACAAGTCAGCAAGAGTCCTCTCAAGACCTCCAATCTTCCCCTGTGAGAGTCTCACATAGCAACCATCTCTAGGACACGTTAACCACAGAGATGACAGATGGAGCATTAAGAGCACTCACTCTAAACCACCTTCCTTCCCTCCCCATTCTCCAGGGGCTCCACCAGAACCTTTTACTTAACTGTACTCAGACCTGCACTCACAAGGAGATCAGGTTAGAAGTCACAGTTATTTGGGCTGGAGGAGATCCTCAGGAGAGCATCTAATCCCACCTCCCACTCAAAGCAGGGTTAGCACCAATTTCAGAACAGCCTGTGCAGGACTTTGTCCAGCTGGGTCTTAAAAACCTGCAAGAAGGGAAACTTCCCCACCACTCTGGACAATCTCTTCCACTGCCCAACTGTGTGCAGAGGGAAAACTTTACCCCTCCTTATGCCAGTCCTGTGATTTTAACTGGCAGCCACTGTCAACTCTTCTGCTCAGTAAAGAGCCTGTTTCTGTTTTCTTGATAATCTGCTTTTGGGTACCCCAAAACCTCCTCTTGCCCCAAATAAATCATACTGGGTCTACCAGCCTGCTCAGGGAAGCCAAATTTCAGTACTAAGTTACTTAATGTTTTCTCCCAAGTCACCAGTGGTGAGACAGAAGGTGCACCCAAAACCAGTGGGACAGCTCTGGTTGGATTTTGCCATAACTCCCACTGGCTTCTCCATGGACAAACCAGGAAACAACTGAGTTTGTCCCATACTGACACCAGGCACTGCTCCAAGGTCCTCTGCTTAGGGAAAGCAGGGATCACATTCCCACTGGTAACTATTTTTGAGAGGTATCCACCAGCATTTTCTAAATCAGTGTATTCATGGTCCTGACCAGCGACACAGACTGAGGCACTGCCACCTTGGCACAGGGACTGGGGATCTACAAACAGCACCAAAACTGCTCAGGAAGGTGTTTCTCAGCTCAGAGCCCACCTGCAGTGGTGAGGCATCCCAGGAAAGCATGAAGGATATGCCAGGGATCAGTTCCAGGGCAAACTGGACCTGCCTTCACTGCTCTGCCTGGGGATCCAACATTTTCCTGCTCCCAAAAAAACCCTCTTCTGCCCCCTGGGAGCAGCACTTGGTCAACAGCAGGGACCTCAGTCAGGATCCAGGTATATGTGACAATGCAGCTACTTTTGGCAACTAGTACAGGAATCTCATTAAAAAAACACCCTGAAGATTTTTTGGATATGATCTGCTTTCCATCAGAGCACGTGGATCACTGAGAAAGCTCCTTCTTTAATGTGACATTGATTTATAAATGCACCAGCTCCCCCAGATCTCTCTGTGGGCAGAGGTTGGTCTCCACTGCCTGCTGGTTACCTGCTCCCTCCCTTATTTTAAAACACTGCTACAACATTTATGTTTTCCCAAACTTCTGGAACTCCTTCGGTCTTCCCAGATTTATTACAAATTGGCAGCCAGGATTCAGAAGGCTGCTTTGCCAACTTGTTTTAAACAAATAGGTTCCAAAGACTTTGAAATGTTATCTTGGGTTTAACACCCTCCCTGGTTACCAGTGCAACGGGAGGTATTTCTGAGATCCTCATAAAAGCAAGGACATCATCCAGCTTCTCCCCAAACACAGGAAATGTTTTACTTCTCTGTATTATCAGAAATCAGTTGGGTTTTTCAACTTTTCCCAACAATATAAAAACCATTGATGAAATTTGTTTTGTTCAACAGATATTGAAATGTTTCTCACTGCCCCACGATCTATTTGCTGTGCTTTCCCATTATCTTGAGCTTTCCTTATCAACTGCCTACCTTTCAAAATACCGACTTTACAGTAACAGCGACTTATCTACAACCTTTGTTTTGCAAATTGCTCACAGTAGAATCTATTTAAAAGCTAAAACATTATTACTGGGACACATTCACTGCAAAATCAGAGGAGAACCAGGAGCACGTAATACCCAGCACCAAGTGAGAGCTGCTGGTTTTTCCAAGAGTAGAAGCCAAAATCTAAGAGTGAAAATCAAACCAGCAGCATGACTTTGGCACATCTACCAATTTAATCGGTTATCTAGTAATTGCAGAAATGCTGATAGACCAAAGGCTACCTTTGGTGAGTTTTGTAATGTCTGTTCATATTCATAAAAATAAAACTCAGAGCACCTGTTGCTGGCACACAGCCCCTGCCCTCAGCTTGAGGAGCACTTTGGGCTCTGCTGCAGCCCCACCAAAAAATACTTATGAAAGTGAAGAGCCAAGTCCTACAGCTACAGAAAGACACCAAACTTAGAGAAGCTTTTCCAACATCACAAAGCTGCAAAACTTGCCATCGTTTTCTGCTCTCCACAGACTGAAATAACTCCAAATTTCAAACACAGTGAGTGGGAAGTGTTCCTGCCCTCCCACAGCCTGAGCCAGGGGGGACACAAGGATAGCTGTGACCTTGGTGGGTCCCACTTCTCCAGAGGCTGAGCAGAACCTCCACAGTGCAGCACAGCAGGGCAGCCAGGCCTGGGTACACACAGCTCTTTCATTCAGCCTGAGCAAACCTTGTTTACGACCCAAAGCGGTTTTAAAGTTTAATTTATGAAGTGCCTGGCAAAGATGGAGCAGAGTGGCAACACTTACAGATCACCTGAAACCACTGCCTCAAGCCTGGAGTCTGCAGTGAGGAGTTCCAGGCAGCTCTCACTGGGTTTACTATTCACTCTGTAAGTAAAATTGAACTTCCCATGCACAGAGGTGAAATTGCCATTAACTAAACTTTCCTTGCCTGACTATAGACAGCTCAGAGAAGATCTTTGCTTACCACAATGCATTTCAGGCCATCAAACCAAATGTTCTGCTTATAAACAAAGGAAAAGACAAGCACACACAAAAAGCTCGAGCACATTTCACAGCTCAGGAAAGGCAGGATGGCAGTTTCTGATCAAATTTTCTCAAGACAGACCAGAAAACAGAAGCCTACAGAGAATTAATAAGATTTAGCAATTACACAGAAGGCAGGTAGCTGTAGGAAAATCCTGGGATTGTTTGAGGCAAAGACAAGATAAGCACAGAGAGGAAAGGGGAAAAAAGAAACATGTAAACCAATGATGCCTAGACCAAAAAAATGGACCTCGTTTACCTCTTTTCCATATTGAAAATGAACTGAAATTAAAAAACAACAAATTAAAACTGAGGAAATGAAATTCCACAGCATACCACGCACATTAAGCCTCTGGGACATATTGCCACAGAGCAATGTGGGAGTAATTCAATAAAATATTGGAAGTGGATCTACATAGTAAGAACATCTGCAATTCCATTAACAGAGTAAAAAGAGACACTGGATAGAAATTTTCCTCCAGCCAGGCATAAGCACACCAGTAATTAATGTGACCAGAAAGTTCTCTCCTGCACGGGCAGGTTATTCCACATTTATTGGCACTCCAGCTCTGGGGCTTTCCTGTGCCCACGATAAGATGGTGCCTGAGTAGGTGGGCTGTGATCCCAGCCAGTTTGGCAAGCTCTGCCTCTGTGGATAGAGATCACATTTCAGTATTTTCAGCAGCATATTGTGCTGCTTCTCAAAAAGAGAAACAACACTACCCACCTATTATTTTTTTTTTAAGCAGAGATTATCCTCTGTGACACAAAAAGGGCAGATGAAATTTCAGCCAAACCTATTAAATAAATACCTGTGGAGCAGTGAGTGACTCTGAAAAGCTCTGGTAGCAACAGCTATTTCAGAAAGTTCTCAGCACCTGAAAAATGTGGTTTACTGAGGAAATGAATCAGATTTTATCTGGAGGGGCTGCTGCTGGAGAGCCCCATGGTTGATCCTAACAACAAAGATTCTCAGGTGCAGCTTCCTGCACATTCATACTCTTGTGTTTTAGGCTAAATGGGAGTCTGACAAAGTTTGATAGCGACCAAAATTGCAGTAGGTGCTTAAAGAGAGGACAGGTCTGCCTGTCCTTGGGAGGTGAGGGAACAGGGGCAACGTGCAGCCACAAAACTCAGGTGGGACAGGAGCCACTGGGGATCAGGGGGCCCCAACCTTCCCACCATCCACAAACAAGTCACTGCCAGCTCAGCTTTTGCACATCTGGCTCAGCCTCAGCACTGAAACATCTCAGGCACCCCAGAGATGAAATACCCAAGGCACCTCAGAGATCAAACAGACCTTTCCAGAAGAGCCCCAGAAACCACTTCTGGCCAGAAGCCCACCAGCCACCTTGACATTTCTGCCCACAAAGACCCTGCAAGCCCAAGAGCTCTCCAGGCACACATCCCTGAGAGAAAACCCATGGATGTGAGCCCTCCCATAGCTGCAAGAAGGAAAACAGGGTGCAAAGAGCCACCATCTCCCTACCAGCCCAGGGAGAAAAGCCCTCAGCTCCCAGCACCACCAGCTCCACAAACCCCTCCACTTCCAGCACCTCTCCAGAGGTGCCTGTGCTTTATCCAAGGACAGACATGTGCAGGGGGACAGCAGATCACAAGCTGAGAGTTAAGCTGGAAGGACCCTACCTGACTCTCCTGGGACCTGCTGAGCACAGGGAACAGCTGCCTTGTCTCTTTTGAACTCCACAGGTTGAGCCAGGCTGTAGTTTCGACATTCCTTGCAACTTTCCACCAACACACGATATGTTCAAACTTGAGTAACTCCTCCCTCCTCCCTCCCTCTGCACACACAGACAGGCCCAGGAGATGGCCCTGCCTCTATCATCCCAGTTCCTATAGCAACTCCTGACCCAGCAGATGGAAACAGAGCTGTTTTCTAGGCAAATCTGCCTGCTTGGATTCCTCTGCTCTTCCCTGCTGTTGGCCCCTCCTTGCTCCAGTGCTCTCCCTGGGGGCTGCTCCGCTGGCACTTGGCCCAGACTCTGCCTGGAGGAAGGCCAAGCTTTGAATTCATTTAGTAAAACCACAACATAAAGCAGCTCTCCTGCTCAGGAAGCAGGGCCCGTGTAGTCCCAGGGGCAGGGCAGGCACCGCAGAGCCAGGCTGCACCTTCTGCTCTAACACGGCTGCCTGTGCTCCCGGGGAGGATCCCGGCAGGAACATCACCCCTGCACACCTTCATCCTGCACCAGCCTGGGCCATCCGTGTGGGAAAGGTAAAAAGCAAAACCAGAACTAGTCATTTATTAAGCAAGTCCAGCCGACAGAATTATTGTAACCCCAGGCACTTCTCAGACATTTGGATTTTTGCTTCCAAAGGCTTTCCTGGGAGAGGGAGAGTCCAGCAGTGACATCAGGGCTCTCTGCATGTTCATCACAACAGCTCATGCTTATTGCTTTCCTCAGGTCGGGGTCCCACAGGAGTGAAGGTCACCAAGCAGCTGTCAGACAGCTGTGTGACATCACATTCATGTATTCACCTCTTAAAAATACACAAAGAGAGAGAAGTTACAGGACTCAATACCAGACTGTGGCACTTTTGGAGGAGATAATTACCAGGGGTGACAGTGGGAACCTCCAAGGCAGGTGACACTGCTAAGGCTCCATGGGGTTGGACAACCAGGACCAGACGGAGGCACTGAGCTGGCCATGGGGGCACCTGGAGACCACCCACACCTGCACAGGGGCTACAAAACTGCTGCAAAGCCACTCCCAGCACCAGCTGCCACCACTGCTGTGGCCATGGGAGAGCCCTGGAGTGTGGCAGTGCACACCCTGCTCACCTGGCTGACAGGGTCACTGGGATGGGAGAGGAACATCCCCTGAGGTCACAGTACACACCCCAGTTAGGGCACCAGCAGCAGGGACCGTGGCAGCAGAGAGACACTGAAGAGCAGATGGATTTTGCTGACTTGTCCCTTGGGAATTGCAGGTGCCAGCCTGTGTCCTGCAAGGAAACTGCTGCAATGTCCCATCTGGACACCTGGCAGGGGGAAACATCCTCCTGGGGTCAGCAGTGCAGGGCTGTGACAGCAGTGGGAAGTGGATCCAGTGTTGTACAGGACTCGTGGAGACTCCACAGCAAGAGGCTGAGAAGGGGGGACAGCAGCCATTCAACCCCTGCTTCAGATTCCCACGTGCTGCACCAGCTTTGAGCAGGAATAACAGCAAAGCCTCAAGAGAAGCAGCAAGTGTTTTGGTTATTCCAAAGGAAAAAAGGCACATGTACCACACTGTGCCCACACTAAGTGCCAGCTGGAAAATGCAGCTGTGAGCTGGAAGATATAGAATCACAGAACATGCTGAGTTGGAAGGGACCCACAAGGATCATCAAGTCCAACCCTCAGCCCTGCACAGGCCCATCCCCAAGTGTCACACCGTGTGCCCAAGAATATTGTCCAAACCCTCCTGGAGCTCTGGCAGCCTTGGGGCTGTGCCCACTGCCCTGGGGAGCCTGGGCAGTGCCCACCCACCCTGTGGGGAAGAACCTTGTTCTAATATCCAGCCTAAACTTCCCCTGACACAACCCCAGGCCACTCCCTGGCTTCTGTCCTTGGTCCCCACAGAGAACATGCAGTCAGATGCCACCTTGCTCATCTTCCTCCCTGCCTCTGTAACCCATTCCAGCCACACAATCCACCTCTGTAAGAGAACAAAAATCCATTTTCTTTTTTCCCCCCCTTGGAGTAATTTTTCCATGTGTGAGTTAATCAGCTCAGAGGGATGGGATAATCCCTAAGGCTCATACAGGGTTTGGGACAGAAACACATGATCAGCAGTAGGGTGGATGGGGGAAGACATCAGGCCCCTTCCTCCCTGCCAAGTGCTCCAAGAGTGTCACTGAGTCTGATAACACTGGTAAGGCCCTTCCAAGGCCTCTCCTGCCCAAACAAGGATGCTTGCCCTGTCAACATAATGGTGCACAGGAACCAAGCTGGATACAGGGGTAAAACAATTCCCTTTGGAGGACACAGGGTGTAGCAGAAGGAAACACTGGACATCCAAGAACAAGGAGTCCAGGAGTGACATCAATAAAAGCACCAAAGCAGATGCAAATCACAGAAGCAACATCGAGGGTCCAGAGAAAGCTCCTGATTTCCCTGTGGCTCTGGGAGGAGCAATGGCCCAACTCACAAACAGATCTGAGGAGCTCCTTTCCTCAGGGAAGGACAGAGCTGTGGAAGCACAAAACACTGCTGGAAAACTGCTGACCTTGCAGTCAGACTCACTTGAGCAGTTCAGCACAGAAACCGGCTCTCTGCTGGATCCCCTCTGAGATGTAACCTGATCCCACAGTACACATCCACTAATCAACCGAGGGATAAAGCAAAGCACAAAACAGCCCTTTTTTTTTTTTCACTGGAATGAGCCCAAATATGCACAATAACAGATCCCACTCGGAGCTATTGCAAACTCAAGTACTTTGGAGAGTTTTGCATCTCACATCGCAGAGGGAGCATAGTTCTGCAATAGCATCACTGGGTCTCAAATTGTGTGTTTGAGAGACTTCCTAATGACCTCATAGCAGCACATGTGACCACTAAGTCATCTTCTCAAAGGACCAGGAATAACATCAACAGACCCTGTTTTGGTTTTGCACAGAGCAGCTTTCTGCAGCACAGACAGGCTCCTCAAAGGAGCCCAGCTCAGACCAACATAGTTTCTCCAACAGGTTGTGTTTGGCATTGGAAAAGATCCATCCAATTAACAGACAAAGACCCATTAGTACATACTAAATTCCATACACAAATTTAGGCAAAAAAGCTTTTTTATCCCGATGCAGGACTGTTTGGCTTAAGGCATCTATATACTACCACGAATTCCACAAGTATTCCAAAAGCATTGTAAGGAGAGATGAGATAGACTCACAAAATAGAAAATAATGCCTTGAAAGGGTTTTGATGTTTTTTTTTCTCCCAGTGCTTAAAAATAACCCAGCTCTGCTGAGCAACAAAGCAGGAATTTGAAATTTATGGGTGATGAACTGGTGAGCTGATCACACTGGGATTGGGAAGTTGCCTTTTGCTGTCCCCCCAAGCCAGGTGACACTGGGAGAAATAAATGAATGAACACCTATGATCATGTTGGCACTAAGGGGAAGGCAACTAGACAGACTGATGGCCTTGAACTCCTGAGGGGATCCCTCCTCTGTACCGAGCACAAGGCTCCTGCAGAGGAAAAGCTACATAATCCCACTGTAAAATGTCAAGAGACACACACCAGCCCTGTGATTTTTGGCCCCAGTTACGACGAGTGAGATGGGAATATACATCTGAGTGAGAATGAGGAACATGCTCATTAAACAGCACCTTAAAGCTCCTTCTGCCAGGCCTCTCCTGCAGCAGCAGCACAACAGGCTGTTCCCACAAAACCACCTGTCCCTCCCCAGTGGCTCTGCTCCATGGTCCTTACACTCCTTGCCTCCCATCCAGCCCAGCTATGGCAGGAATTCCACCTGCCTTTATCTGGGAAGGCCACAGCAGGAGCTGGTGCTCCTGTAAGGACCAACATCTCATGGCACACAGGCCCAGGACATCACTGGAGCAGCCTTGGGCCAAACAGGGACACAGGAGATGAAGAGCACAAGACAGTCCCTCTGAGGAGGCTGGACCTGCACAGTGTTCAAGCTTTTTATTCTTTCAGTGAGAGGTGGTGAAAGCCAGCTCCTGCCTTCACCTTTCCAGGAACTTTTGATGGAACACAGAGGCTGCTGTAAAAGTGCTCTGTTTACACCCCACAGGCCTGTGCTGTCCTTCCCACAGTGTGAGAGTGTGTTCACTCCCACTACCCCAGCTGAACATCTGCTCAGCCCAGCACTGACACTGCAAAGAAATCCACTTCCAGCCACAAACCTGGGAAAAGAGGGAAGTGGAGCAGAGCTTGGCATGGTGGAGAGGGCAAGTCTGAGAGGTGTGTGACCTCCTCCAGGAAATACTGACAAACCACCCCAGGCAGGTGCTGACTGGAGCTGCTCTGCAGGGTAACAGAGCCCCAGAGATGACAAGACAGTGCATGCAGTGGCACTGATGTGGATCACACCCTTCCCAAGTGGTTTAAACCCATAAAACAACTGGTGCAAGGGGAACACTCAGCCTCCACACACCTCCCATCCCATGCCAAGGAAGCTTTTCCTGCTCTAATGGAAGATAGTGAGAGGCCTCAAGAGAGCAAGTACCACAGCACAGCATCTCCTTTACCCCTCATTCACCTTCCAAATCACCAAAACAAGGACAACCTCTGGTCCAGCTATGGGACAGATACATCCTCATGCCCCCAACAGATAAAATGCTGCAGCTGAGCCAAGCTGCTTGTTTCTGGGCACACAGGCAGCTGCTCAGTGAAGCCCTGTCCTGCTGCACATGGGAGCAGAGGCCTCAGCACTGCTTTGCCACCACAGCTCCCTCACCCAGGAATCAGAATGGCTGGGGAGGTGGCAATGGAGGAAAAATGACTCTTCCCCAGCCCCAAAAATCCCACTCAGAGCTTTAATGTTACCAGGACAGATGCAAACAGCAGCAGCCTCCCACTTGCCCTGTCTTTTAAACAACACTGTTCCCAGCTGCTGCCTCCTGGGCTGCCTCAAAGGGGGTGATGAGAGTGAAGGAAAGTGAGATTTGTAGCCCCAGGCCAGAACCAGGGAGTGAGATCAGTTCAGCTTTCGTTGTTGTAATGACAAAGGCTCAGCAACACATCAACCAGACAAGGAATGAACTCCTGGCTCAGCAAGGACACATTTGTAAACACCCTCCCTGCCCATCTTTGCTGAGAGAAAGGGGCAGAGAAAACCATTATCTGCAGACAGACATCCCTCCCTATCCCTGGACACCAGGACCAGCCCAAGCAGGATGTCTCAAGCCTCTCTGCCTTGCTCTCTTCTGCATGATGAGCCAAGAACCGTCTGTGTCCTGCTGCAGATGAGAATCACTGCCACATCAAGGGTGGGCTCAACTCCCACAAGCCAAAAGCCTTTTGTGTGGGCTTTTGACCCTGGAAGCAGTTGGTATATCCAGCAAGCACGAGGTCTCTTACAAAGTTGACTTTTCTTCCTGAAGCACCAGATAGTATCCAGCACCCCGAGCATTATCCTTCCCGTGTTCCTCCCCACCTCTGCAGCAGGAGCTCTCCCTGCCCTCCAGGCCTGTAATGAGTTTGGAACAAGGAGTTCTGACAAGCAGAGTTACACAGGTCCTGGGACTGCTGGGGACAAAGCTCTGCCATCTCACCCACAGTGACACTTCACCACGTCCCAGAAATGTCCCAGGTTAATCTCTGTTGGCACATGGCATCTCCCAACTACAGGCTGTGGGATCTGAGAAGACCACTGTGAGTACTAATTCCAAACCCAGGTCAGAGAAAACCTAACCAGCTTCTTTCACTGGAGATTTTATGTCAGACACATGGAAAATAACAGCAGGAAACCAAATCAAACCATAAGCACTGGCTACAAGCTTCATGGAGGAGAGACTGAGCACCAGCCATCCACTTTTCCCAGCAAGGGACACAGACCCAGCTGAACCATGGAATAGGCAGAGCTCAGCCTGTGCCTGCAATGCCATTACAGTTCCTCAGACACAAAGACAGATGCCCATGAATAAACAAAGAAAGAAAAGTGGTGCATGGAAGACTTGGTGGTAACAAAAGAGCTGTCAGGCAGTGTGAGCCTCGAGCTGAGCCCCCCAAAGCCCTGTCCAGCTGCTGCTCCAGGCCCCTGTGGCCACACAACCCCAAAGCTGACCCTTGCACTTGGGGCTGAAGGAGCACTCAGAGAGCAGCTGAGCACAGGGATCATCACATTTCTGTGATTCCTCAGCAAGGACCACCACCTTCAAGTAACCAGAGCACACAGCTTGTGCTCCCAGCCCTTTTATCTGCCCTTTCTGGCACAGAAACAAAAGGCAGGAGCAGTTCAGATGTGCAGAATACCAAAGGGTTCCTCCACGAGTGAGAATTCATAACCCACCCAAGGACACTGCTGCTCACCCCACCAGACTCATCCCTGAAGGGCTGGTTTGTACTCCAACAGGAACACAACATGAATCTCCAGAGCAGAAGGCAGTGCCACAATCAGGATCAGTAACAGAAGCTCTCACTTTCAGTGCCCACAAATCATTCACAAAATTTCTAAATCTCCCTGTTACAAGAGGGGATGCACAGCCCAGGGATGCAGCCAGATTTGAGTCTAGCAAAGAGGCCTTGGCTAGGGAAGCTTCCACCTCCTCAGCAGCTCCTTCCATCTCAGCCCTTTCCCTTCCAAGCAAGGCCTCCTGGCTGAAACAAGCACAAGGGTGTTGCAATCTGCAGTTGTGCCTGAACAAATGCAGCCCAGACACAGCAGCAGGCCTCTGGTCTGGCTGACTACATGCCATCCATGGACACCCACTGTGGCCAGAAGCTCGTGGCATGTTGGAAGGGAAGTTCACTCCTTAGATGTTGAGAGCCTTCTGCTCAAAATTGATGGGTGACTTGGATGTGCCCTCAACACATTCCATGGCCTGGGAGGTTTTCTGAATTAACTGCAGCAGACTCTGGGGAAACACTCTTCTCCCATGGTGAGAGGATGAGGAGGGTGGATAAAAAGGCAACTGTGTGCTTTGTGCATGTGTGGCCTCAGCCTGAGCACACTCTGAACAGCACTGATCCCACATGTGGCCTCAGGGCACAGGAAGCTCCCAGGGCTCATCCTGCCCTCCTGAAAAACACCACGGATAACACCCAAGGGAAAACCCCCATGAGCTCATTCCTGCAACAGCAGGTCCTACAAGCACTGCTTCGCCTGCAACTCCCCTTGCAAACATGAGAAAACCACCCAACAGGATCCCTGCCTTCCCCTGCAGAAACAGCACGAGGGTCTGCTCATATTTCCCATACTAAGTATGGAAAAGACAGAAGGATTGGGATACATTACACATTACATTATTAGCCCTACTGGGACACTTCCCAACAGTTCACTTAAATGTTTTTAAACCTGCAGGATGAGGTAATTCCAACCTAAATGCATAACCCACACTAGAGGGTGGTTCACTAGGTACAACTCTCAAGCAAAAGCAAACAAAAGCTGATCAGTCATGGTACAATGCTCCATCCCTGGGTGTGCTCAAGACTTGGCCAGACAAAGCCATGGCTGAGGCACATGCTGGAGACAGCCCCACTTCAAGCAGGGGGTCAGGCTGGAGACTTCCAGATATCCTTTCAACCAGTGTTTCCATCACCCTGTGACAGCAAACGAGAAGAGGCAGAGTAATTATTGCCAACAAGACAGACTCGCATCGAGTTTCTCTGAAGAGATCTTTCTAGATTGTAGTAAAAGCTCCATGAGGGCTAATTCTGTACTGGCAGGGACACTGCAGTACCAGGATCTGAGCCTTGATGGATTGCACAGGTCTCCAACAGGGTCAGTGCATTGTGTCAGGCTGTCCTTGCACAAATTAACGCCCGCCAGCAGAGATTTGTTTGGCACTGAACTCCAGCTATGTAGTCACATACAATAGCCTGCAATAATCCAAGAATACAGGTTAAAAACAAGACAGCCAATAGTTCCCAAGACATTAGAAGCGACTAGAAAATTCATTTCCCACTCTAAGTCCTCACTCTAGGGAGGTCTCAGCAGCACTGCTGCTATTTGGTGTCCTTCCAGTGCTGGGAGGAGGCCAAAAAATGCCATAGCAGAGACTGAACCACACTAATCACTGGTGGGTTCAAGCCTTGGGAAGAAGGCAGCATGTCTGCATGAGGGGCTGTCTGCAGGGTGATGGGAAGCAGCTGCAGATACAAGAGGGTTTTTGGTCACCAGGGAAACTGCCATTGGTGCTGTTCCTCCCAGGTTCCACCCATGGTGCTGCCATGGCTGAACCATTTTATCTGTGTATGGCACTGGCCAGCAAAGCTCATTTCCTCAGTGTAAAGCCCTGTCCAGGTTGCCCCAAAACATAAAAGACAATATAAGATTGCTGCTAGCTAAGAATGTAGACAGAAGGCATCACACTCCTGGGAAATAAGAAGGACAATCTGGGAAGTTGAATTATTAGAATATCCATCACAGTCCAGACACATGCAAAGCACATGAACTTAAAAACCAAGTTCACAAGATGAATTCACAGCATTGGGACTCTTGTCCAGGGAGACAGTGAGGGAGCTCCCTAGATGGAAGCTCTGCTGGTTTGTTCTGCTCAGCAGCTGAACCAGAGCACACACGGCCAACACCTCATCCCAAATAACAACAGGGCATTGGGAGCACATTCCCAGCATCCTCCAGCTGAGCTCCACTATAAATGCAGGAATAAAAGAAACACTCCTGGAAGATCACACTACCCAGCACAAAGATGTGACAGCTTGTCAGGAGCAGCAAAAACAGCCTGAGCTCAGTGAAAAGCACTCAATACAGGCTGACATCTTCCTATTGGAGAATACTGGTACTCCAGCTATTTCTGGTGCAGTATTTAATTTATTTTACCTTTTGACAGGCAGAAACAAATGAGCACAAGTGAAATAACACAACAGTAATACAGATGGACAACAAAACCTGGCACTTGGCTGGTTTAGCTCTCCATAAGAAGGCAACACAAATGACTGACACCACAACCAAATGATAAATGCAACAAAAACATGCCCAGACTCTCATCCTTCAGGGAAACAGAAGAGCTGCAAACTCTGCAGGCTCCATCCCTGTATTTGCTTGTTCTTGAGCAGCATTTCATTACTGATGGGTGGGACGTTTTAACACCTTAAATGCTATTCCCAGAGAAACTGAACTAACTTCTCATTTTCACAGCACAAATTCATCTGGTTGGAAGAAAATACCCCACCCTATTCCTCTGGCCTCCAGACTGCAGCTGGCAGCACACAGGCCGGGCCTGGGGAAGAAACACAACTGTTTGCTGTGTTTGTGTGTCCCTCCTCCATCCCCCAGGGCACAAAGGAGCTCATCATCTCTGTGCCATCTCCTGACAGGAGCTGACTCGTTTCAGGTTCATTAGGCACCGAGCTCTGCACTGCAGGGCTCTGCAGACAGATCTGGGCACAGCCCCCAAGCATCAAGAAAGAAAAGTCAGATCAGGTCAGGAGAGCATCATCCATGCTGGGAGCACTTCCAAGCAAACACCCAGAGCTGCTGCATTAGGAGCAGACAGGCCTCAAATCCAAATTTTGGACTAACTCCACCCAGTTTCATTCCTTGGTCATGCATTCTGCAAGCATTAGTTCTGAGTGGGCTGGTGTTCTAACAGCTCCACACTTGAAGCCTCATGGACAAAACAAGGTGTAAACAGCACTTTTCAGAGCACAGATCATCCCTTCCCATGTGTATCCAGCCCAGGATAACCATCAGACAGGCTCCAGGGGCACAGACAGCCCATGGACAGACCCAGCAGGATCCCATCCAGGAGCAGAGTGAAGAGTGAAATGGTTGAGCTGTTACAAAAAATACACACCCTCACTGCCATCCATCAGAGCAACAAGTGCTCTACCAATGCTTTCCACTACGAGAAGGCTCCTGGGATTATTACCAAGGCCATGGAACCAAAGCAACTCAGGTTCACAACCACTGCACTTAGGGAATAAATATGACAGAGGAAAGTAGATATTTAGTTATGGAGCACTCACAAGGAGTCCTCTGCATAGAGGACTCTTCCACTTTTGTGTGCTTGACTTTCCACCCCTGTAAAATATCTGTGTGAAGTTACGTGTTGGAAAGAGCTTCTGATAAACTCCCATGGAGCAGACATGCTCAGGTGACAGGAGAAAAAATACCCCCAAGCCTGTGCTCACCTGCAAGATTTACCTTTGTTTCCAAAAGCCAGCTCACAAGAGTGACTCACACAGAGACTTCCCTACAGGCAGAGGAACATGGCTGTGGAGCAGTGGGAGGTGTTAACACATCTTGCCTTACACCTTCCTGTCTTCAAGTTGCATAAAACATTCGATAAACATTTAAAGTTTTGGATTTGAAACTTTCCCCACTCAGTCTGACACCATTTTTCTTCTTTTTTTTTTTTTTAAAGATTGGGAGCAAGTGGCTCCTTGGCTCCTATTTCCATAATCAATGAAACACCCCCTCCCCCCCTCAATCTGGTTTTGCATAATTAATGTCTTCTTGATTTGGAAGAAGTGATTTTAGGCACAAATTGGCTCTGACACCAGAAAGGTGCCTTCCTACCTTGCCTGTAAGAACGGGTTGTACTTTAAAGCTGTTGGCAACAAGAGCTCTCTGTGCTGGGACCACCACCCAACATCACCTCACAACAGCTTTGCTTAATCTTCAACACTCTTAAATGATCCTGTGATTATTTTGGAAGAGTAACCCAGTTGCCATCAAGAGAAATGGAAACCAGCATCCCTTTCAAGAGGCACCAGAGATTGCTGGGATCCTCTGCAGCAGAACATTTGCACCAAGTCTTCCCTGTTCAGAATGTTCTCATGCATTAACAGAAAAAAACATCATCAATTCTACATAAATTCCTTTGCTGAAGCCAGCAGAAAAACTTCTGTGGAATTAAGGCAGATGAGAGCCTTCCCTGGCTTGGGCTTATCCCAACACCACACACACTAAAGAGAGAAACAGAGCTAAGGAAAGATGAAATACTTCCTTGCCATCACCTCCTGTTGCTGTCCAAGCAACAAGACCCAACACTTGAGAGCATCCCTGGGTGTTCTTTGTGTTCAGGAAGCTCCTGCTGGAGCACAAAGCTGTCCTGAACTGGGCTGTTTCAGTGTCTCTGGTGTTCTGTGTGTGCCATGAGGACACCGGGCATGTGACTCGCGTGTTAAAACTTTCTGGCTCCCCAGTCGAAGTTCAGATTCTTTCCCTGCAAAACACACTGGATGATCTCATCTGCAAGCAATCAGCCTGAGAAATCAGCTTGTTAAAGGAAGCTTCTAGGAAAGGAGAGATGTCTCCAGAGAGTTTGGGGGCCTATATAATTTTAAGCAGTTTGTTAAACCCCAGCTGCTCTTCTCCCCGTTGGGGTCACACAACCAAGAAACCATCTCTCCTCCCACACAACTCCAGACAGGACAGTTTGCCAACACCTAACTGGAGCATCCTATTTGCATTCTCCACAGCCTGAAATCATTCACATTTTCAAGCAAAACTCATCCTAAGCAGGCGCTGGAAGAGTGCAAGGACAAACTGAGAGCTGCAAGTTGAGCAGCATCCAGAAAATCAATTCATTAAACATGCAATGATACACTGAATGTGTAAAACAGAATATTCTCCTTATTTCTAGGGGTGTATTTCACCATTTCCCCACAATTCTCACTTGGACCCTGGACATGAATGTGAAGACAGGAATAACCAGTACAGCAGGAGCTCTGCAAAGGAGTAAGGGAACAAACAAAGCTCCCTGGAAAGCCAGCTTTGCCCCGAGATCACTAAAAAGTGATGTAACACAATTTTACCTGAGTTTTGGTGTTGCAGAAGCTCCTCCCCGTGCTACAACCTCCCCAGAAAGCAACACCACCTAGTTCTCAGCAAAAACCCTGGGGGAAAACACAAGCACTGCAGGGTGTAGGACAAATGCAGCATCTGATTCCCAGATGACATTCCCAGGGCCAGCTGTACCTGGTTCCTGCAGCAGGAGCCTGACTGTGCTCACACACTCGGGGCCATTTGCATCCCTCGAGCTTCCAGAGGCAGGAGCACCACTCTGGAGCTCAGCAGGGAGGGTGGGAAGATCAGAGCAGCATCCTGCCTTCCTTCCCTTCCTCCCATGCTGTCACACCCCGCTTCAGCTGCTCCCAGCAGCAGCTCCCAGGCAACCCCTTCCCAGCTGCCCCTGGCTGGTCATTCAAGCGCTTTGAAAGACTTTCCTTGAAATTCTTGCATAGAAATCACTGTTTAACGTTCTACACAGAACACAGGAGGGAGGGGGAAAAGACCTACTCTGTCTCTAACAAAGGAGACCGGGAGGACTGAGCCCTTGGCTCTGCCCAGCCGTGGATTATTCCAAGTGAAGGGATTATTCCCCACTTCCAGCTCCCATTTTCGGTTCAACTTCAAAAGTAACTGTTCTGAAACAAACAGAAGGAAGCAAAGATAAGGCAACACACATTTATTATCACGAGAGCAGAGGATCAAGTTAACCACAATGGCTTCTCCCTCAACTTGTATCTTTACAAAAGCTGTTTATTACTTTTTATAAAGATTACTTACACCTCAATCCATAATTAATTGTTGGACCCACTACATAAATCAGGGTGAGGGACTTTCCAGGATGACAGTCATGGTGGCACCTTCAAGCTCCAAATGAACCTCAAAGCAATTTGAAATAATTACCTTAAAAAAGTTTTTTGCCTTCTGTGTCTCTAAGAAACACACAGCTCTGGCTGCAAACATTCAGGCTAAACAAAACATTAAAAAAGTCTCCTCCAAGCTTTTTACTCCTCAGCCAAACTCCTAATTTTACCAGATTAAGAGCAGACACCCCCTCTCCCATACATATGTTTGCTACTAAAATCAAGGTACAGGACAACCATCCCCAAATCTCTGGAAAAATCACAGCTCAGAAAATTCAAAGTATAAAGGGAGAGGGGCAATATTGAAGGGCTCAGCTGCTGCCTCCTGTGGTGCAGCTTCACAACCAAATCATGAAGGGAAGAAGAAAAAGGAGACTTTCCAGCTCAAGTTCCAATTCCTTTTTAAAAATCAGTTTATAACCACTAAAATAAACACAGTAAGAACGACTGTGCAATAACTGGGAACCTGCAAAACAGCTGCAATTCAAGAGCAGCTCAGGCAATGTCTGGCAAACACCATCAGATACAACAGCCCAAGGGGATGGCAGGAGATTTGAGGAATGAAACAGTGAATTTCACCCACAGGCTCATCCACAAAGTGCCTGAAGTTCACCCAGCTCGGGCAGGCCAGGCAGAAGCAGCCATTCTGTGCAGTTCACTGCTGAGGTGAGCATTTGTTCCCTGTTAGAGCTGCCTCTCCCCCGAATTCCAGCCTCCCCCTGGATGCCCCTGTGCTGCCTCAGCCCAGTGCACCCAGGTGGGCACATCTCTGTACTGCTCTCCTGGTACCCCAAAACCCCACAGGACACTGCTGGTCCCTCCAGGGCACTGCAGCCAAACCTCCCAGGAAACAGCCACCTCCAAGGGGAGGAAGGTCAAGAAACCTGGAAAAAGCCAACTACCCCAAAACAGCAGGACCTGAATGTTTCAGCTGTTCTGAAGTCACTCTAAGACATCTCCAGAACAACAGCAGCAACAAGCAACGCCTCTGGAAAGCCACCAAGAACCCTACTGCCATCTCACCTTTGGGCTCCAGCCAGCATAACTCCCCAGGATTTGGACATTCTGACTTTGTTTAGAACCACAAGATCCAATTCTCCACCCAGTGTTATCCAAGGAGCAACCCCAAGCCACATGCTTTGAACACCCTCCTTTGCTGCAAAGCTGACAGTTCTCAATTACACCCAGTTCTGGTTGTTCTTGGCTCTCTGTCCCTCACCACAGACCTGTGCTCTCCACGGCTGGGCTTGTCACTGTGCACAAAAAACAAACTCGGGGAAGATGCAACAACTAAAAGTCTTCCTGGATAGCAAATGGAATGAGGGATGAAAGCCCTGGCTAAGGAAAGGTAAGGACACAGGTCTGGGAGAGGAGGAGGAGGTCACCTGGGCCATTCCCAGGGAGGAAAAGGATAGGGAGCCTCAGGGTCTCACATGGACAGCTCTTGGGAGTTACAAAGTACTTAAGTTTAGAGTGGGACAAAGGGTAATGCTTTTAAACTAGAGGAGGGGAGATTTAGATTAGATATAAGGAAGCAGTCTTTGAAATGAAACTGGGGAGGCCCTGGCACAGGTTGCCCAGAGAGGTGGTGAATAGCCCATTCCTGGAAGTGTTCAAGGCCAGGCTGGACGGGGCTTGGAGCAACCTGGGATAGTGGAAGAAGTCCCTGCTCACTGCAGGGGACAGAGCTTTAGAGGCCTCTTCCAACCCAAACTATTCAGTGTTTCTAAGCTGCTGCAAACTGTAGCCTACACCCCCCAGAAGGATAGAGATCATTTACTCACAGAAATGCTCACACCCCTTGACATGTGCCCAGGAGACAAGCACACACCTGGGTAATAGATTTAAGGCTTCTTAAAACACAATTACTTTCCTCAATTATACACCAGAGGCCACAATCCGCAGGCTGAGCAAGCCACGAGCAGCACAGTGGCTAATTCAGAGAGAGCTCTTGATTTCCACAGCCCACATTACCCAGCCATCAGACTGCACGGACATCAGAGCCTTTCTAATTTTATAGTCCACAGAGACAAGGCAGGAACGGCTGATGGAAGAGCAGCAAGGCCTCTCTGCCCACACACCACTGCCGCTGGCTCCACAACTGCTGCTGCTTTTTTTTTAAAAGAACTTTTTTTTTTTTTTTAATAATGGAGTCAGCTGAAGACAAAATTAAGAGCTCGGCATTTTAAACCAAAGCATTTCGAAATGCTGGTTTATCTTTCAGACTCCAAAGAAGAGAAATAAAGTGAAACAAAATCTCAGTCACTCCCTCATAACAGTTTTCCCTTTCTGTCTCCGACAAAGCAAAAGCGCCCTGAGCTCCACTTGATCGCTTTTTCTTTTCTTTCCTCTTTGGCTTACAAGATGCCACTGGAGAAGCCGACACAAAATAGTCCCAGGTTCTCATATTTTATCTCTTCCCAAACCTACCTCTTCATTAAAGAGCATTTAGAAGGCAGAGCAGCCAAAGGAACAGAAAGCCAGCACATCCAGCACGAAAAGGACGGGATCCACACCAACGAACAAGCAATGGCATCAACCAGAAAAGGCTACAATAAAAGTTTAAAAGCAAAGTTTTCCCACAGAGGTCTGCTTAAGGGAAAAAATGGAAAGCTCTTTCTTTCGTAATGGGAAAAAACCCCAGGCAAACCAGCCATGAGGCAGCACGAGTGCCCAACTCTGGAGCCTGTGAGGAAGCATCGGGTCTGGGGACTGAGCACAACTAACCCGGTTCGGCACCGCGGCCGGGGCTCCCCCGCAGCTCACACAGCCCCGGCTGGGACACACGGACCCGGAGCTGGGAAGGGAAACCACCGCGACCGGGGCCGAGCCGGGCAGGGGGGAACCCCGGCCGGGACCCCCGGGGCCGCTGGGGCCGGGGCGGAGAGAGCGAACAAAGCCCCGGGCACTCGCACGACGGGAATCCCGGGCACGTCCCTGCCCCGCACC